>OZ007509.1:17354090-17414578 GCA_963931865.1 Axinella damicornis | reverse complement strand
TATGCAAGCTGCTTGTCACCCACGACTGTAAACCTGGTACAGAGAACAAGGTATGGGTATGCATGTGCGCGCATGTGTGTATTTCATTCAGCATGCTGCTCTGATAATTACACGTTAATCACGTTCAGGTGAACACGGCTCCTTCCCTTCCCGCTCCTCCCCTCGTACCCTCCCTCCCTCCCTCGCTCCCTCCCTCCCTCCCTCCCTCCCTCCCTCCCTCCCTCCCTCCCTCCCTCCCTCCCTCCCTCCCTCCCTCTCTCCCTCCCTCCCTCCCTCCCTCCTTCACCCACCCACCCTCCACCCCCCTCTCCTTCCCCTCCCTTCCTCCACCCTCACAGCTTGGTAAGACCGCCTGCCACTATGCTGCAGAGCATGGTCATGTGTCTGTGCTGAAGTATCTCTATGACTATGTGGACAGGACAATCACACCACCTGTGTTGACTGAAGTGAGTTCTGAATCCTACTGTCACCAGTTGGACTGTTGGGCATCCATTCCCTCCTCTCTCCTTGTCACCTTTCACCTTTCCTTGTCACGGACACCTCCCCTCTCCTCCCTTTTCCTGCCCTCCTTCTCTCCTCCCCTCCCTCCTTCTCTCCTCCTCTCCCTCCTTCTCTCCTCCCCTCCCTCCTTCTCTTACCTCCTCTCCTGGCTCCCCTCCCTTGAGCTTCCCCCCCCCCCCCCCCCCCCCCCAGGCTCCCTCCTTCTTTTCCCTCTCTCTCCCTCATCTCCGCCCCCTTGATCCTCATACCGTATTTCCGCGATCAAACGCCGCACTCGATTAGTGGCCGCCCTCGAATAATAGCCGCACCTCCAGAAGGACTGGACGAAATAAACGCCGCCCTCAATCAGTAGCCGCGGCTAGTATTCGAACGGTCGGCGATCGATCGATGCGCTTTGTCTAGCCCTCCAGGACCGTGACTATTTCGCTGTGAGCGTGAAGAGAGGAGAACTGATTGTTCCCCGAGAGCTGTCTAAGACTCTAAGCGTTTGGCGTTTTCTGTGATTGAGGCACAGCGGGGGCGATCGACGTGTGACCGGCGAAATCTTTCATTCATGACAGTAATGACTTTGGCGTTTCCTACTGCTTTGTCGGGATGATTATGACAGTACCACACGGCCCAGGACTGAAACAAAAGTTCTTCTTTGTTCATACACGGTGCTCCAATCCGTTTCCTCGCTTCCGTGTTTATGCTGAGTTTAATAAATGCCGCCTTCGATTAGTGGCCGCCCTCGAATAGTAGCCGCAGTAAATCGCGTGATGAAATAAATAGTAGCCGCGGCGTTTGATCGCGGAAATACGGTATTCATGTTGCTTTTCCTTCCCCTTCCTCTCCTTCCCATTTCTCCTACCCCTCCCTCCTCCCCTACCAGGGCAGCCCCCCCAACGTTCCCACCTTGCTGCACTGTGCTGCTCTCAACAGCCACACAGCCGTGGTGGAATTCCTGAAGCAAAACTCCTTCCCGCCTACCACCAAGTGTATGAGGATAACTGACAGAGACTCAAATGTGAGCATCCATGAAACCGTTGGGCCATAGATCATCACCGCCCACCCACACTCGCACTCATACCCCCACACTCACACCCACACCCACACCCACACCCACACCCACACCCACACCCACACCCACACGTTACATCTCACCACAAGCATGATGGCCTTGTTTTGTCTGTTCCAACCTAGTTTGCTTGCAGTATGATTGTCCAAATAAGGCACCTATATAAACACTCACTATCACTTCATACATAGAGAACTGGTCTATACTTGCTGTGCTATTGTGCTATCATGAAAGTGGTGTATATGGAGTCACACTATCTTTCCGTCCCGCCTACAGAGGTATAGAGTTGATTTTGCAGATCAGGTGGCAGCCGCAAGGGGACACGGTGCCCTCAAGGGAATTCTGTCTGCGTACAGAGTGGTATGTACATGTTATACATAGCATGTGTCAACCAGAGGATGCTGTATCCCATGGACGTGTGTCTATGTGCCATGTGCTTTGTACATGTGTGAGCACATACACATATATGTTTGTCTGTCTGTCTGTCTGTCTGTCTTGTGCTTTGTACATCTGTATTCACATTGTCTGTCTGTCTGTCTGTCTGTCTCCCTGTGTTCCAACCAGGGGATGCTGTATCCCCTGGACGTGTGTCTGTGTCTGTGTGCTTTGTACATGTACATCTGTGTGCACATACACGTATATGTTTTTCTGTCTGTCTGTCTGTCTGTCTCCCTGTGTTCCAACCAGAGGATGCTGTATCCCATGGACGTGTGTCTGTGCCTATGTGCTTTGTACATGTACATCTGTGTGCACATACACGTATATGTTTGTCTGTCTGTCTCCCTGTGTTCGTGTGCCTGTATACTTTGTGTACCTGTGTGTCTTATGCTTGTTGCACCTGTGTTGTGTATCCACTGATTTTGCGGTCACCCTGTCAATTCATCCATCATCCCCATCACTTTTGCTGCAGCTCTTTGAAAGCTGGATTCAGGACATCAGGACAAACCAGGTCACCCTGGACAGGATCAAGCTCTGTATCTGTGGTCATCCGCGTGTTGGGAAGTCTGCCATGCGCGAGTCGCTCAATAAGCCATACCTCCGCTCTCTCATGGGAGGGAAGGACGTGGAAGAGACGGAAGAAGATGATGTCACGAGACACACGTTTGGAATCGACATCACTCCAATGCAACTCTCGGGGAAGGATCTTTTCAGCGTTTGGGATTTTGCCGGCCAAGTTGAGAGCTTTATCACACACCAGTTCTTTATTTCGACCGAGAGTACCATCTTCACCGCTGTCGTGGACATGACCAAGCCGCTTGAGGAGCAGCGAGCCGAACTGCTCTGGTGGCTCGGTTTCATCAAAACACGAAACCTCGGCCAAGTTCCGTTTTATCCAAGTCAGCTGGAACCGGGGGCAATACCAATGCCATGTCGTCGTAAAGACATGTACCGCCTGCTCCCCGTGAAGCCGTGGATGAAGACCAGCACATTGCAAAGCAGTTCCTCTAGCAACAGGGGGGAATTGGAAGAGGGAGATTCATCCGATTCGCAAAGCAGCATGTATGGGAGTGTTCTCCAGCCTGTGCCGGTCATAATCGTTGGGAGTCATCTTGACCTCATTCCCCTGGACCAACAGCAGAAGGTGGTGAGCAACACGCAGCGACTAGTGGACGAGATGCGGGATCGTTTTGAAGAGTATCTGGAAATTTCGCCGAAGCTGTACCCGCTGAACTGCCTCAGGGCCGTCTCCCCCGAGATGAAGGTCCTGAAGGACCGACTTTGTGAAGTCCGCTCCAAGCTGCTTGAAGTTAGTCCACTCATTCTAGTTCTATTATCACTGAGAATATACATGTGTATCACAGAGTCGGTAGACTCTGTATGTATAGGGATATTATAGTAGGGGGGGGTTTCTAACGTGCCGTTCCTATTGCTGTGCGAGAACCAAAGCAGCCCCATAATGTCACTTTGTCTAGCTAATCACCTGCCTTTCAGCAGAGGTTGTGTATCAGCAATCTCCCCCCCCCCCCCCCCCCCCCCTCCCACCCCCTCCCAGGTGCAGCCTCTGTATCCCCGTGTGACAGAGCAGGTGGCACGGAAGGTGGAGGGTCTCCGAATGGAGCAGCCGCATCTGAAGGTTCTTCCGTGGGACCGACTGAGGAAGGTTGTGCAGGAGGAAGTGAACCGACTGATCTCCGATAAACAACTCAGTTACATCTGCAAGTGTCTTGCGAACGCTGGAGTGGTACGCAACAGCTGGTATTACAGAGCATGGAGATAAATAGGGTACAAAGGTCAAGTATGAATGGGCATTGACTGGTGAATGTGATGTATTTGTGTGCATGCACTCACACACACACGCATACATTAACACACACATTCACACACATGCACACACACACAAAATGCACGCACACGCATACACACACACAACACACACACACGCACACACACACACAGCTTGTGTACTTTGACCAGAGTGCACTGTCCAACTACGTGTTCATTGATCCTGCCTGGCTGTGCCGTGATGTGCTTGGGAAAGCCCTTGCACCAGGAAGCTTCCCAGTGGCACGTCTCACCACCGTTGGTTCTGCGCAAATCTCTGAAGACACACTGCAAGAGAGATTTGCACAGCACACAGATAAACAGCACATCCCGGTCATCATTGAGCTGCTGCAGCACTTCGACCTCTGCCACCGTGTGAAAGATACAGAGCTCTTCGAGTTTCCAACCTTCATCTCAGCCTTGCTGGACTCACACCTCTGGGAACAGGAGCCTCGCTTTGTTGCCTACATTGGGAGGCGCCTGGTGTGTGCTGACGATACGGATGCTTTTCCTCCCGGCTTCTTCTCACGGTTGCAAGTGCAAGCCTACGGTGCGTTCCGACAAGAGAAGCTTCTGTTATTCAACGGAAGTTTTGTGATTGCTGCCGGCACCCACCAATGCTTGGTCCGAATGAGTGCCTGCAGCACTGCTATTGATCTGATTGGTCGAACCGAGGAAGGGCATGCCCACACTTTGAGCTGCATCAAGCTCTTGGACAACACACAATCGCTGATTTCAAACCTAGTGCGAACAGCTTGCCCCTCCATCTTTCTAGACCTGCAGATCATCAGTAGCGCTGATCTGAAATCACAAGAAGGTGAACCGCACTGCTACTCGGTGCACGAGGTCATATCTGCTGATGCAAGCAGTAAAATGGTGACAAACCCTGTCACAAACATGAGCGAATCAGCTGCCGAGCTTCTCCACCTCGGAGATGAGGGTCTGTTGAAGAGTTCAGGTGGGAGGAACATGAAGGTGGCATATCTTCCTGAAGAGATTATTGGAAAGATCGAAGAGCTTTTGGAGGATGGGGAGAAGGTGAGATGGTTGTCCTTATTCCTCTCTATAATTAGACCATCACCACTTTCACTCTCTCTTGTATAAGTTAGGCATCCAGCCATTCTCCACAGCTTGCATGTAAGATTTTGAGGACTGCTTCAGAACATGTTAACCATTGCTAGGCTACTGTGTTCTGTGGTGAGACCAATTGGACAAAATTAATCATTTCCACATGTGACTGACCGGTCTAAGGGAATGCAGAACACATTGTTTCTATTATTACAGAAAGCATGTTCACATGAGATAGTGGTCTTGTCTCAGAACCTTCCAACCTTGTGTACATTGGTGGATTTAACTTTGGCCTCGTTCCCAGGCTGTAGGAGAGATGGCCTGGGAACTTCCACAAGTTCAAACTATGTTAGGTTGTAACGTCACATGATTGTGACGTTCTGAAATTTGATTGGAACTGCCAGCTTTCTGGCAGCAGAATTCACAGCAGTTTGTACTCACATGAGCCATTTCCTCTGCATGTACAACCTGGGAGCGAGATTGGCTTTGGCTTCGAGTCTACAGAGTTTACCTCCGGTTTCACACACCCTACTGACATGCAGGACTGGAAGGACCTGGCACAGAAACTGGGTCAGGACAAGTACATTCAGCTGTTGGAGAGTCGTGCACCGCACTCGACCAGAATGCTGCTGATAAAGTGGAGTGAGAAGCCTAAGTGGACTGTGCATAGTCTCCTCTGTGCTCTGAAGGAAATAGGGAGAGAGGACGTGTACAACTTTATCCGTGGATGGCTAGCAGGGCCTCCACAGAGCTAATGCATTAGACAGGTTGTTTTTTGTTGTTGTTTTTTTTTAACCATCATCTTCACTTACATTGTATGTATGTGGAATTTGCAGTTGCGTTGACCTGTTTAACAGGAAATTAATTTTGTAATCATTGCAGGATATGAGTGTTCATAACAAGTTTACGAGGATTAGAGCTATATACACGGTACATCGCTGTATGTTACCCGGCTACATTGTATGATGTACCCGATATATGAATCATGAGGAAGCATGCAGCCTCACCATGCATGGCTATAGCAGCAGTCATTGCATGTCATGATGTGTGTGCATGCAGAATAGGTAGCTATAGTGAACTAGTACTGCATGATCACTCTCTCTTCATAAACAAGCCATCTCCACAGTATTTGCCAACTCCATCCCTTCCTTGGTCTTCTTTGATGGGAACATGGAACATGCAGCACTGCAATTCTTGGATCATCAGACACCAATTCAAATTGTAGAATTCACAATTGCTGGCCAGATTCACAACTGGCTAGCATGACCATGGTAGTCATCTCTGCAGGGCTTTTATGAGCTCCCTTAGCGTACGAGTTGACATCTTCCTCTCTCCCTTCTCCCTTAATTCCTTCTTTACCTTCCCCTTCCTCAAGCTGCAGTTCTCCCCATTCCAGAGCTCTCTCTCTTTACTTAGCTACCTTCGACCAGCCTGATGGACTACTAGTGTCTCAAGCCCAATTGTCACAGGGACAACCTCGGCCTCGCTCAGAGACGCCAAAGCCTTTTCAACCCATTCGATTGGCGTGGAGGTCTGGGCACCACCCTACTTGCCTACGGCGGAACAGCACTGTTCGGAGTCAACTACAATCACGGATAGCAACAGAGGGAGCGTTAATGGCAGAGGGCCTACCAGAGGAGACCAACGATATCGGAGACCAAAGAAAACGACAGAGATGGAAACACGCTCATCATTCTCCACAGTCAACGCGTGTACAGGACTTTTCCCGCCAAAGTATTCGGCTACCGCGGATACCAACCAATCAAATTAGAGTGTTAACGGGTCACACGTTATCGAGTCACGCGTTTTTGGCAGACTTCGATGGGTATATAAAGTGAGTCCAGTTGTTGTCGAAGGTCATTCGGGATAGGTTTATAGCTCGGGTGACGTTAGAGTGAGGTGAGCCCTCACCCTAGCCTTACCCTAGCTGCATACCTTTCTCCGCCAGGGTAAGTTCAGGTATAGATAGTGGGGGGTGGGGGGCATGGGGGGTGGGGCTTGGGTGGGAGCATGGGGGGGTGGGGCTTGGGTGGGTGCATGGGGTGGTGGGAGCATGAAGGGAGTGGGCTGGGTGGGAGCATGGGGGCTGGGTGGGAGCATGGGGGGTGGGGCTGGGCTGGGTGGGAGCATGGGGGCTGGGGGCTGGGTTGGGTGGGAGCATGGGGCCGGGGGTGAGGCTGGGCTGGGTGGGAGCACGGGGTGGGGATGGGAGCACAGTGGTGGGGCTGTGGTATAAATTTGATGACACGATTATGATCGTTTCCTCTGCAGCTTCTTTGTTTACTGCCCCAAGTCAAGAGACTGCATCCAGAAAGGTCAGTGTTGGGACCACCATGCATGGCCAGCAGACATCTCCTCCATATATGCATGCAGCTTCCACAATCTGCTCCTATTATACAAACTACCTCAACCTTTTGTGATGTGTAAAATCTCCATTTGATAGACCCGGAACTTGCTGAGGCGGTACGTATAGACCCCCCCCCCCCCCCCCCCCCCCCCCCCCCCCCCCCCCCCCCATTAAAATCTAATCCACTGATTATTGCTAGATGCCTGGGTTTATGATTTACAATAAGCACATTCATACCATGATTACTGTACAGCAACTGAATGTGTGTGAAAATTATGTCAAATGTGAGCTTCATCCAACCACCTTGCTTCTATAGGGAATTCTATGCATGTAACTACAGTCAAACCTCTGAACAAAGGACACTTTGGGAACAAGTCTTTTGTCCTTTGTAGAGAGGTTGTCCTCTTCTCGGAGGTTCAAAATGTATTAGAACCATAGGCAAACCAATTATTTGGGACCTTGAAAAAAGTGTCCATTGTAGAGAGGTTTATTATATTGTGTCCCTATCTCGGAGGTCCACTATCGGAGGTTTTACTGTATAGCTGCTGCTGAAGAAGCTATAAGCTGTGAGAACCCGTAGCGTTCATAGCTTCTTCAGTGTGGTCTTAATGCACGATTTGGTGAGGAAGTGACCAGATGGACCTCCAGATTCATTTAAGCCCAAAGAATGCCTGGGTTATGATTTATGGTTACTAGATTACCTTTTATAAATTATTAGCAATTGTCTACAACTGTTGACATAGCTTGACTATAATAATTGTACAATTAGCCATCAATATCCAATAACGTATAGTTCCAATAACCTGATATGGTTAAAGAGACAAGGTTCACTACCTAATAAAACCACTGAGAAATGTAGCCTCTTTCCCAGGTGGAATGAGGCTAGGGGATTTTCTGTTCTGACGGCAAGCCTTACAAGGTCTGGAAAGAATCAACTTCTTAACAAGTCATGTATGTCCATGAATCCAGTATCTAGGCACTTGCACTACATGCAGCCATCTAATAGACAAATGACCGAGCAGTGAGCACACCCACTCAATAACGAAGTTGGAAGGATTGAACCAGTGCAGAGATGGTAGCCCACCCACCCGAGTCCACCCTGTCCCATCCTTTCACGTCTCTCCAGCTCATTATTTCATCTCGGATATCTGACATGAGCCTATAGAAGTAGGTCAGTTTCTACAGCAACAAAGTATAACCATAGTCAACTGGCATCCTTACACTCTTGATCCAGCGACGTGCGCATCCATAGCTTTACGCACTATGTAGGCTTTAATATGCAACTTGGTATGATACAGCCCACTGGGCTGAGCCCAGTGGCTGCGGAGGCAACAATTCAGTCTGCATTGTAGTTACACCCTTCGCTTAGTACAGCCTCTCTGTGCAGCTACCTCACCTGGTCTTTACAATGGGAATACCTTCGAATTAAGTTCGCAACGATGATCAGTATAGTTGTTGGGACACTCGTACTCGGCATTGGATCCCCGGGTCCATGTTTTAAAACAGGTTCATGTTTTGAAACAGGAAGTTGTGAAATTGGACCCCGAGACAGTTTAGACCTCCACACTGCAGCTTGACCACACAAAACGAGCAGACAGCAGACATCATACCAGCCACTAGTAGCTGATGAGACATTTCAATTGCTATATAGCTATCTATCCGAGTGCTGAGGCGTGCAGGACAGATGGCATGCAAAGCAAATACAGCCTGTCTATGCAGGCTCTGTTAACGTTATTACTGGTATGCCAATGTACATAAACACCTAGCTATATCTACCATTACATTAGCAGCTGAGTCTGAAAGCATATACATTGGCAAATGAAAGCATAATAACGGAGCCGGCGCGTGCATGGAGAGCTGAAACTTATACAGGAACTGTGAGTCACTGGTCAGACACTGATTCAGGACACCATGCGCTCAGCAGGACAGACGGCTGTAGTTGTACAGATAGTTCCGCTAGTCCATGACTGGCGATAGACAGGCTGCTGATGCATGCTTGCCATCACTGATCGATGAACATGCGCATGGTCACACAATGGACATGAAAGATTTCCCACAGTCTGTTGCCATGCAGTAGCTAGCCCCTATCGATGTAGGTATGCATGATTGGTCTCTGCCATCATTCAAAGAGGTAGCTAGCTAGACTGCTTGTTCGATCGGTCTGCACCTTCGAGGCTTCGAGCTGAATATCTTTGGAATGACATGATAAATAAACAATTGGTTGTTTGAGGAAGCATGTATGATAGTTAAGACTACCTTTGACGAATGACTGCATGTGCAATTCTCTACTATATAATTATGTGCCTGAGTTATGAAGACGCAAAAGCTATCAGTCTAAAATAACTACCTCCATTCTTGTACGAGAGTTAGTATAATATTCGTGATGAGGTCACTGCTAGCACTCCTCTGTCAAACTTGTGAGCCCCATAGCACATAATACTCAGTACCCAAGAGGTTTGATGTGCACTGCCAAAAACAGACTCTGGTTGTCAATCAGATGCCATTGGAATGCTAGCTATTAGCTATAAGTTAGTCTTAATGGTGCCTACTTGGCAACACTCCAGTAGTAACCACCATATGCACCATTGCATCATGCATATTTCTCAAGGTCACTTCTATATATAGAAACTGAATATGAAACTGTATGACTGAAGCAGCAAGCATGCACCATTCAATTACTGTAATCTGAGATACATGTTTGCAGCTAACAGCTAGTACCAGTCTCATGCAAGTACAAGTACTTGTGAACCAACAAGCTCATCTGGAACATATACGTTCTTTTTTCACAAGAATTTAATTGGATAGCTACCTATTGCAATTCTGGTTGTTAAAATTACCAGCCGGTATTCCCAGTTGACTGGTTGGCCCACTGTGGTTCTGGACCCTTCAAACTGTTGTTATTAATGTTGTGAGAGTTTAATTTGATAGTGTACTCACAAATCCATCTGGAAATGGGAGCCAGTATAGAATCACCATGATCCTGATGAAATAACTGCCCGTGACCCTGTCACCGTTGAAATCCCATGCACATGAGTATTTAAAGTCACCAAGAGGTAGTTTGGTTCCCAGACCCTTCTGCGTTTTGTTCCTGGGATGACAGAGTGAGTGGGGAGGAGGGAGATCCGCCCCGCCCATCCTGGACACGAACCGCGAAAGGGTCTGGGAACCGAACTATTGATCAGTGCTATCTGAAACAGAATCTGTTGTCAGCGCTAGCCAGATGCCATTGAACTGCAATTATGTAGTAACATAATCAGGCTTACATAATAAACTGTACTAGTGCATACGTGAATGCACGCAGAAGAGCCTCGCGGGAAACGAGTTAGTAGTTGCTGTAAGACCAACTATCTGGCAATCCCAGGAATAGAGATTGTCATGTTTATGTATTCACAGCCTGGTACATGGTAAGTATATTCATGTGACTCATCGGTGGCCGGGTAAGTATATTCACGACACCCATAATCATTTTTGGAGCTACAACTCTGCATTATAAGTAGCAGCAGACACCATATACTGTAAAGACGACATTCGCTGCGCTAGTGCCCACGTGCACTTGTGAGAGCTCACCCCGCGCACTTGCCTTGCACAGTGACAGTGCGTATGAGTGATGTCCTTATTGCATTCCTGAGCATTACAAACATAATATATACGCTAGCTCAGATTCGACACGATTAGTTGCCTCGCTTCCCGCTCGGCAATTAATAACTAAATACGCATTTAGCAGTGGCATATCAAATTTTTGTTGAAACTTAGATAATAGAGTTTTTGCACGGGAGTGTTCGTGTAATAGTATAATGTACGTATTGAGGGATGCATGTTTTGAAACCTATACCCCTGGTATAAGTGAAGAAATGCTGTATAATGTATTGTATTTGAAACAGTAATATTATTGCCGATAGATGAAGTACACAATCAGGTATGTCTTACTAATTGCAGTGTTATTATAGCGATGTTTAAACAAACAATTGATGACATGCAGTAACCACAACAACACGACAGCATTGTGCCAGTCAAGTGTTTCTATATATATTCTTCGTTCTCCCTCTTGTGTGCACAGCATTTAAGATAGAGTCCATAGGATGTGGCGACGATGATGACAACTACATAAATCGCAGCAACTACGAGAGCGAATAGAACCACAGCGACTGTGAATATCATGATGAGGTCACTGCAGGAGTCTCTGTCATCCAGCCAATCAGAGAAAGCCACGGGCAAGTACAAACCAGCATACACTAGCCAAGAAAAGAGACTGGTGAGTGCCGCACCGACCCAAATTACCCCACAGGCTGCCTTGCAGGAGCAACAGCTGCCGAAGCACCATGTCAGACCCACCAGGATGGCAAGGAGGAGCAGATAGGCTCCACCCACACACAGAAACTGACTCACAGCTCGGACTTCTCCAAAATCACGAATCAGGGTACAGTTCAGCAGCGATGGTGGGTTGACAATAACAATACTACTTGTTCCTGGATACAGAATGAAATGCATTGTAGTATAATTTTATGCAGATTATGTTTAATGACAAGCTGGGCATTGGGCAATAGAGTTTGTAGTTGCACGCCACAAATATGCCATATGGCATACTGGATTCAGTGGATTGCACGGCTTATTATAGCTACTCTCAATTCTATAAGTCATTACTTGTAGAATTGAGAGTAGCTATATAGTCAATTGGTATGCCAACTATTTTGGATTACACTCCATTTCTTAAACTATTGACCTTGAATCCAGCATAGCTCCTAATATAGCTGTAGGAATTACGTATGCACACAGAACTTAGCCTCATTCCCCAAGCTCCTCCCCTGCTACTGTACAGCTGGGGAAGGGCCTTAGGCCCGAGGCTGCTCAGAAGCAACAACGTTAACACGGTGCACGTGTTTGCCCTTACCAACACCCACTGCTGCTGCTCCAATGACAAAGACGATCAAGTGTAACAGTAGTGTACCCCACTTGAACACTGCATAAAAGATAAATGTTCTGCCTTCATAACGTACATGTAGCTATACACAAGCATTAGCTGGAGTATAGAAATGCAATCACCACATGTAGTATTAGTATGTATTCAGCAACCATGCTGGAAGTGAAGCATAGCCAAGTGGCTGCACACTATACCTCTAGATTTGGCGATGCGTTTGATGCCACTCGTAAACAGCTTCTTGCCCTCCTCTGTCACCTTGTCGGCCATTGCTCCCGCAGCACCACCAGCAAATTCTCTTGCAGCTACTTCATGGTCGTAGTAATAGTTGCTCCCCATTGTTGAGATATATCCACTCTTGTAATAGCTTGCAAGGATAAAACAGTAACTTAAAGGTAGCTACAATTTCCTTCGATCTGCTTAGTAGCTAAAGCTTGAGATGTGTAGAAACTGAGAGCTATGAACTTATTTGTGCAAAAAAAACATACGACATTAGATTTGTATTGGAGACTATGCATGCCTAGGGCTCCCATGCCATGTATGGAAACCACAAAACTCCCCTTCTGAAATGAACACCATACACACTGCTGCAGGAATTGATTTCATAAATGGCGGTACGTGTTGACGTCCAGTCAAAGGAGGAAACTGCAAGTATAGAATCACAAACTTCCCCAATTGCCATTTTAATGCAATTGGTGCCACCAATTGCATTAAAATGGCAATTGGGGAAGTTTGCTATTATAATAGCTACCAAGTTTACCATGAAGCATAAACAGAACTTATATCTGGTGCAGGATTACACCTATATATCACAAGGAATACGGTTACACAAAGGGCACACACATAGTCATTGGCAATACATTATTATATAGCCACGTCTGCAGCCCAATGATGTTGACATGAAGAATCAAAACTGCTTTCCCAGACCTCAGGCCTATAAAGAAAGAATGCAACAAACCTCAAGTATGAACGGGTCAGTGCTAGCTAGCTCAGCAACTGCACGTTTTGTTTTGTTTCCCTAACGTTTCCAATGAATTGTGTGCTGCTGATGGAAAGAGATTGAATGTCAGAATTGCAGCTACACTGAATAGGTTTACACAACTGTCAACTCCTCCTCCAGCCATTCCTATAGCTTGCCAGTGTTTGACAGTACCGCTCTATGGACTAAAGCAGTTCAGTGCAAGGGTATTGACAATTTGCCATCTCCTCTGACTTTTTGGAACTGCATGAAAGTGCTAGGTAATGCAGATTTTAGCTGGTTACATTGATTTGATGAACAATTTTGCACCTGAACATTCTTTTCCACTCGTTATATCGTTTGCAGTTACAGTGTCACAGGGAAAAAATTAATGACGATTACAATGATTGTCATTTCTACATTTACTTTGATTTTCACCATCTTCACAACCAATGTGAAAGTTTTGCTATGGTTGTATTTCAATAGTTATACCATACTACATCTTATCTGCACCTACACTCGGTTATTAGCACAACACTTTTACACAACACTTTTACCTTGATTGTACAATGACTGGATTGAAAACTACACAATCTTCCACTTTGCATTTCAAATCATAATCATTGCACTGTAATAAGAGAAGGATTGGTTTAATCATCACCATAGCTGCATCTCACTGCGCGCATGCCTCCTCCATGCACTGTGGTGATCAAAGAATGGTTCCACAGCCACAAATGTTGTGTAGCTTCACTTCTAATGTTTCGTAATTATAGGTATGTGACCCAGCTTAATTGTTTACCCATCCATCTGTGTAAATGATCTGCTTGAATGCACATTCTCTGGAAGTGCAAGTACCGTATTTATGCTAATAAAACGGTATAAAAACAAATAATTTCAAAATCATTACCGTAGGATTGGAATCATAGAAATTCCAGGAAATGAATTTGTATCGCTAGATTGGATGGACCGGTTGTAATAGATAGAAATTGTCGCGCTGCGTTTGGAGAGAAATCGTTTGTTATTCCAGGAAATGGGCATCGAACTGCCATGTACTGCATTTCGAGTGTTTGTGACTGTTGTAGCTGCACTATTCCAGGAACTGGGCGTCTACTGCCATGCCATCATTGCAATGCGCTGCATTTCGAGCGTTTGTGACTGTTATTCCAGGAACATGGACATCAACTGCCACTGCCACGCGCTGGCATTCGGCGTTTGTGACTGTTGTGACTACAGGAAATGGACACTCACTGCCATGCACACGATGCCACGCCCTGAATTTCGAGAGAACTCGTTTGTGACCAAGGACTGCTGTATTCTAGGAAATAGGCATCGACTGCCATGCCACGCAGTGCATTTGGACCGAATCAGACTGACTATGAATAGTGAATTTGTAAATGTGTACTTGGAACTCCTGTTGTTTGGATAAGAACATTTCCTGGTATCGGTACATTGGAATCTACGAAATCTGAGCTACCGCTTAATTGGATTAGTGGAAATTCCAGGAATTGAATTTCTACCGCTAGATTAGATGTACCGTTTTATTAGCATAAATACGGTATCTCCTATATAGTTACCTGAAACTAAGCTAATATAAGTAGGCTTATTGCTTAGCTACTAATAGGATCAAAGTAGACTGCACTTGAGTGCTCATTCACCAAAGAAGCACTGCATGAGATGCAACTGAGGTGACCACAGCGTTAAAGCTAGCCTCGGTCCCAGGCTCTCTCCTGGGAATGAGGCTAGGTTAAGAGCAGCCCTTCTCCCCTCGAATGTAAAAGTGCAAAATAGTAGAATTTACGACGACTTTGCAATATTTTGGTGAAATATACAACTGTTGTATTTGATTTTTTTTTTCCTGTGTGTCCAGTATGTACAATGCATTGTCACTAAGATAACAAGCAAGTGGATGAGATGCTCCCTGAAAAGCACCCTCTGTACATGATGTTCAAGAAGTATCACTATCCATGCATGGAGGGGTGAGGTTCCTACTCGCTGAATTTCCCTAGTGCAGGAGGGTTTTCGTACTCGTGGTTTCTTCCCCCGGTCCAGATATGTTCTATGCTGACAATTTTAATTGGTCTATGCATCCCAGCTGTGTATGTTATACATGTATAAATTATTGTGGGCATGTGAACGCATCAAGTAAAATTGGGACATTAAGCAAATCCCACTTGGAATGCACCCAGCAATGTAGGAGTCAATGTGTTTTACATGTAGGTGCACGTGGTTTTGAATCTACTAGGTGTCTTTCAAAGTTTGAGGCATTTTTGGAAGGGGGTTCATGATTTTTAATGCATTCACATTGTTTGCAGACCAGCTACATGTGTAATGTTAACCAAAGAATGGTTGAAATTACACTTAGCTGTTTTGCATTGTTCATGCATAATTGCTCATGCACCACTGCAAAACAGCCTTGCTTGGTTACTGGAGTGGATGTACACATCCATGAGTTGACATGGTTACAAACTCATGCAGGTGACTTATACACTTAGAAAGATCCCACTTCTATCATAATGATTCATTGTGGTGTCTCCTTCCTTTTTTCATGTTGAAATATTCATTGAACGTACAAACACATGCACAGGTACAATGAACATGATAACAACAAACATGATAAAGGTAGAAAAGCTGCATAATTATGGTATAAGTTTGCTTACATTGGGCAATGCCGCATAGCCTCGTTCCCAGGCCCCGCCCAGCTTTTCATTGAGGCTAGCCTTCGACATTCTTTCGTGCAACCGAAAGCGGTGCGCGGGCCTGGGAACGAGGCTAGCCCTCCGCGTTCTTTTGTGCAACCGAAAGTGGCGCGCAGGCCTGGGAACGAGGCTACATTGGGCACATATAGCCTCGTTCCCAGTCCCACGCCCAGCTTTTTGTCGCTTGCAGTACGGTACTGCAATCGACAAAAAGCTGGGCGTGGGACTGGGAACGAAGCTAGGCATGTATAGTTTACCGCGGCAAGAGTTTGGGCTACTGAGCAAATTTGGAAGAGGTAAAACCACAATCGTAATGTCTGGCTTATAATGTCCTATAGTTTAACGTCCTGTGTAAACTTTCTCTTTCCAGCAGATGTATCTTGCTGAGTATAGGGAGACACCAAGTAAACCACGACCATATAAGTAAACCATGACCATATAAGTGCATAACGTAAAATCAACTAACAGGTGTGACAGACAATGGTGTTTACTTCAATTTCTGTGATAGCGCAGAGAGCAACAGACCAACTACGGTTTGACATAATAATACACACGTCACTGTTCAACACTACTATAGCCAGTATCATTGTGGGATATGCTTAGAAGTGGTTTATCTTCGTTAACCGTAGCAGTAATATCTGTAAATGCTCCAGTGTGTGGCACGGTGAACAACGAGCAGCTTGGATCAAAAGCTGGGTGGGAACTTGGGTTAGTGACAAGGTTCTGAGTCACAGGTCTTTGTCCAAAACGCACTCGTCTATCCTTTCGTTTGCAGCCACAGGATGTTTTCCACCCTTGTAATGCTCTCTTGATTGACTCCCATTTGAACTTCTTGAGAGAGTAAAGGTAAAACAAGAAGCCAATCGGGTATATCATCATGGAGATTGGAGGTCCTACTGCAGTGTATATCCAAAAGGCATAGTCTTCAGTGATACCCTCTACAGTCCTTATGGTCACAAACACAATCGCAGGGCTGTCTAGCACAACTGATATGAGCAGGAAACTCATCAAAAGGAATGCATCCCTGGCGTACTTGACGTACTTACGTCTCATTCCTCGGTAAGTGCATGCTAGTCTACAAAACACAAATGCAAGTCCAAACGTGAACAGGATGTGAACTACGCAAGCGGTTCCAATAAGAATGGTTTCAGCGTATATTATTTGGCTGTACGGATGTATGGTCTTACAGTCGTCCTCTACGTCTTTTATCCAGCAAACTGCAAGTGATGGTCCTGATCCTACTCCATAAGTGCCCTTAGTAAAAGGCAGCCATAGGTATGCAAGAGGCAAAAAGACCATCAGAAGAGTCACGGAGCACTCTAGTGTTAGCCTCAGATACTTCGAGTTTGAAAGTCTTGAAAATGGGTCACCTCGGAGTTGTCTGTAAACCGTGTAGACTAAGAACACGTTTATACCAATGATGAAATTATAGACCATGGTGGAGGTCCACATATCCAAAAAGCCAACAAATTCACAGAATTGTGTCTGACCACGGTATTGAAACTGGTGCTCTATTTGAATCACGAAGCTAACATTGTGCAGGCAGGTCACGATCATAAGATGGAAAAACAGACGTTGGAGTGTGCTTGAGTATGCCTTATAGAGCACCAGGAAGAGAAGTATCAATGTTACTGTCAACAGTGATACTGCTGCTGTGATGCCCCTTGCCAGATTGATAGTCTTCAGTTGTGCCACAGTAGAGTTGCTACAGTTCAGGTTGAACTGTGACTGGGGGTATAATGCTGAGTCATGTTCAGGCAGCAGAGCAGTCGACCCTATATTAAAGGAAGAGTGTCATGCCTTTAGTTACAATTTCACTGCTATCTGCAGTAAGTTGCAAAAAACTTTGCTAGCCACAACACCATGCACGACTCTTGAGAGCTCACCGTCTGTAGGTGCGAGCACCACAGTCAAAGTCACCAGAATGACCGGCTTTAACACCATTTGATCGCACGTCGACATAATCTTTGTCTCTGCGTCGTTTTCAGTGACGGATACCACATAGTCGTGGTTCCCAGGCTAGCTCCGCCCAGGCTGCGATCCCGTGCTTGCGCATGCGCCGCAAGGGACTGATGAGTGTCCAAGATCAGAGTGCAAGTAGGTCGCGCCCCACCTACTTATGCGCTGAATCTGAATCTGAATGAATATATACTGGGCAGGCAGTATACATTGATGGCGTCCAGGGGCACAGCCCCGGTTACATGTAACAGAACAAACACACACAAACACAATAAGTACTCTAGTAGCTAAATGGTCATTAAATTACAAGTGATAACATAACATGTGGAGGTTACAGTTAGTTAAAATTGTATAGGCAATAGAAATTTACTGATTGAACAATAATAATAACAACAACAAACTACAAAATGAAAATAACAACAAGTAAAGTACACCAGCTTATAATTGCTTAGAATGCCACTGTGTTGATTTTAGGAAGGTTGTAATGCAGCTGACGATATCCTCTGGTGAAATGTTGGGGTGGAAGAAAGTAGGGAGGGACTTGGATGGCCATCTTGTCGTATAGCTACTACTTTATGGAGCATAGCTACACAGTCTGGCCACCTGGCATCGACGTTGCAGTGTGGGCCATTCCAGATGTCGGAGCATAGCTGACACACTGCTATCCCATATATACAGTAGTCAGACATCACCCAACGTGCTGCCCTCCTTTGAATTTCTCTTGAGCGTCAGTCAGCTCAGTCAGTGGACACAAAAAAATGAGCAGTTTGGCTGAAATATGAACACTTGCAACCTTTTACTAATATAAGTTACAAATTGCCGAAATAACAACTCATACGTAGCTACCGCATAAACAAGTAGTTTGGTTCCCAGATCCTTATACATTCCATTGTTTCCATTCCGGGTTTGTTAACTTGCCGCTCTCATTAAACTGTAGCTACCTGCTGTGTTGTTCAAACAAATGTAGGGGAGAGGTATGTAGCTGCAGTGAAACCTCCGATAGTGGACCCTCCGAGATAGGGACACAACATAATAAACCTCTCTGCAAAGAATGCCGCAAGTTTTCAAGGTCCCAAACAAGTGGTTACCCTATATATAGTTTGAACCTCCAAGAAGAGGACAACCTCTCTGCAATGGACACAACACCTGAATTTATACTGTCCCCTATGTGTCCTCTATTGAGAGGTTTCACTGCATCCCTACATGTATTAATCACTGCACATAATATGTGTTGTGGCAGATACTTACCTACCTGACTGACTGGGCTCTGGAATAATCTTTCATGGCATAATTATCCTCTGTAAAGTAGCTAAACATTGAAATGCAGGGTATTTGTGCACACACTGCCATGCAGTCTAATGAATAAGAGACTCACCAGACTTCCTAGCTTGAGCTGTAGCTAAGTTATTTCAAATGGATGTGTTGTGACACTAAGCAAACCATATAGTGACGGAATGGAATGGAATGGAACGGAACTGGAAGTGATTGTGGTTCGGTATAGCTACCATAATCTGAATTCAAGTTGATGGTAATATTGCCAAGCCTGCAGAGAGAACACTTCTGAGAGAGATAAGGAAGGGGTTATAATTCAGTATGTCCTTGACAACTTGCAGATGTATTATCCAGCGAGTGCAGAGCAAATGATTTTGGTACCTAGCTACCTCACTCAAACTCATACTGGCATGGAGGAGACTCTCAATGCACTGAAACTCATCACAATTGTCCAGTCAGGGCCTGCCTTGCTGCCATTGCATGGGAACTCCCTTGGTTTCCTTCAGACTCATTGGCTGCAGCTGTGTATGAAGCCCCTCTTCTTGCTTGTCTCTCTGTGTTCTCTCATAGAATTGCCCTCTACTTGGAGTCACAATATATCACTTTCCATAATAATCTCAATATGAGAGACGGCAGTAAGCACAGCTAGCCTCGTTCCCTTGGCTCCTCCCCATCTTTTGTCGCATAAGGTGGAGAGAGATTTCCACTGTATCAGTTAGCTACTCAAACGTTTATCAAGATGCACCACTGGTCTGGTAACCTCTACCAGGAGAAGCTTAAGTGAGCTCCAACGTGCACTGCCACAAGGCTTGCACCTCTTAGTCTTTAGTTCAAGCTTAGCATATATTATAAGGTTTTCACCACACAGAAAACTAATGGGCAAACCACTCTGGTTCCATTCTCCTTGAAAGTATAAGTGCAAACAAATGTGTTGTGTCAGCAGGCCAGGGAGATACCCATGCCAACACAACACATGGTTTACTTTGCACAGTTGCATAGCAATCAGGTCACAAATCTGCTAGGTGGATCTCTTTGCTGCCCACAACTTGAACCTACTTTCAAGGATACTATATAGCTGCAGCTAGGTTCATGAGAAGGTTTGCATGATCACAAATCAATTGCATGTAGCTATGTGGCTTGAGGCAGACACCAAGCAAACCACCTGACCTATAATTGGTATAACTGTGCAAACATTCTCATGCACTTATATCAGCCTGCAGCTGTACATGCAGTACCCAAGGTATAAAACCAGGAACGGAATGGGAGTGGAACAGAACTGGAAGTGATGTGACATAAATTTTCCATGTTTTGAAGACACTATCATCTGAACTGAAGATCATTACGGATGGCGATATTGTGACTCTGTACTCCCCACTGCATGAGCAGAGACAACTCAGAGAAATGAGCAAGGTGTTATTGTTTTGAATCTTATATACCCATCAGTGCACTGCAAGTGATTTTGCTTCCACACTCACTGCATGCCACAGAGGTTACCCTGGTTACAGACCACTGCATGAAGAGCCAGTGGTAATACAGTTTAGCTAGCTACTATGGCATTGAATACGATAACTGTCACACGTTTTGCAATACGAAGTGGGTATTGGTCCGGCAGGAAGTAGGGCAATGGGTTAGGGTATATTAGGGCCAGAGCCAGTTCTAGATGCGCGCGTGTTTCCGGTACCTATACCTAAAGTATGTACTTCCTGCCGGACCAATAGCCATGTCATTAATAATCTACAGATCTGAACCAAGTTTAAAAAGGTCACAAATGTTCCATCTTTGGTACTCCCTCAAAACATTGCCTCCATAAAAATGGCTGTCACATTGCTTTTGCTTCCTCTTGTTGCTTGGAGTCTGAGAACAATGCATTTGTGCAGCTTTTGGGAACAGATACTAAACGACACTGCCATGGTGTAACTGCATTTTGTGATAGCTAGCTACCTGTAAAGTAACCCTACAATAATTATCAGAGTAATAATAATTATGATTAGCATCTCATTCTATAGTTACTTTGTGCAGGTGCTGTGAGCTAGCTATGGACTTTTCATAACCACAGCCACAGACCTGTAGCCAGGGGAGTTTGATGGAACCCATAGACTAGTGGCTGGCTATACGTAGCCTCGTTCCCAGGCTCTATTTTGAGGAGAGAGACCTGGTACCGAGGCTAGGCTATACGGGTCTGAACTGAAGTAGACGGTGTACATGTGCTTGTCCCATGCGGAAGTGGACTCACTCTTGAGATTAGATCCACAAACACAGTAACAATGTAAAATGAGTCATGTATGATGATGTATTAGTACTCAGTAGAATTTGCCTGCCAGGCTGCCTCTCGCAGTGTACCAGCTCTGCAAACGCAGTGCCACAGGAGTCGGACAATGCATACCTATAGTATAATTGTATCCTCGTTCCTCCACCAACGAGACCAGAATGTGACACCCCCCTGGATGTGGCCCTCTCAGAAGGTCATATCCCACCCCACTGAACTAAACTATATCATTCACTTCATCACATAAAACGCTTACATTTTTATTACACTTGACATAGCTATCCTCGTTCCGAGTAGGAATCGAAATTCACCACCCTGGCTATACATGTGACCTATATATGTGTCTAGCTAGCCTCGTTCCCAGGCCTTCTACAGATTCAGTTTTTGGTCCGCAAGCGATCAATAACTGAATGTGTAGCTATATACATGTACAAGGGCTGCGAAATATTCCCGCCGTGGGCTATAAAATTCAACGTAGCTAGCTAGCTAATTGTCAGTTGAATACCTTGGTGAGTTAGCTAGCTAGCTAGCTGGCTAATAATTGTTTCTCTCTTTCAAGTTTCTCACCGTCAGCAAGCGATGATTGGAGTTTTGGTCGATGTGTCTGGTTCCATGCGGAGTGCGTACGCCTTGGACAGGTCGAGTGATGCCGATGTGGAACGCATTCACGCTATACTCACCACGGTCGTGAACATCGTCAAGCGGGAAGTCGTTCATCATGAACTGAGGGAATCTATGTTTGCTTGTGCCTTCGGACTTGACGGACGTATAGACACCTGTGACCTCATCTCTTTGTTGGAGTATATGGCTGTCGCAAAAGATTCGCGAGGGAAGGATGGATACCAATCATTGATTGATTTAGCAAAACAGCGCGGAGCCCCACAAGCCGAGCCATGGATTAAAGAACATTTTTCTGAGCTTGAAGCAGGAATTCTTTATAAGAATTTGTGCTTCGATCCAAACTTGATACCGAAGCTGATCCAGTTAATTCCGTCACAAGTGGCGATAACATCGGCGACAGTATTAGCCAAAGCATCGGCACTGAAGAAAGCATCGCCAGTTACATTGGTGAGAGTAGCCACGGCGTCGGGTAGGCAAAAGCTGGCGGATATGCAAAAGGCGTCGGAAGTAGATATGGTGCATAGGTCGGAAGCATACAAGCTCGCTCGTGAAGTCATTGAAAGAGAGGGGTCGCCGCTAGATCGTATAAAGCGACCCAGGCCAAGACCAGTACAAGATGTTTCTGAGATGCTGGATGACCTACTTCTAAGTAAGGATTCATCCCCCGCGTTAGCATCTACACCGTCTTCACCGCCTTTACACCACCGAATCCAGGAGCTCGTCGAGCTCATCAAGCCATACATTTTTGGTTATACTCCAATGTGCAAGGCATTATCTGATGCTGCGGCTGTTTTCAGCGAAACGGATGCAAACCCAAGAGTGTTGTTCATTCTTTCCGACGGATTTTCATCAGATGGAGATCCCCGTGAAATGATTGTCGGCAAACTTCGTGACTTGGGTGTGATCATAGTAACGTGCTTCCTTACATCAGATCACATAGATAATCCCAGATGCTTGTTGGATGAGGCAGATCCTAACTGGAGTGGTCGAGGCGATGGCAGGTCGGTATTGTTCGAAATGAGCTCAACCATGCGAAATACCCATGAACCAATATCTTATCTCGTAGATGCAAATTGGGAACTTCCCCCATCCGGTGAAAGTCGTCTGTTTGTTCAAGCCAATAGCTTGGATGTGGTTAACGAGTTTTGCAAAATTGTCGTTTCACAAATGACGAACAGTTGTGATGCTTTGGTTGATATCCTTCAAAAAGTGCCCCTTGCCACATACATCAACCAAAAGAATGCTGAATTTGAACCCCAAGCACAAGAAGGGAGAACATGCTATGCAAATACAATTGCAGCTGTGTTTCACCTGGCTATGCATCGCATTGTTGGTCGCGAAGGAGGTGTACCAGGATTTTATGAGATACGTCAACGCATAATAGATGAATATGGAGGGGATGGTGCTGACACCAAAACCGTCCTTGAAAATGTTTGTCCGGAGTATCGCTTGCACTTTCGCCAAGTAGATGAAACTGGTGCAAGGCTGGCCATCAATGAAAGGCGGCCTGTTGTTGCCATATTTTTCTTGTATAGTGACCAGTGGGCCAAATTTTCAGCCTTTTATAGAAAGACACCCAAGGGAATCCTGAACCAAAGTGATGTCACAGGTGAGTTTAAAACCAAGTAGCTATAGAGCTACAGTTAGCATTATGAATGATTGTTAGTGAATTTTCTGTCTCCGTGAGTTGTGCAAGTTAATGTTCTGTTGTAGGGAAGAAAATAGTAAACAGTCTAAGTGGGAGGTTTTTTGGAAATTAGTTTTACTGTTAACTCTGCATTTGTATAGGTAATCACGTGTTCGAGTGCAATTGTTCCCAAAATATGCCACGAGAATTATTCATGCATGTGATCAAATACTAATCTGTATTTCCAGGGTTGAAAAGAAGAGAGTTGAACGATAGGCCACAAAGTAGGCCTACCGCAAAGTGAGTGAACTAGACATTGCCGCTTTTCTAATGATGCAGCAGAACGCTTTAGGATGAAAGTCCTGTAGCTAGCTGACATTTAGGACTCTGAAACAGCAGCACATTGGCTATGTCACTGTGCACACAGCAGTATAGTTTGCTAGTTTCTGTGACATCTCTTCGTTGCTTTTGCCACGCTTTCATTCAGTTCTCACAGCATTTCTTCTGCTCAGGCAGAGAAAAACAGTCCTAGCAGTAAACAATGTGAGCGCTCACACAACAGCCATTTTCAATAATGAAAAGAGGCATAGCCAAGATGCAGACACTCGTTACAATGGCAGAGCTATAGACCTGATTCCTGATTGGTTGGTGCATGCTGGGGCCACAATTTCAAATGGCCCTTGGGCTACAATGAGCTTGCAATTTGGGAAGAAATTGCACTTTTCTACGGGATTAAGTTAAAAGCATGGCAATTATGCATGTAATTATGGGCGTTATATGGGATGTGTAACCCGATGCAACTAACTGTTTATTTGCACAGGTGGGCACTCTGAACCAGGAGGACATGCTGTGGTGTTGATCAGATGCGATCCAAACTGTTTGACGTATATGAACTCCTGGGGCCAAGATTTTGCAGATGGAGGATTTTTCCGAGTGAAGGATGAAAGTGTGCTAAATGGTACCACATTCTTTGACGTCTACTGGAGTCTAAGCGACCTGAAGCCGAGTGAGTTAAAAGCCTATGAGAGAGAAGGTGCCAAAAGGGGCCAAAAACTTTTGCAAATGTTTCCCAGTATCGAGGACTTGTCCTCCAAATGTCCGAAATGCAACCGGAAATCGAAAGTTGGCGAGTTTTCAGGTCACATGCTTGAAGCTAAATGTCCAAAATGTCACCAAAAATTTAAGCCCACTCACTCACAGATAATAGAGAGTCTGTACATGTACTCCCGCCACGTATAGTAACTGCTCAAAGAATTAGTTCTGCACACACTTGATTGTAATCATGTTTCTTTACTTTGATGTGTACTTTTAGCAGTGTAGCTAGTATGAGATGTTAATTCTATTTGTGGGTGCAGTGGCGGATCGGGGGGGGGGGGGGGGGGGGGGGGGGGCACAAGGGCAACTGACACCTCATTATAATTGAAGATTGTGTCGCAGCAAATTAATGTCCACAGCTTGTTCTAAACTATATAGCATCTAGGTTAAGCAAAGGCTACCTCTACATTTATGAGGGTAGGTATGAGCACTATATGAGGACCCAATGAAAAATCTAAGACAAAGTAACTTTATACATGTATAATCTAGTGTGGTAAAACCAAGACTCATGCAGTGACTGTGTTTGCAAATTACAGTAACTGTACCTGTGGGTGGTTCAAGTAAAAACTCCATAGCCGTCCTGAGTGAAAGGCAGCCATAGGTATCCAAGAGGCAGCAAGATCATCAGTACAGTGAATATGCACTCCAGCATAAGACTCGGATACCTCGAGTTCGAAAGTCTTAGAAATGGATCACTTCTATGAATTGTGTAAACTAAGAACAAGTTTATCCCGATGATGAAAAGATACACCATGCTAGATGTCAATGTATCAAAGAACCCAACAAATGCACAGAATTGTTTCTGGCCGTTTTACTCAAACTGGTGCTCTAATTCAATCACAAAGCTGACATCATGCAGGCAGGTCACGATCGTAAGGTGGACAAACAGACACTGGAGTGTAGTTGTATACGCCTTGTAGAGAACACATATGCCGGGGGAGGGGCCGGCTCGGAATGCTGAAAAAAGTCTTGTATATATCAACCTCAATCACCTAGACCTACCGTATACCGCATATAGTGCAACTGTAATTAATGTTCCAATCCACCTACACTTGCCCGGTTCAATCTTCATCCCCGTTCTCTTGAAACAAAGTTGTCAATTTCTTGCGGCATGATCATGAGAAAGAGAGCCTGTGTATTAATGTCGTACATCCCCAATTCTACCCTCAAGAGGAAAGAATTAGTTAGCTTGGCAGTTTGTGCAGATGAGGGGTGGAACACAGTTCATTTAGCTTGTGAATTCGATCCCTACTGTTGAATTTGAATCCAATGTCTTGGTCAGTACCCTAAGCTTGTAACCCAGTAACCACAAAATGACCTTTCTGTTTTGTATACAGTGATGTTCTGGCCCAAACACAGTCTGTGTTGCACCCTTCTTCATTACACTGCCAGCACTGTGGGTGGCATAGCACATGCTGCAGTGAACAGAGCATACTAGCAGTGTACATTTACAATCCTAATTTGGTGCATGAGCATGCTATAATGTACAATGATTGAAATTACAGTTGCCACTACAGTAAAGACTGAAAATGCATGCTATCAGGAATAGCTTGGTTAGGTAGCTACAATGAGTAGCACTCTTATATATAAACCAATCTGGACCTGCATGGTGTTCTTGGTATAGATAACATTGTGTAAAAAGCACGTGACATGAGCCTGCACAGCAATGCTACTCTGTACAGGTAAAGGTTGATGGTGGTGATGTGCTTAGTAAGCTGTCTCCTGTTCAACTCCTTCCTCTTTATTCTGAGCGTCCTTGCCAGAATCAACAGTTTTTATCTCTTCAGTAGCAAATGGATGCTCATCTTCCTCAGGGCTAGAAAGGCTCAAGGAGGATTCACAAAGATCTGTCTTCTCCACTCCAGTAACAACTGGATGTTCATCTCTGTTACCGTCAACGTCACTCAGAGAGGATGTGTTTAAGCTCATGTATCCTGCCACTGCCTCCAGGGTTAGAGAGATGGTGACAACTAGCTTGCTGAAATCAGGCCTCTCTTGTGGTTTGTCCATCCAGCACTCCTGTATTATTGCATAGCTGTCACAGACAACAAAATTGAAGAAGAGTTGGAATTCTGCAATAGTGACACCAAGTCAATATGTTCGTAGTGGTGATGGCAACAGCAACTACCCATACAATAACTTCCAACTCACATATCATCTGAGCAGGCAGGATTCATTGGTTTGTAGAGCCTCTCACCATCACGGAGGAGCTGAAGCAGAGCTACTGGACTGATTCCACTGTAGGGGATCTGTCCGCCGGTGAACACCTCCCAGCATGTGACTCCATAGGACCACTGCAAGGTATAGTGCCACAGTATGAGTATCACTATAGAACATGATAGAAGTTTAACCGCACTCATTATTCACTGCACTTACAACATCGCTCTTCTCAGTGAAGACCCCAACTGCGATGCTCTCTGGAGGCATCCACCTCACAGGGAGCTTCACATTGGTGCTGCCCTGTTTCAGTCGGAAGTAATTAGTTGCGTAGATGTCTTCTGAGAAGCCAAAGTCCCCCACTTTGATAACCCCGCTAGCATCCATCCTGTGTGAATGGATAATATCGATTGGTGATTTCCCCCTGCCTTACTGTAACAATAATAACGTAATGACATACAATATCCAACTATAAGTGTTAAACTACCAATTTCATTACTGTTCCACTTCTGGTTGAGTTGATACACTGCATACCTTAGCAAACATTGTATAGTAGAGACAGCACAAACAGATGAAAATGGCTGTTGTATCATTACAGTAGATTGACCTATATACAAAGTAGAAGCTCACTAAATATGATTAGTGTACTCACATGCAGTTTCTGGCAGCGAGATCTCTGTGCACAATTTTCTCCTTTGCTAGGTATTCCATCCCCTTGGAAATTTGCAAGCACATTCCAAGCAAGTGTGTCTGCACATGTGAAACCTGCATGTAGACAGTGTTTTAGTGACACCATGAAATGAAGCCCATAGCCATCTTAGTGTGTATGTGTACTAGCTACACTTGTAGGCAGCTGTTGTGTTATTGTTCCACTCTGTGGGTGGATACAGTGTTCATTACTTGTTGTGATTATCGTTGAATGACATCATTACTGTCAGCTCACAGAGTAACCCAATGAAAACACTTATGTACATTGATGTTCTAATAATCTCAAGATCGTGCAATTGGATACCCATATTGCAATGAAGCTGACTGTTCCCTTCGTACCATTCTTGAATCTATTTCTTATTCCACAATTTGCCCATTAATTTCTGATATCCCTCTAGTGGTAAAAGGTCTATGATGTTCGCTGGTGGAAGAGTTCTTACGTTCACTGGTGGAAGAGTTTGTACATAATGGTACATACGTACAGTGCTGGAGTCTGCATCGTTAGGTGGAACCAGCTTCTTTGTTTCTTTCTTGAGGTAATGGAGGACACTGCCATTGTCCATATATGGCATCACAACTGCAGGACCACCACCACTGTCCAAGCACACTCCAGTCAGTGACATCACATTAGGGTGACAGAGAGTGTGCATTTTGTGAACTTCCTGAACCAGACTATCAACATCATTTTGAGTGAAGAGACCTAATGGCAGCAGAAGAGATTATTATGCCGAAGTGATGACAGAATGTCATTGAACTATCGAATTTGAAAGTATCAACAGAACAGATTATCAGAGTGAGACCTTTGAGAGTTTTCACTGCAACCAACTCTGCCGCACCATCACGATGCCGCTGCAGGCGAGCCTTGTACACCACTCCAAACTCTCCTAAGTACACAGTAATAAGAAATCTGAGGGGCATAGTACACAATCCCCTCAACCACGAAGGAATGTAGCCACAATAATAATAGTATATAGCGTGCATGCCTAGCAATGATAGTAGCTCGATAGACGTATACAATGTATACATAATATATTTATGAAGTCTTACTGAATAAAAGACTAGTTACTGGAGGCAATGTAATCTTCACAGACAAATGGTAGCTAAAGCATGTGTGGCATGTAATGATGTATGAATAATTCCTGTTTATTACAATAGATAACGTATCCCACTATAGAGTTTGTAGTCTTGTTCCCAGGCTGTCTCCCGCTCCATATTCAGCCACATACGTGACCTTTGAATTCCCACTTTTTGTGTGCGGCTAAAACTGAGTGGGAGAGGGAGACGGCCTGGGAACAAGGTTATAGAGTTTGCTGTTGGTATACAGTTCCATGTCCTCTGCTGCCTGGTGGCTTGGCATACACATACACGTCATTCAGAGACCCATGCAACATGCAGATATTGGTGTTGCTTTTCCTGATTCAGTTACAAGGTTTTCTGATGCATGGTATGTACTTATATGGTGGGTAGTGGCTTTGTTGTAATTGTTTACTAATTTGATACAGTTTGATGAGTAACAGTTAATCAGAATTGTGCTGACGGTCTGTTCTTTTCCAAGGTTTTATTCGAACAACAGTTATCCCTCGGGAGGTAACGATTACAGTACACTAATGTAATATTACCTTGTCCAACTGAGGTGTGGAGATGCAACACACTGCTTGGGATGATCATCCTGTGAGGTAGTATCAATTTCACAGACGGCCGGTAGATTGCCAATTCTTGAGCTAAGCAAGGAATAGAATATTAGTTGAATGTCATAGTTAACTGAAAGTTAAGACAAGTTACTATTGACATTCTAATCTGCAGCTTGACATCCAGCGACTCCTTTAGCCCATAGTACTCACATTTTCGAAATGAGAATTTGTAGAACCATGCACTAATACCTTAAACTGCCAAATGTGGGAAGTTCCAGTATCCAGCCTATACCCAAAGTCCTATGGTGGAAGACCTGTAGCCAGATTTCAGCATTACTATCAGGGTCAGGCAGCACCTGTCCTACACCCAACACTAGTGTAGCCGATGACTATACACATTACATGAAGGTTGGAATCTCATCTAAGTTGTGACAGTGCAATTAAACTAACCTCCACACACTTTATCAGCCCAGGTGCCTCTCTGGTCTTCTCCAGCTGGTTTGGGTTTCAAGGTTCTTCTCCTTCGCTTCAAACACACAACAGCAAGCACTAACACTACAACAGTCACCAGCACTATAAGAACAACAGATATTGGTAGCACTGTAGCCAGCACTGTTGTCGAGCGGCTGGTTAGAGGTCCTGGAAGAAGAAAGTGATTACCCATCTATCTACTCTATCTCTATTAAGCTATAAATATATGTAAATTGATCTAGGATTGATCATTTACTCTATCTGTCATATTATTACTGTTGCAGACCACAAAGATCATAATTTTATATAACTGCTGTTTCATTTCAATCAGACCGACAGTGACATGGTCCACTTCGCATAATATTATACTAAAATATTTCAGCATACGAACGCAGTTGAACGACATGATATACATGATTGTTTACCTTGACATACAACACCAGCATCTTGAGTGTGGTTACAGTTATGAACACCAATTCCATTGTGGTCACAGTCTACAAGACGATCTTCAATGCCAGTGCATCGTATGCCATCCAGGAAGATGGGTCCTGTTCCCTGACCAAACTGTGCAATTTGAACTGCAGTTGCTCCTGCAATACAGCATGTAGAACAAGTTGAGCAATTCAAATCAAAGGTCATTAGGTCATAGCTAATCCTATTCAGGGCTTATGTATGCACAAGAGACACAGTAATTCTATATCTGCACATTCTCAGTATACTGGTCACAATGTAGGTGGTACCTTACAAGCTACTCATTCACAAAAATCATGCACATTATATAATTAGCCATGCCCACTCTGTATTGGGACTGCACATGTTCACAGCATGATTAGCTATGAGAAAGATCGAGATACAATACATCAAGCTACGTACCTATTCCAAGGTGCCTGCAGGCCACATTAGCATCGATAATATCCCAGCTGTCGTCACATACACTGCCCCACTGGTTGTTGCTGCACACCTCAACTCGACCCTCAAGAGAAGTTTGTCCATCCTGGAGTCTGATATCGCCGTTTGCACACAGAGCTGAAGGAGTACATGACACGTACAATAAGCTCACACACACCATGGATAATAGAGCACAGGGAGTTGGATAGGAAACGCCATTCCAAGCGGGTTACCATTGACTTTTATCCCCAGTTCTATGTCATTATTTGGTAGAAAAGGATGAAACTTGGTACAAAGGTTCCTTGGTCCTTGCTTTATGGCCAGATGTAGTTGGATTCTCTAGACATGTGTTAGTAATTCACTTTTAACTTTAAGTAGCTTTAAGAAGTGAAAATCGGTTCATTTGATAGCTCCAACAATAACCCCTCTAACTTGCCTTAGATTAAAGCTAGAAACTTCAAACTTTGACACCACATCCTTAAGTCCTTGCACTAGGGCCAGGTATGCTTAAAATGCTTAAAATCCTTTAATTAAGGGAGATATCATGAGGCGGCACATCAAAGGGGTAACCCGCTTTGCTTCAAAGGGTCCTGTACTTAACCTATGTAGTGTTTCCTATCCAACTCCCTGTGCTCTATTATCCATGCACACACAGAGTTTGTATCAATCTGACTGTGAATGACTACAAAGATACATCCGCTTTCAACTCGTAAATCTGCAAAGTCTTGCTGAAACTTCCCCACAGCCCATCCCTTGGATGAACTTGTGTCTGTAACTACAGCTGTGTAGATAACTTATGAATTCCAGACCATATATCTAGGATCTGCTGATTTGAGTGTTTTGTGGACATATATTTCAGACCTGGTTTCTCCTTGCACAGATAATTCACTTACTTTGACATATGACACCAGCATCTTGAGAGTGGGAACAGTCATGAGTGCTGATTCCATTGTGGACACAGTCCACAAGACGAGTTTCATGGCCAGTGCATTGCACTTCATCCAGAAGGATGGGTCCAGTTCCCAGACCAAACTGAGATCTTATTGCTCCTGCAAGAGTATGCACATTTGAAGGAGGTTGTAGAGTGAGTATAGCTAACTGATTAACCTCATACACCTCGAAGGGGTGGTATAACCCAGTTCAGCTGCTGCTTCAGTACCAAACAGTGCACGTGCATGCAAGCACATCAATTACACTACTTGACCACTATAGGTCCTCCAATATCAGATGGGTAAACAATTAAGCTAACTCACACGCAAAGACAGAATGTTAGAGGTGAAGCTTGTAACATTTGAATGGATCATAAAAGTAAGGGATTATATATATGCATTGTATAGGAATGAAGTTGCACATCTATAGCATTTCTATGTTGCTTTGCATGGTGCAGCAGTATATATACCTCAGTCTTGTAATGAATAACTGGGCTTAATATTGTTGACATGTACTGAAATCTGAGTGACAATGTAATTGATCTGCATGTAGTACTGTACACATGTTTTGGGGTAGCATAATCCTATACCTGGGTTAACCCTTTCACTGGTATAGGTCACATTTAAATTGAAATAGAGGAAAGCGTATATTTATACTAGCGATTATAAAGGTGCCATATGAGGGAAGTGGGAATCTACCAGTGAAAACAGCCCCACTGTTTTTGCAGTGCTAGCATGCAGTCTTATGGAATTCAATCAAAGTTTTTTCTTGCTGAAACAGCACAAAGACAATTCTATTTCCACATTGGCTGACTATCCTTTTTGTGGTCTGCACTGTGTGAAGAAGATTATGGTAGTGTGTAGTCAAATAGCATGCATCTTGTCGGAATACAAATTACGGTGCAATGCGGAGATATTAAACTGGCTACTTGACATGCTTGATATGCTGTAGCTACCTTACACTGCCTCTCTTTATGTTAAGTTATGGCATAAGAATGCTGTTGGTGTTGAATCATTATCACTTTCTTCGTATGCACCTTGCAGCTATTTACTGTAGCCACATGCCATCTGTATCAGAGGCAATGATGTGACCAGTTGTTTGAATCCAGCTGGTTACCTATCAAGCCACTGACCGTGAATCAACAAAACACTATAGCTAAAGGAGTTCACCAGTTGCTCAATCATTTGTCTGTTCAGGAAATGCAATTTGACCCAACGTTTATGTATCCATCCAAAACACCCACACACCTGTTGGAGAGAATCCAAGTTGCCTGCAGGCCACATTAGCATCAGTGGTATCCCAGGAGTCATCACACACAGTCCCCCACTGGAAGTTATTGCATATCTCGACTCGACCTTCAAGGTGATTTGGTCCATCTTGCAGTCTGACATCACCGTCTATACACAAAGCTGAGGAAGAATAGCGGCAACACGATACAAACAAAAGTCACTTGCACTCTGATGTATATAGATCTGACCATGTATGAAGATGTCTGCAATCTTCATACGCAACATGTGCCATGCTATATGCATGCATGCACATGATAACCTCATTCCCTGCCCATGCATCCACCCCCACCACTGCATGTGTATGGGATCTCTGAACCATGAAGGACCAGAGCTCTATAGACAGTTAGCTACTATAGGAAAACAAAGCTACTACTAAATTTTATAACTGTCAGGTGGTTAAACAACAATGTCGAATCTACGTACCTCACATCTATCCCTAGACATAACACACTCCATCCTCCACCAATGGAATGACAGTGAACTAGCTATCTAGGGACATATATCTGATTGCGAATCATGAAGAACTGAACATGATCACTCACGTAGACATCTGACGCTGGCATCTTCAGGATGGACACAGTTATGATTGCCAATGCCATTGTGGCCACAGTCAACAAGACGAGACTCGGTGCCACTGCACAGTACGTTGTCCAAGAAGATGGGTCCTTTTCCCTGGCCAAACATTGCATTAGAAAATGCTACTGCTCCTGTTAGAGCAATGGAAAGTAAGCTTTCAACTGAAGAATACTTCAGGTAGGAATCATCAGTCACATAACATAAGATTCTAAGTGAATCTCGACTACCTATTGGAGCGAACCCAAGCTGCCTGCAGACCACATTAGCATCACCATCACTCCAAAGATTATCACACACAGTGCCCCACTGGTTGTGGCATATCTCGACTCGACCCTCAAGAGAATTTTGCCCACCCTGGAGCCTGATGTCACCATTTGTGCATTCACCTGAGGAAGAGAACACCAAAACAAGTATACAAGTTCATATCAGCTGGAGTCTGGCCATGCATGACTGGCTCCTTTGGTGTAGCTAATAATGTCTTGAAATAACAATCATTCACTATTGAACATAATCACGATTGCTTACTTAGACATCTGACACTGGCATCTTCGGAGTGGTTACAGTTCTGACCACTAATTTCAAATGCATTCGGGATGCAGTCTAAAAGGCGAGCTTCATTGCCAATGCACTGTAGGTTGTCGACGAGGATGGGTCCAGTTCCCTCACCAAACTGTGCTTCTGAAAATGGTGTTGCTCCTACAGAAGAGCAAGTAGCTAATACCAACACATAGTTTTAGGCTAGGAAACGTGTGAAACATGCAGAATAAAATTACAGTAGTGCAATTGAAATGTTCCCCTTGCTGAGTAGAAGAGAATTTACACTTTACCACAATATCCTGTGGACTTGCATTCTATGTATACACTTGAGTCCAAGCGGATTGGGAATTAGCAACACGGGACAACCTTCTGAAGGAGGTGTAGTCCATCTACCTCAAGTTCTATGCATTGCAGAAGGGTATCCTGCCAACTTCATTCATAGTGCTTCCACCCCACCCACCCCACCATACAGCTATGGACATCAGCAGCCATGAGAAGGACCGTGAGAGTGATCCGAGTACCTGCATTGACAATTTCTATGTTGCTGAGATGAATGCATGTGGACATCAGGAAGAGTGACATCACAGTATTCTTCCAATCCAAGCAGACTCTCCACTCAATAAAGTTAAGGGTACACTACTAATTAAACCAACAAAACTGAGCATTGGAGTCTGATATCACCATTTGGATAAGTGAACTAAACTGACGTGCTATATGAAATTGTCAGTATTATACCCTGCAGCCACAGTGACCAGCTCCACTGTATACCAAAATGTGTATATACACACCTATTGGGGAGAAACCAAGCTGTCTGCAGGCCACATTAGCATCAGTGGTATCCCAGAAGTCATCACACACAGTCCCCCACTGGTTGTTGATGCTGCATATCTCGACTCGACCCTCATGAGGATTTTGCCCATCCTGGAGCCTGATATCACCATATGTACATGAAACTGACGGAGAACACAGATAGGTGTAACTACATGATTACACTACAAATTTCCTCCTTAGTAAGTGTGCACTAGTGGTGCCCCTCTGTGCCCCAGCCTCCCTAAAGCCTACTATCTTCTGCCACCACTGCAATGCTCACCGTTGCAGATGACTCCTGCATCCTCACTGTGACTGCAGTCATGCACTCCGACCCCGTCATGTGCACACTCCTGGAGACTGGACTCAGTCCCACTGCACTGCACCTGGTCCAAATGGATCGCACCTCTCCCACGGACAAAAGGTCCCCCATTGGTTGCCATAGCTGTTACAGGGATCAATTAACGAGACCAAAAAGTGTTTACTTTTAATTTACAGGTAGGATTGAGAGTGGGAAAGGTTCACCTTCATTGGTGAAGTTCAGCTGCCGGCAGACCACGATGGCATCCATTGTGTCCCAGTCATCATCACACACTGTCCCCCACTGGTTGTTGAAGCAGATCTCCACCATCCCCACGTTGGACAAACTGTTCCCAGTGAGCCGCACTGCTCCTTCCTCGCAGGTTGCTGTATCATCTATAGGGTCAGGGTTAGCCATGTTATATATGTCTGATCGACTCAGAAATTGCTTCTCCTCTCCTTAGCCCCACTACCCTTCCTTTCCCACTCCTTCCTCCCTGCCCTACTTTCTTACCTCCCATTGCTCCCAACCTCCCACCCCCACATCCTTCCCACTCTCCACAGCTGTCTTTCCGTAGCTAACACAATGTCATTTGACTATTGGATCACTAGGTGCTGTCGCTCACTAGTTACCTGTACTGTTTGTGACGTCTACAGGGGCTGTTGTGGCAGTACCTGTAAGTGTAAGATAATTCGACACTGTAAAAAGAGAAGGGCTGTTTTAACTAGCCTCTGGTCACCTCAGTTGCATCTCAGTGCCTCCTCCACCGTGATAATCAAGGAATGTGCACGCAAGTGCAGCCTACTTTGATCCCTATCTGATTGGCCCAAAACCTACTGTTGAGATAACCTACGTCATGTTTCTTGGTTCCAGGTAACTGGAGTAGTATAGGATACTTCTCTGGCCACCATAGTTGCCTCTCAGTGCCTCCTCCACCATGGTAATCAAGGAATGCGCACACAAGTGCAGCCTACTTTGATCCCTATCTGATTGGAAAACCTATGGGCCTGTTGAGATAACCTACGTCAAGTTTCTTGGTTCCAGGTAACTGGAGAAGTATACTTCTCAAGGCCACCATAGTTGCATCTCAGTGTCTCCTCCACCATGGTAATCAAGGAATGCGCACGCAAGTGCAGCCTACTTTGATCCCTATCTGATTGGAAAACCTATGGGCCTGTTGAGATAACCTACGTCAAGTTTCTTGGTTCCAGGTAACTGGAGAAGTATACTTCTCTGGTCACCATAGTTGCATCTCAGTGCCTCCTCCACCATGGTAATCAAGGAATGCACACACAAGTGCAGCCTACTTTGATCCCTATCTGATTGGAAAACCTATAGGCCTGTTGAGAACAGGTCCGGCAGGCCCGGCAACTGCCGGACCAATGTTTTGACAAACCATGGTGTACTTGCCAACATCAGGCGGCACTGAGCGTCCTCCTCTGTGGATACATAGCTACGTACTGGGACCAGGCTCAAGGGAAAGTCTGTTTACGAGTCCAGTTGCATTGCTGCAAAACTTGAAAGTGTCTGGAGGACATATTATCCGGGCGCTTGTTGAGTACGGTGGTTAAACTGCCGCTACCACGTGCGATTTAGAAAGGGGTGGAGCCAGGAATTGAAAAAGCAGCAGCGCTGTAAGTAGGCGTGGGCTACCAGCGCAGCGTACATATTTCCGTGACCGTCTCACTCTCAACGTGGAAAGGAAATGCATTTCCTTTCCACGTCGAGAGTGAGACGGTCACGGAAACGAGAGAGCAGTGTCAGTGCAGTGCAAAGCACGAAGGTGCTACGAGAGCCCATCCAGGCAACTGAAAAATGACCCTGACAAAACATTTTCGCGCTTCGGGCCCCGACGGTTAAAGGTACCCTAACGGTAAAGGTATAATGCTACCTTAATTGTTTACCCATCTGCACAGCTGTTGGAGGACCTATAGTGGTCAAGTAGTGCAAATGATCTGCTTGAATGCACATTGCTTGGAAGTGGCCTCGTTCCCAGTCCACGCCCAGCTTTTCGTCACTTGCAGTACGGTAAACGCGAAAGTTTCCGGATCTACGGTACTATCTTAAAGTTTGTCTTTGTGAGTCTGGTATTCCCAACTGTGATGTACAAGATCATGCATAATGAATTGCCTAGAATATTATTGCATAGTGAATTGTGAAGCTATACATATGGCAGGTGACAGTAGTACACCTGATACCCTCAGAAAACATAGAAGTGTATGGTTGCTGTTGCTGGTGCCATTATATCTCAGCAATGCAGTGGTCAGCATGAGCATGGGATAGCTATAGATCCTTGCTTTGGAAAGAACATTATAATTATAAGCTGTCATTCAACACTTCCAGACTGCACCACTTTCTGCAGCATTGCTAGTACCTAAAAGGTACGAGACTTGCAATCGGTTGCCCAAATTTGGTTGGTTTGAGTAGATACATCACTTACTTGGAGTTGAGAGCAGGCAGTTGGAGGTGTCTAGTGGAACAACAGTGTAGCCAATGAGGGGAATGGGAGGATTACCAAGAAACGTGACCTCAATCTTTGGATGAAAGTAATACATAATTCTTATGCTATGCACAGTAATATTCACAAGAGGATAAATATTTACAACATTTATATTAAAGTAAGCAACTGAACCTGCAATCCAATTGCATCCTGGAGTCGGTCGAGGGTTATATTGAGTTGCAGCAATTCTTGGAAAAATACCACTTCAGAGTTGGCCACAATTTCGCTCAACACATGAACACCATTTGGAGCCTTGAAGGTAATATGCACTGCTGGTTGGCATGCTAGTATAACCACACGATATACGTATGTGGTACCAAAGAGACCGATGGCAGTGCAGTCTATCCCATCACATTGCTGGACCAGGTTCGTGAAGCAAGTTACTCCGGCTGAAGCTGGTGCATTGGAGGCAATTATTTCCAAGACTCTACACATGTTGCGACTTTGGACATCTGTTGTGGCTGTAGAAGTGAGGGTGGTTGCGGGGGTGGGGGTGGTTGTGGTGGAGCCTGGGATGGTGGTAGGTGGGGAGAGGAGGGATGAGAGAGGGAGGAATAGTGGAATGAGTGGAAAACCAGCACAACACTGAGCTAGCTAGTAGCTACTAAGTTTCTACAATTCAAAATACGTACGTACTATAGGAGCTGAGAGAAAACCCATGGCATCTCTCTCAGAACAGCGCTCTACCGATACGCATGCATGCATGGTGAGATCATTTATACTGTCTACAGATTTTCTCAACAGACTGTTAGCTAACTTGCTGGAACTCTAACAGCTGCAACACTTTGATGACTGTGTCAAGTAACACTAGTTTATGACTTCTGCAGCTAGTAGTGTCCAAAAAGCTACCACATGGGCTACTAGTATAGGAGCCAGTTGGGCTAGTAGTATTAATATAAACTCTCTTCATTGATAAACTCTCACCCCGATAATATCAGACTCTGTGGTCTTACCATGGTACCACTACTACAGGCGTAAGCCGGTGTTCAATGATGGTGAATTCGGTACAATCGCGGCGTTCAAAGTTTCCTAGGAATGCCGAGCAAAGTTCAGCGGCGAGGCACAGCGGTCTTACTTTTTCCGTACGCGTGCATGTAGGAGTTAGTACTGGAACATTATTGTGCATGCATTACTTTATTGATCACTGTTGGCAGTGCTGCTATGACCTGCTGCTATCGGATTAAACCGGTCGTCCTGCATGCATGAACTGGATACTAGCGGCGAGATCAATCTGTGGTTCACCATGCTGGGATGGGCCTGACTGACTGACTCCTGCGTCTCTCTTCCTTCCTTTCTTCTTTCAACCTCCTCGCTTTGCACGCAGGACGCGCCGTGCGATATCGCATCGGTGTGTTTTGCTGCAATATAATTTGGGTGTAGCTGCATGCCGAGTAAACAGATGCATGTGAGTCATATAATTATGCTTACCATTTGAGCTTGAAAGGTATGCCAATGCTACAACACTGGCGACAAACAGCAGGAATCTTGAGCTCTGGTACATAGCTGCTCATTCATACACGTACTGTAAAGTATCCGAATTTATCCCACAGCTGTGGACTCGCTCCATTGAAAATGTATGGAGAGCAACAGTGGAATATGGGGCCGTATTACACTCCCCGTATTACACTCTTCCTGAGGGTATTTTACACTGGTCGTGTTTTCATGTAAACAGTACGTATGGTTAAACCACATCCTGGACGGCTGTATGGTTTATATTGCATGAGGCTGAGTGCGCAGCCCGAAGCCGTATGCAATACAAACCATACAGGCCGAAAGGATGTGGTCTTATCAGCCGTCACCAAGGAAACGTTTCTTGGTAATACGTCAATAGCAGCAATGGACCATTTTCCGCTGATGTCACTTCCTGTGTACTTATTAATCAACATTGTTGCACTGCCCTGATTTTCACTTAGAATGTACTGTATGAGGTACGTAGATGATATCTCAAGTTTGAGTGCATTAGCTCGTTGGGTACAGGAGTTATGAGCCAGCGAAATTTGTCCATTTCCCATAGAGAAGGGCAAAAGTTGCCCCCCTTAATACATTCTCTATGGGAAATGGACAAACTTCACTGGTATGTAACTCTGAAAAACAACAAGCTAATGCACTCAAACTTGAGATATCATCTAAGCATATTGTAAAGTATATTCTAGGTGAAAATCAGGGCAATCCAGCAATGCTGATTAATTAGTACACAGGAAGTGACATCACATGGAAAATGGTCTATTAGAAACGCTAAGGTAAGTCGGGGTAATATCGGTCACGGTTTATTTCCGGTCACTTAGTAGAGAAGGGCTTCTCTATTCTAAAAAAGCTACGTTTTCAGCCAAAACTATGGTGCTGTACAGTTAGAGGCAACACTCAGCTAGCTATAACCCAGAGTACGTCTTAAAATTACACTCCTGGTATAGAGAAAATTGTGCCGCGTAATTAATGTAATTAATGTAAATAATGAAACCTCATCGCTCGCAGGAAAGGTGTACAGAGATTCTGACTACACTGTCGTGATGGCTATCATGCAGTTAGACAAACGTATAATAATTGTGCTGAAACTCACCTTGGTGGTGGAGATACAAGCGCTTATGTCTCGCTGTGGCCGCCATTGCTCGAGCGCTCTCTCCGACTTCCGGTGGCAGTACCGTTCTTAGCAAAGGCGCACGAAGATTCTGACCACATGGCCGTGATCGCTGTCGTTCACTGACGCTTACATGCCAAAACTCACCGTGCTGGCAAAGTTGTAAGTGCTGTAGTAACTTCGTGTCTTCCCTTTGGCCGCCATTGCTAGCGATCGACAGAGCGTGGTTGCCACGTGGCATGTGCGTTAATTGGAACTAACTGCGATACTTAGCTTTCGCTACGGCGAGTCGCAGCCGGCGTTGCAACGGCTACCAGGAGTGCGGTTGCCCCTCGTTAATTACACAGGAATAGCTATCACTTCTTTCTGTATTACTAGTACAAAGAGTTTACTACCATTCTGAATTCCAGCATGGTTGGAGGAAAATTAGCTAAATCACCCTCAAATGTAGCCCATTGCCAAACCAACCCTGCAGCCTTCAGCAACAGAATGAGCAACCACTTGTAAGATACACTAGCTACTGTAAGGGAGCCCTGGTAATGCAGCATTATTCCCGTAATAGTATAACATGCTGTATCAGGCATATAATGGTTAGGTACAATGAATTATAGATGAGGTATACAAACCAATCTGGACACGCATGGTATTCATGATATAGATATCATTGTGTAAAAAGCACAAGAGCCTGCACAGCAATGCTACTCTGTACAGGTAAAGGTTGATTGTGGTGATGCGCCGCTTAGTAAGCTGTCTCCTGTTCAACTCCTTCCTCTTTACTCTGAGCTTCCTCGCCAGAATCAACAGTTTTTATCTCTTCAGTAGCAAATGGATGCTCATCTTCCTCAGGGCTAGAAAGGCTCAGGGAGGCTACACTAAGATCTGTCTTCTCCACTCCAGTAACAACCGGATGTTCATCTCTGTTACCATCAACGATACTCAGAGAGGTTGTGTTTAAACTCATGTATCCTGCCACTGCCTCCAGGGTTAGAGAGATGGTGACAACTAGCTCGCTGAAATCAGGCCTCTCTTGTGGTTCGTCCATCCAGCATTCCTGTATTATTGCATAGCTGTCACAGACAACAAAATTGAAGAAGAGTTGGAATTCTGCAATAGTGACACCAAGTCAATGTGTTCGTATTGGTGATGGCAACAGCAACTACCCATACAATAACTTCCAACTCACATATCATCTGAGCAGGCAGGATTCATTGGTTTGTAGAGCCTCTCACCATCATGGAGGAGCTGAAGCAGAGCTACTGGACTGATTCCACTGTAGGGGATCTGTCCGCCGGTGAACACCTCCCAGCACGTGACTCCATAGGACCACTGCCAGGAAGATTGAAATATAGTGCCACAGTATGAGTATCACCATAGAAGTTTAACCTCACTCAGTAATCACTGCACTTACAACATCACTCTTCTCAGTAAAGACCCCAACTGCGATGCTCTCTGGAGGCATCCACCTCACAGGGAGTTTCACATTGGTGCTGCCCTTTTTCAGTCGGAAGTAATTGGTTGCGTAGATGTCTTCTGAGAAACCAAAGTCCCCCACTTTGATAACCCCGCTAGCATCCATCCTGTGTGAATGAACATTGTACAGCCATCATTCTTAACCCCGCTATATAGCATCCATCCTGTGTGAATGGATATTGTCGATTGGTGACTTCCCCTTGCCTTATACTAGTACCTTAAGTAATAATAATGTAGTGCATGATGTACAATATCCAACAATAAAAGTTAAAATACTAGTTGCTAGAAATTTCATTAAGGTTCCACTTCTGGTCTAGCTGATACATTGCATGCCTTAGGATAGCAGACACCGCACAAACAGATGAAAATGGCTAATCATTACAGTAGATCGACCTAGAAGAAGAAGCTCACTTGATATGTGTACTCACATGCAGTTTCTGGCAGCAAGGTCTCTGTGCACAATTTTCTCCTTTGATAGGTACTCCATCCCCTTGGAAATTTGCAAGCACATTCCAAGCAAGTGTGTTTGCACATGTGAAACCTGTAGGACAGAGTGTTAGTGACACCATGAAATGAAGCTATAGTTATATAGCTAGCCATCTTAGTGCATACTACTACACTTTGTAATCTGCTGTGTTATTGTTCCACTCTACAATTACGATAACAGAAGCTGACTGTTCCCTTGGTATCATTCTTGAATCCATTTCTTATTCCAGAATTTGCCCAGTTCTGATATCCCTCTAGAGGTATATGAAAGGTCTATGATACATAGCTACTGGTACATACGTACAGTGCTGGAGTCTGCATCGTTAGGTAGAACCAGTTTCTTTGTTTCTTTCTTGAGGTAATGGAGGACACTGCCATTGTCCATATATGGCATCACAACTGCAGGACCACCACCACTGTCCAAGCACACTCCAGTCAGTGACATCACATTAGGGTGACGGAGATTGTGCATTTTGTGAACTTCCTGAACCAGACTATCAACGTCATTTTGAGTGAAGAGACCTAATGGCAGCAGAAGAGATTATGATGCCGACATGATGACAGAATGTCATTGAACTATCAATGTCTTTGAATTTGACAAAACAGATTATCAGAGTAAAGACCTTTCAAAGTTTTCACAGCAACCAACTCTGCCGCACCATCACGATGCCACTGCAGGCGAGCCTTGTACACCACTCCAAACTCTCCTAAGTACACAGTAATAAGAACACTGAGAGGCACAGTGTGCAATCCCCTCAACCTCGAAGGAATGTAGCCACAATAATTTGTGCATGCCTAGTAACTATAGCAGCTCAATAGTCATATAATTATGAAGTCTTAGTTATATAGTTACTGGAGGCAATGTAATCTGCACAAACAAATGGTATAGCTATAGCATGGGTGGCATGTAATGATGTAGGCTGTATATTATATCCCATTAGAGTTTGCAACCTCGTTCCCAGGCCGTCTCCCGCTCTGTATTCAGCCACATACGTGACCTTTGAATTCCCACTTTGTATGTGAATAAACTGAGTGGGAGACGGCCTGGGAACGAGGTCATAGAGTTTGCTGTTGGTATACAGTTCCATGTCCTCTGCTGCCTGGTGGCTTGGCATACACATACACGTCATTCAGAGACCCATGCAACACGCAGATATTGGTGTTGCTTTTCCTGATTCGGTTTTCTGGTGGTATATGTACTTATATGGTGGGTAGTGGCTTTGTTGTAATTGTTGACTAATTTGTTTACAGTTCAGTTCATCAGAATTGTGCTGACGGTCGGTTTTACTCTAACAACAGTTATCCCTCGGGAGGTAAAGATTACAGTACACTAATATAATGTTACCTTGTCCAACTGAGGTGTGGAGATGCAACACACTGCTGGGGATGATCATCCTGTGAGGTAGTATACTTCTCAATTTCACAGATGGCCGGTAGATTGCCAATTCATGAGCTAAGAAGGTCATATTGTTGGATGTCATAGTTAATACTATTTGACATTGAAATAACTGATCTGCAGCTTGGCATCCAACAACTCCTTATTCAGTCCATAGTATATACTCACATTTTCAAAATAGTATATACTCACATTTTCAAAAATGGAATTTGTAGAACCATGCACTAATACCGAAGACTGCCAAATGTGGGAAGTTCCAGTATCCAGCCTCTATATACCGAAAGTGCTATGGTGGAAGACCTGTATAGCCAGACCTTTCTCACTTCAGCGTGTATTACTCTCAGGGTCAGGCTGCACCTGCCCTGCACCCAACCCAACAGTATAGCAGGTGACTACACACATTACATGAAGATTGGAATCTCATGTAAGTTGTGACAGTGTAATTAATGAACTAACCTCCACACACTTTATCAGCCCAGGTGTATCTCTGGTCTTCTCCAGCTGGTTTGGGTTTCAAGGTTCTTCTCCTTCGCTTCAAACACACAACAGCAAGCACTAGTACTACAGCAGTCACCAACACTATAAGAACAACAGATATTGGTAGCACTGTAGCCAGCACTGTTGTCGAGCGGCTGGTTAAAGGTCCTGGAAGAAGAAAGTGTAGGATTGATCAAATGATCTATCTGCTCTATCCGTCTATTACAGTTGCGGACCCCAAAGATCGTGGTAATGATATTACAGCTTCAGACTGATGGTTCACTTCGTATATACTATACTGGCTAAACGACCAGCATACAAACACAGGTGATATATTGCTTACCTTGACATACCACACCAGCATCTTCAGTGTGGTTACAGTTATGAACACCAATTCCATTGTGGTCACAGTCTACAAGACGATCTTCAATGCCAGTGCATCGTATGCCATCCAGGAAGATGGGTCCTGTTCCCTGACCAAACTGTGCAATTTGAACTGCAGTTGCTCCTGCAATGCAGCATGTAGTGACAAGTTGAGCAGTTCAAATCAAAGGTCATTAGGTCATAATCCTATTCAGGGCTTATGTATGCACAAGAGACACAATAATTCTATACCTGCACATTCTCAGTATATATTGGTCACAATGTAGGTGGTACCTTACTCATTCACAAAAAGCATGCACATTATATAATTAGCTAGCCATGCCCACTCTGTATTGGGACTGTACATGTTAGCGATGAGCAAGATCGAGACACAATACATCAAGCTACACAGACATACCTATTCCAAGGTGCCTGCAGGCTACATTAGCATCGATAATATCCCAGCTGTCATCACATACACTGCCCCACTGGTTGTTGCTGCACACCTCAACTCTACCCTCAAGAGGAGTTTGTCCATCCTGGAGTCTGATATCACCGTTTGCACACACAGCTGAAGGGGAACATGACACGTACAATAAGCTCACATACACACAGTTTGTATCAATCTGAATACAAAGATACATCCGCTTTCAACTCATAAATCTGCAAAGTCTTGCTGAAACTTCCCCACAGCCCATCCCTGGGATGAACTTGTGTCTGTAACTATAACCCAGACCATATATCTAGGATCTGCTGATTTGAGTATTTTGTGGACTAGCTATATATTTCAGACCTAGTTTCTCCGTGCACAGATAATCCACTTACTTTGGCATATGACACCAGCATCTTGAGTGTGGGAACAATCATGAGTGCCGATTCCATTGTGGCCACAGTCCACAAGACGAGTTTCATGGCCAGTGCATTGCACTTCATCCAGAAGGATGGGTCCAGCTCCCGGACCAAACTGAGATCTTATTGCTCCTGCAAGAATATGCACATTTCAAGGAGGTCGTAGAATGAGTGACGGATTACCTCATACACCTCGAAGGAGTGCTATAACCCAGTTCAGCTGCTGCTTCAGTACCAAACAGCTCTTGTACATACAAGCACATCAATTACACTACTTGACCACTATAGGTCCTCCAATATCAGACGGGTAAACAATCAAGCTAACTCACATAGCTAAAGGGAAGACATGTACATGTTGGAGGTGAAGCTTGTAACATTTGAATGGATCATAAAAAGTAATGGATTAAGTAATAGGAATGAAGCTGCACATAGCTATAGCATTCCTACGTTGCTTTGCATGGTGCAGCAGTATATACCTCAGTCTTGCAATGAATAACTTAGCTTAATATTGTTTACTGAAATTATTTGAGTGACAATAATTATAATTGATCTGCTTGTAGTAATGTACACGTTTTGGGGTAGTGAAGCTTCAACTCCTATACCTGGGTTAACCCTTTCAAATTGGAGCCATAGAAATAGAGGAAAGTGTATACTTTATACTAGCGCCAAATATAAAGGAGTCATATAAATGCATATGGAGGTGGGATTTCTACCAGTGAAAGGGTTAAAGCAGCCCAACTGTTTTTGCAGTGAGCTAGCAGTCTAATCGAATTATTGTAACTATTGATCAAAGTTTTTTTCTTAATGAAACAGCACAAAGATTGATTATACATATCCTCTTTGTGGTCTGCACTGTGTGAAGAAGGTTACAGTATACTGTAGTCACATGCCATCTGTATCAGAGGCAACGATGTTGAGCAGTTGTTTGGATCCAGCTGGTTACCTAGCTATCAAGCCACTGACAGTGAATCAACAAAACACTGTACAAGAGTTCACGTGTTGCTCAATCATTTGTCTGTTCAATATAATTGTGTGCAATTTGACCGTTCAGTTTACACATCCAAAACACCTACACACCTGTTGGAGAGAAACCAAGTTGCCTGCAGGCCACATTAGCATCAGTGGTATCCCAGGAGTCATCACACACAGTGCCCCACTGGAAGTTACTGCATATCTCGACTCGACCTTCAAGGGGATTAGGCCCATCCTGCAGTCTGACGTCACCGTCTGTACACAAAGCTGTGGAAGAATAGGGCCAACATGAAACAAACAAAGTCACTTGCACAGTGATGTAAATCCGACCATGTATGAAGATTCCTGCAATCTATACATGTAAACTGAACATGATCACTCACGTAGACATCTGACGCTGGCATCTTCAGGATGGACACAGTTCTGATTGCCAATGCCATTGTGACCACAGTCAACAAGACGAGACTCGGTGCCACTGCACAGTACATTGTCCAAGAAGATGGGTCCAGTTCCCTTGCCAAACAGTGCATTAGAAAATGCTACTGCTCCTGTTAGAGCAATGGAAAGTAAGCTTTCAACTGAAGAATACTTCTGGTAGGCATCATCTTAGCGCAAGCACAACAGTCACATAACATAAGAATCTAAGTGAATCTCGACTACCTATTGGAGCGAACCCAAGCTGCCTGCAGACCACATTAGCATCACCATCACTCCAAAGATTATCACACACAGTGCCCCACTGGTTGTGGCATATCTCGACTCGACCCTCAAGAGAATTTTGCCCACCCTGGAGCCTGATATTGCCGTTTGTGCATTCACCTGAGGAAGAGAACACCAAAATCAGCTGGAGTCTGGCCATGCGTGACTGGCTCCTTCGGTGTAATAATATGTCCACCCATTGACACTAATGAACATAGTGATCATGATTGCTTACTTAGACATCTGACACTGGCATCTTCAGAGTGGCTACAGTTTTGACCACTAATTTCAAATGCATTCGGGATACAATCTAAAAGGCGAGCTTCATTGCCAATGCATTGTAGATTGTCGACGAGGATGGGTCCAGTTCCCTCACCAAACTGTGCTTCTGAAAATGGTATTGCTCCTACAGAAAAGCAAGTAGCTAGCTAGTATCAACACATACTTTGAAGGTAGGAAACATGTGATACATGCGGAATGAAAATACATTGGTGTAATTGAAATGGTCCCATTGCTGAGCAGAAGTGAATTACACTTTGCCACAATATCCTGTGACCTTGCATTCTATGTAGCTGTGCACTTGAATTTATGTAGACTGGGCATCAGCAACACGGGACAACCTTCCGAAGGAGGTGTAGTCCATCTAGCTCAAGTTCTATGTATTGCAGAATGGGTATCCTGGCAACTTCATTCATAGTGCTTCCACCCCACCCACCCCACCCATACAGCTATGGACATCAGCAGCCATGAGAAGGAGGTCACCTGTAGTGAGAAATCTCTACATTGCTGAGATGAGTGCATGTGGACATCAGGAAGAGTGTTGTTTGCAGAAAGAATGACGGTAAACTGTTCCATTTGAGATGGACTCGGCTGCTATTATTGTACATTGTATATATGTGTGTCACAGTGCAGACTTTAAAGATACAGTGGAACCTGTCTATAGCGGTCACACGCCATGGGACCTGTATTTTTGGCCACTATAGACAGGTGGCTGCTTTAAGCAGGTTGTTTTATGCAGGGTTAGCACAACTGGGACCAGCAGTACAATGACCATAATAGAGCGGTGGCTCCCACAGTGACCAGCTCCACTGTATATCAAAACGTGTATATACGCACCTATTGGAGAGAAACCAAGCTGTCTGCAGGCCACATTAGCATCAGTGGTATCCCAGAAGTCATCACACACAGTCCCCCACTCGTTGTTGATGCTGCATATTTCGACTCGACCCTCATGAGGATTTTGCCCATCCTGGAGCCTGATATCACCATATGTACATGAAACTGAAGGAGAACATAGATAGGTGTAACTACACGATTACACTACAAATTGCCTCCTTAAGTGTGCACTAGTGGTGCACCTCTGTGCCTCAGCCTCCCTAAAGCCTACTATCTTCTGCCACCAATGCAATGCTCACCATTGCAGATGACTCCTGCATCCTCACTGTGACTGCAGTCATGCACTCCGACCCCGTCATGTGCACACTCCTGGAGACTAGACTCAGTACCACTGCACTGCACCTGGTCCAAATGGATTGCACCTCTCCCACGGACAAAAGGTCCCCCATTGGTTGCCATAGCTGTTAGGGGGACCAAGGAGATCAACAGTGTTAATAGGTAGGATTGGGAGGGGGAGCAATCGTCAGACTCTTAGCATAAGGTTCTAGCATATGGTTCACCTTCATTGCTGAAGTTCAGCTGCCGGCAGACCACGATGGCATCCATTGTGTCCCAGTCATCATCACACACTGTCCCCCACTGGTTGTTGAAGCAGATCTCCACCATCCCCACAGTTGGAAACCTGTAGCTCCTCCCATTGAGCCGCACTGCTCCTTGCTCACAGTTTACCGTATCATCTATAGGGTCAGGGGTAGCCATGTTATGTCTGATCGACTCGGAAATTGCTTCTCCTCTCCTTAGCCCCACTACCCTTCCTTTCCCTCTCCTTCCTCCCTGCCCTACTTTCTTACCTCCCATTGCTCCCAACCTCCCACCCCCACGTCCTTCCCACTCTCCACAGCTGTCTTTCCATAGCTAACACAATGTCATTTGACTATACTCTAATGGTGATTCTAGTGGACCACTAGGTGCTGTCACTCACTAGTTACCTGAACTGTTTGTGACGTCTACAGGGGCTGTTGTGGCAGTACCTGTAAGTGTAAGATAATTCAACAGTAACACTATCCACATACACATAGTTTGTTGCTCCAATGAATTACTATCTTTGTCTTTGTGAGTCTGGTGTTCCCAACTGTGATGTAAAAGATCATGCATAATGAATTGCCTAGAATTTTATTGCATAGTGAATTGTAAAGCTGGCAGGTGACAGTGGTACACTTGATACCCTCAGACAACATAGAAGTGTATGGTTGCAGTTGCTGGTGCCATTATATCTCAGCAATGCAGTGGTCAGCACGAGCATGGGATAGCTATAGATCCTTGCTTTGGAAGGAACATTATAATAATTATTATAAGCTGTCATTCAAAGGAGGCCTGGTTTAAACTTGGTCTGCATGCACCTTAATATTTCACAAGTTTTACATTTCAGAATTACATGGAAACACTTCCATGCTGCACCACTTTCTGCAGCATGATTGCAAGTACCTATTTGGGCAACCGATTGCCAACTGCCAAGTCTCCTCCTATAGGAGGAGACTTGGCAGTTGGCAATTGGTTGCCCAAATTTGGTTGGTTTAAGGTCATGTGAGTAGGTGCATCACTTACTTGGAGTTGAGAGCAGGCAGTTGGAGGTGTCTAGTGGAACAACAGTGTAGTCAATGAGGGGAATGGGAGGATTACCAAGAAACGTGACCTCAATCTTTGGATGAAAGTAATACATAATTCTTATGCTATGCACAGTAATATTCACAAGAGGATAAATATACACAATTAACATTTTTATTAAAGTAAGCAACTGAACCTGCAATCCAATTGCATCCTGGAGTCGGTCGAGGGTTATATTGAGTTGCAGCAAATCTTGGAAAAATACCACTTCAGAGTTGGCCACAATTTCGCTCAACACAAGAACACCATTTGGAGCCTTGAAGGTAATATGCACTGCTGGTTGGCATGCTAGTATCACCACACGATATACGTATGTGGTACCAAGGAGACCGATGGCAGTGCAGTCTATCCCATCACATTGCTGGTTCGTGAAGCAATTAACTCCCGCTGAAGCTGGTGCATTGGAGGCAATTATTTCCAAGACTCTACAAACACATTCTCAACTAGATCCGGACATTTTTCATTCCGGATTACAGGATTTCTGCAGATTTTGACCAATTTTTTGATCCAAAATGTGAGTAAGGATTGCTCCAAGGCGTTTAGGGCCTAAACATCACAGGACCTAAACGCCACAGGGTGTTTAGGACCTAAACGCCACAGGGTGTTTAGGACCTAAACGTCACAGGGTGTTTAGGACCTAAACGTCACAGGGTGTTTAGGACCTAAACGTCACAGGGTGTTTAGGACCTAAACGTCACAGGGTGTTTAGGACCTAAACGTCACAGGGTGTTTAGGACCTAAACGTCACAGGGTGTTTAGGACCTAAACGTCACAGGGTGTTTAGGACCTAAACGTCACAGGGTGTTTAGGACCTAAACGTCACAGGGTGTTTAGGACCTAAACGTCACAGGGTGTTTAGGACCTAAACGTCACAGGGTGTTTAGGACCTAAACGTCACAGGGTGTTTAGGACCTACATGTAAACATCACAGGGTGTTTAGGACCTACATGTAAACATCACAGGGTGTTTAGGACCTACATGTAAACATCACTGGGTGTTTAGAACCTAAACATCACAGGGTGTTTAGTAAACGTCATAGGGTGTTACAAAATGTAGGTGGCAAGATAAGGATTTTAGCTTTACCGTTCAACAATGCATGGTGGATTCGTTTCTGCCCATAACAGTAAGAAGTCATAGTATGAAAGGACGATAACCCCACACATTATATGGAGTTAACGTCATGTGTGCAAGCTGCTACAAATGTTAACATGGTGTACTTGGATCCCTTGGACCACGTATCTAACTATACCTTTTGCTACAAAATAATGCAATCTGCATAGATAGTGTGAGATCTTTAGCCTCGTTTCCAGGCCTTCTAACCCCATTGTTTGTCGCTTGCAGTACTAACGCGGAGGAAGGCCTGGTAAAACTCGTCACGTGCAGTGACGTACATGTACGTAGGGTGGACGTATGGAGGCGTGCCACATTAGTGGAAACCTGCAAGTAAGTGAGTGTACTAACCGTCGCAGCGACAGGACACAGAGCAACTGAGCAGTCGACTAAGCGGTTGACAGAGCAACTGAAGCATAAAGCTACCAATGCATTAATTTGGACGTCTTGTCCAGTGGGATATAGAAACCCTTGGGACCCTTACTTGAGTACTCACTGTGTTTCGGACATTACAGCCTATGCTCCTCAGGGGTAAAGTTCCAGGGGCTCAATATTGAACCGACACAAATGACTAGGAAATAATGACTAGGTCAAGAGGCAAAGGCACAGTCTCCAGCTGCACAATGACAGCCAAAATAGCAGTTGTTTCAAACTTGATACTTGATGGGGTCACACTCTGCCTTAAGTTATAGTCTCAAGTCTGTTGAAAGAACCTCCGATTGCAGTTAGAGGCCGATCACCATGCCTTCAGCTCCTTGACCGACATATATATACTGCTGTAACAACTGATTTCATTTACATGTACAGTGAGAGTTGCTACATGTATAACCCACTGTGCAGGACACAAGGACCAACTCTGCCACATTCAAGCTCACAAAGCTCAGAGTGCCAAACATCTCACTATAGGAAGTGGAACTTGTGTTTCGCTGAATGCCACAGCTCATCAGCTGCACTGGGGTTATACAGTAGCAAATCTCACAACTTCACCTGCATCTTCTCATTACTCCACAGAAAGAAGCAGTCCTCTACGTGGGAGCTTGACCTCTTACTCTACATGGAAAAACAACACACAAATGCACTTACATAATATGTGTTGATAAAGTTTTCAGCATAGAAATATCATTCTACTATTAGCCGTAATTTCATGTGCCCACGGCACTCATGACAATATGAAAACGGCTAACAGACTTGTGATATTTCATAGTATAATAAATATATAAGTAATGGCATAATATTACCTATGAGTAAGAATGGGACTCCCTATATACTTCACAGAATGGAACAGAACACCTGGAAAGCACGGAACATCATGTCTTCACTGCAGCGTCTAATTCCATATATATAAAGCACGAGGGTCCACCGTACGAGGGTCCACCGTTGTTTGTGCCTTGTGTAGCATTTCCAGGTCCTGGAAACATCCCTTGCATAGCTACTCATACTTGAAGCGTTCTGGGTTATGCAAGCTCTTGACACAGGCCGTCAAAAGCTGCGGTAGCGCATTCAGAGGTTCTTGTCCCCAGTTTTCACTGTCGAATACTTCGCATCGGCAGATATATTATAGCATGCAGTAGCCATTGTTGAATAAAACGGATAATATTATTCATGGCCATAATGACGCACGCACCTACTTAACACCGCCTGGTTCTGTTCATTTGTGAAACCTCACATGTGCTAGCCCATAGTGTGAAGTTGTACTATATTCACCAGACCCTTCTTCCTTCTGAGAGGGTCGCACGAGACTACACATTATACTAAAGAAGGGGTGAAGTCGCTACCCATTCTTCCGTATATTCAGTGACTTGTGGCCAAGTTGTTAAAGCATTTGACTGTGGACCAAAGGTCCCTGGTTCAAATCCCACCTGTTGTTTCACTGGTAATTTCCCCTTCCTCCCCTTGGGAGACAAGCCAGGTAAACATTAAACACCTTAGCTACCATGATCAGCTGAAGGGTAAAATGTGTGTGTGGTCAAACGGTCAACAGCTCAAATGCAGCACTGTCAAACTGTCAAGAAGCTTTTTGCAATGCTCTCAAGTAGTCAAGCAGCAAAAACGACGGTCAAGATTTCTTGACCCCGGTCACAGCTAGCTGTGACTTGTGACTACGGCGTCTATGTGAGTGTCACTCCTTGCACAAGGAAACTTAGGTGACGGTTTGACCCCTAAACGGCTATGAGCAGCCAGTCTACAGTAGGTACAGTATACATCTACTTACCAGGCCAAATTACTCGTGTACCCAGCGTCGAATGCTGCATGCAGTCATGCATCATGGTAGAACTTGTAGAACCCAGCTGTCACTGAAGGCGCTCAACGATTCCGTTACGGGCCCATTCTGGTACCCGTAACGGGTAGTATGGCATCCGGCTTTGCTTGTTCGGGATGGAGGCGATTCCGTTTTAGAATGGATTTTGCTGCTGTCGGGTACGAATATTATTATGTTGTGAAGTTTATGAATAAGTAATAGCTATAGTCAGTTAAAACGGTTACTCAAGGCCATGTTCTTTCAGCAGATCTTTCATCATCACCACAGTAGTTTTCCCCAGTGTTTTTGCTTTAGTAAGCTGAAACCCCCAGACCATTACTGACGCAAATGGGATCCTGGTCTGGTGGTACCTCCGGTCTGGGTACCACGGTCCCTCAAAAGATCCTCTGTACCACTTCACATCCAGTTCATCCCTCATGGCATCATACAGGGTGCACTGACCGATCCATGGTGTTCCTATAATAGCAATTAATTAGAGAACAATATGAACAGGCACCTCGTTATGTAAGTTCAAGAAATTATTGCTTCCCTTCCTAGCCATCAGAGAACTAAAAATTAGCCCTGTGTAGAAAGCAATGTAGCTACTATATAGCTATTACACAGTAACCTTTAAGCCCCATTGACGTCTATAGGCGTCATTTAGACCCTTTGCACTTGTAGGGCTTCCCGTCAGTCCAAAAAGTGACCAAAAAAGCTTCAGAGGGCCCAGGGACGACTTTGAGGGCCGAACTCAAAAATTTGGTCAGATTTCGGCGCGCCTCCCCCACTAAACGTACAAGCAGGGGGGTATCGAAAAGGGGGGGCAGCAGCCCCCCCTTCGCATGTCGTGGGCGTTTTTTGATTTTAATGAGATTCATTGACCCGAGGATATTTGATTCTAATGATATTCATAGACCCCAACCAGGGCCTCAAGAAAACATGCAAATTGGTGGTGTAAGGTGTGCCATCAGTCAGATCTGGCCCAAGTTTAGGGAAATGCTGGGCGAAAATCCGGCTGACATCCAACTTTGACCTCCGATTGCTGGGCTTGTGGGGGGTCATGAATATCATTAACGGTATTGCCTGAGGGGTCTCTCCATGCGTGCGGGCCCCACCAAGTTTGGCCGCTGAGGAGCGAATGCTGTGGGAGAGGAGTACCTACGAAAGTGGTGTGCGCTGAATGCATGAAAATGTGTTGTCTTGGTGGGAAGAATTCGGTGGTTAAAGGGTTAAGGCATTTAAGTTGCAAAGGAAGAGCTAGTTACCGACCCATAGCTACACACACATAGGGTTGCTTCTGAGGGCAAGGGCAATAATTATTGATTTACGAGTTATATTATGGCAGCCAGAAGGTTTAATTTTATACCTGTATATGTGTGCAGGACTGGGAAAAGGGGTATTTTAGGTCATTTTATGATTTTTAGAAAAAACGATTTAAAGTTGGATAGTTAAAATAACGAATTGTGGTACTTCCTGTGTAAAACTTTCTCTTCCTGTTTTAAGCACATGCTTTTAGCTAACAGCCCTTGTGGATTTTTCACGTATATTTTTGCTAGAGATTTGTGTTTAAGCTATATTTTGACGCTGAATTTGGAGATGGAGTGCGATTTTGGAAGCCCAGAGGGATCACTAGCATTTGGAGCAGACCTACATGCTGTGTATGAGGATTACTTCATGCCACGCTCTGAAAGCACTTCGGATTTATCTGATAGTGGCAGTGAGGCAAGCTCTGAGAGCGATGAGAATGCTTCTGAGAGTCGTAGCAGTAGGAGTAGGCGTTCACTTGTTGTACTTGGTCGAAATGAGGATGAATTGGAGGAAGTTGAAGTCCGAGAGTTTGTTTTTTGATGCTAAGCACCCAGGCGTCGTTTTTTTACGGACAACTTGCACCTCTCCTGAGAAGAGTTTCACTTTCTTGAAGCAGTCACCGCCCACTGGCAGTCTACCTACTGTTCTGCAGCCAGCTGGGATGGATGAGGCTAGACAGTGGTACCTGTATGAACAAATTCGTGTATTCTGTGAGGATGACTACAAGGAAATTACTTGCCCTAAACCTCATGCACCCAAACGTAAACAGGATACCGAAATAACAGCCGCACCAGCCCGGAAGCGAGTTGCACCCAAACGTAAACAGCCAAAGGAAACAACTGCACCACCAGCCCAGAAGCGGGCAAGAGTGTGTAGTCAGTGTAAACAACCCGGGAATACCAGGACCAAAAAAGGGGTTATTACATGTCCACTTTTACTGAAATAGAAGCTCTTGATTTCTCTGACCTATTTTACATATATTTTTGATTTCTGTACAGTTTTAAGCTTTCACACTTTTTGGTGAAATGTTGTTGTATAATAAGTAATTTCTATCAGCCCAATAGTACTTCAAACAATATACAACCACTTTGAAACTCGTACATGTTGATCTCCATGAGTTTGATAATGCTAGGAAGTGCTTATCTAAATATCGGCAAAATGACCCAAAATACCCTTTTTCCTAGTCCTGGACACATATTCAGATTTCTCAGGAAGTACTGCCACCATAACCCCTTTCCCAAACTTCTCCACCTATTGATGAGCAGACTTTATAAACCATAGCTTTACACATTACAAATTCAAGTCTCCATACCTGATCTGCTTTTGATCTCACTTTCACTGCCTTTCCTCCCACAATGGCGGATAATTTCTCATCAACCCACTTCTGTACCTACACACAATACGGCATCTAGCTACAACCATGGAAGTTTGTTGCAAAATGCACACAAGTAGTTAATCTTGCACTTGTATCCTGCTAACCCACCTCCTTGTCATCATACCGCTTCTTGAGCACTGAACTCCCGCTTTGCTGAATAGACATAAAATATTATAATTTTTCACTCTGCTTCAGTCTCACAAGTAATTAATGTTGTAACTCACTTCCTGATCGATGGACTGCGTCATCACCGAACTCTCACTTTGCTGAATAGAAAAAAGACATACAATGGCTTTTTTCACTATGCTCATCAGTTTCACATGTAGCATTTGTAGCTAATATCCTGTTAACTCACTTCATGGTTGGTGCACCGTTTCTTGATCAGCGAATTCTCTTCACTTTGCTGAATAGAAAGAGATAATATGACATACAACAGCACATTTAGCTATAAATATATTGTACACACTGTGCAACACTATGAGGTGGCACACTAGTTCATGTATTAGAAAGGTGTCTAAGCTGGTCTGCATAATCAACTTGGAATGGATCCTCTCAGCAATGTACATTATCATTATTGTGACTCACAGTGTCTTGCTTTCTTTTTCGTGGTGTACATGTACTGCCATTTGCTCCTGATTTGATCTGTTATAATTATATACATGAAGTATATTGAGACATTCCAATTCCAATGCTATACTAGCTGGTGTTGGCCAGCTACTTATACATACACGGCAAACTGTATAGTTTCTTACTTGACGTAGTACCCTTTGTGGATCCTCGGTGACAGCCAGTGTATCCCTGCATTTTAGCAACTCCTTGCAGGTGTCTGAATTTGAAAGTTAAAATGTATGCATATTAAAACACAAGTATACGTGTCAATCTTACTTGTATCCTCACCACTGTTGCCGTTGTACACAAGGACAACCTCCGAGGAGAGGCTGTACATGGTTGCAATGTAAACGGCAGGTGGCATTTTGCCACAGCACACATAGTTTTGTGATGTGTTTCCCTGGTACATGTACGCATCTGCAGGTAACGACCCAGTGCTTGTCACGATCGCAGCTGCAGTTGTCTGCCATATAGGACTGTCCTTGCCTTGATTAAGACAAAGATCATTTTCTTATTAGTTATGCACAAGTATTTTGCATTATGAATACAAGGTATACCTTGGCCGGAGTCATTCTTGGCGTAGAACAGCAAGTAGCTGTTGTCTCCCATTGGCTTCAATAGTTGCCCAATTTGCTGGGGGGAGCACAACACTACCACCGTCACTGGTGTCTCGAGGATTCTTGACCTCACGTAGCTCATGAGGCCCTCACATTGAATAGTGGTGTCATTCTGTGATTGCAGGGAATATTACGTGTACATCCTCAGGTGTAGTCAGACATAGGTACATGCATCTACACTATAAATAAGTCCACATGACATAATATTATTGTAATATAGTTTGGAGCTGTGTCCCTACTGTACAACACATAGCTAGACATACCTCAGCTGCTTCCCACAGCACCACTTCAGGCATCACACGTATGGCTTCGCTGTATGTTAGGGCAGTCAGCTGGTGGCCATGAAGGCTTTCCTGACCCCCCTCACTGAGACTACCCTTGGCCACTGTGAATCGCAATGATGTGGAGATTATGTGTCACTAAGACTGATGTCCTGTGAGAGTCTATTATAGTATTAACACAAGTCAGATTGACTTTAATAACTCTTCCTTCTATAGTAGTACCTGAGCATAATGCACTGAACTCATCAGTGATTTCCAGCCTTCTTTTATGCTCTGGTAGTGATCTTGCTAAGGCTTCAGCCATCTGTGCTTCCCCAAGTTCTGGCCTGCTCTTCAAAATTTCATCGTAGGGCTGTTTGAACAGCTGCTCAAGGGCCTCTTTCACCTTAATATTGACATAGTAACATAATGATAAGTATGATAAGATGTTGCATGAAGGGAGAATAATTGTGTGTAGTATTGGTGAAGATATTGCAGATTTGATGAGTTTGTAATGTTTTGAACATGTTACCTTTGCAGATCAAGCTGTCTTTTTTGCCTGTCGGCCACACACATGAGGATGTTGACCAGATGTTTTCAAGGTTCTCATTGTACCTTGAGAAGCACGATGCAGTCACACCTGGAGAGCTAGCTTCAGCACTGCAAGCTAGCTACACCCCGATGCCCCAAATCTGTGAGATCATGGAAACATATGACATAAAAGATCTGTTTCAGCCACACTTGGAGGACATTCATGGGCATACTGGTCCTCATCATTATCGATTCAGGTTGGTTGGTGAGGAGGTGGAGTTTAAGTACAAAAATTGGTCTACTGACAAAGAGTGGCTACCAGTTTCTGAGAACATCCGCATATTCAAACCAGACTGTTCCATTCCCACTTCGTGTAGACTAGTGCCCCCAAAAGCAGAGGATTTGGGATTGGAGAAATTGATGAACGACATACGGCACCAACCAGCCTACATTTCTCCAACCCAATGCTTGGAATGGGAGGCATTAGTGGAAAGATTATCCACTCAAATCCAATGCGAATCCACTCACCTACCAATACTTCAGTGGAGCAGTGCAACAAACACACCTTGCTCAGCAAGTGTAAGTGTAAATGGAACTGCTCATGTAGATGATCCAGCCATTGCAAAGCTCCTACAGAAAGAGAGTGAACAGCACGAGGTAACCGCTAGTTTGTAACCATAGTCCACATCATAGGAACTAAATAATAGGGACAGGTGATTGACCAGACAACAAATATTGGTGATGGTACATTGATTTTTTGCTGTGGATATGTCCTCTATAGGTATACACTGGAAAATTGAAGAAGAAAAAGAAACCAACAGCCCAGGAAGATAAAGTGCCTGCAGCAGGTGACTTTGTTGCAGTGCTTCCAGCAAAGGAGCAATACACCGGTCAGCCATGGGTAGGGAAATGCCTCCAGTACGACACTGTCACGGATACAGTCAAAATTGAATGGTACCGTGGCAGCTACACAACACCATGGCGACCAGACAAGAGGCATGAGCCAAGCATGGTAGCTGCTCAGTCAATTATAGCATACGGTTTTCAATTAACCGCTACTGGAAGACTGGGGACGGCAATTAAAACAATAATAAAGGAGAGTGTCCAAGACTACTAGATTTATCTGTCTGTTTACTCATTTTTTCACATAGCATCTAATCTCCGATTTCGTTTCTCCTACATTATGCATGTTTGGATATGTCACATTGCGAATATTCCCAGAAAAGCCGTTCCCCCTGAATTGTACGTAGCTGGTCCCAATAGTTGAAAAAAAAAACGTGTCAGGTGGCACGGGCAATAACCCAAAATGATTTTCTCACCAAAGCAACTCCACTCTCTCCCTGCAAACAGCCTGAACCGGTTTCGACCCTCATTTGTATAGCAGTGGGTCATCATCAGCAGGCACCGCTCTGGTAAAATGTGGCAACTGTTAGCCTCGTTCCCAGGCCTTCTAACCCCAGCATTTGTCGCTTGCAGTACTACATTGTAACACGGGTTAGTACTGCAAGCGACAAACGCTGATACAGAAGGCCTGAGAACGAGGCTAGAAGCCACAATTAATGCCCCTGTTGTCTATCAAAGCTGTTGTCAACCAGGTCGGTGCCCTGCGAACGGTGAAGAACTGGTCTCACAGGCCAGCTCACTTCCGTGAGTAGTCTCGTTTATTCGAAGGCATTAAGAAATGGCTTGGAATAAATGTGGCATAATATTATGTGGAAGCATTGTGGTCCACAGATACGTACTTCCCCCCCCCCCCCCCCCCCCCCCCCCCATGCACTTACTGCACCTTCACCTCACACATTTAAGGTAGTAAACATGGGTACCGCGATCTCCGAAACCAAGTTGATGGATAAATGGGCAGCATCAAAGCGTACACAAGTTTCAGCAATACTTTGCATCAAACTGCTCCCTCTGCTTGAAAATGCCCTAAAACTCAATTTTAAGGCCCTCTACGAAACTGAAAATTTGGACCCTCTCCAAGGCCCCACCCACACTCTGACCCCATCATCAATACACACACAAAACAGGCCCCAAAACTACGGATGGATTTACCACCTGCTCTCCTCACTTGCAGGCTACAGCCCAAAACTCACTGCCACCCTCAAAAACAGAGGTTTGGCTACCCTAGGCTTTCAAAAAAAATTCCACGCACACCAACTAAAACCGACTCAAGCCAAGGCCAGTTTCCAAAAGGTCAACCTACCCCCTGCAAAAATAGGGATGCTTTTCCACGTTCACCTCTCGGTTACCGAGTTTTGGCCACACATCTACTCCCTCTCACCAGCCCAGTCCAGCTACCAAACCAGCCAAATTCGCCCTAACACGAAAATGGGCGGGGCCTGTAATGCTGAAAGGTCAACTCTCTAGAGTACCTTGGCCAGGGAGCTGTCGGAGGCTGTTCACTTTCCAGGCTGTTCTTCGGCCACTTCGGCAGACCCACAAACATTCCTGCTCACTCCACCTAGCTATTCACACACAGATAGCCCATCGCCACATTCAATCAGCTAGAATAGCTTCTTACTTAAAAAAAAAAAAAAAAAAAAAAAAAAAAAAAAAAAAAAGAGTGTTCAAACAAATCTTCAAAGTACCGCACGGCCACATCAGAGTACCGATTTGAAACTCGAAAGGGCCGCTAGCCGCATCAAAGAAAGAAGCCCCCCTTGTTTATTCCGGTTGCCGCCATGGGAAAACGTAAACAGATGAATAACTCTAAATAACCGTATGCAAGTGACGTCATCTCATTAATTATTCAGGAGCAAAATTGCACGATTTCGCCGATGCCGTGCTTCCTACCTTAAGTTAAATATTGCACCTTTGTTCTTGTAGTTATAGTTAGTTAGTTAGGGTACATACCTGTATTAGCCTAGAAGGCTATTATGTATCCTTTGCATTGGCATAATTACACTCCTGGTAGGGGAAAAATTGTGCCGCG
>OZ007509.1:17288507-17353890 GCA_963931865.1 Axinella damicornis | reverse complement strand
GGACTGAACTGGGACAAACTGATTCATGCAACCTGAGGGACCCTGGAGTCGTCCAATTGCAAGCAGTCCTAGCCTCGATCCCAGGCTCGTGAGAAGTGGCCTCCCCCCCCCCCCCCCCCCCCCCCCCCCCCCCCCACACCCATGAGCCTGGGACAAGGCTAAAGCAGTCTTAGTATACAGCCATAACCATGGACTTAGTGTTCACTTCATGGTATCCCATCAAATGTTTACATACTGCCATGGATGAATATTGACAAGATTGGCATTCTTAGATGCAGTGAACGGTGTCATTAGTAGATCAAAGCAGCAGGCATTAAATAGACTGCAGTCATTCACAGTCTGGCTTGGAGTGCTCAGCTCAATCTAACAAAGCCTGGGTATGATCTTGATTATGGTGTACCATGACTGTACGTGGCGTTGAAGGGAAGTGCTACAATCTGGTGGGAGAGGCTTGGAAGAGCTAACTTGATTGCACAACTGGTATCGCTTGCACCACCTACCTCAGGTGGTCATAACAAGAGTACCAGAGGAAACAACCATCCAATCACACACACCAGAAATAGACCCAGTGATTTCCATTCACAGCCAAGCAGCTAGTAAATGCTAACAATTGGGAAGCAAAGGGGAGGGTGTACACGAGTTGTACATTACACACAATGTTACATTTTTACTGTGCAATTGAAACCATTCCTATGGTGATAGCATGATGATGCACTGTCAGCAGTTGGTGGGTGGTTAAGTGGGTGTGAACAAGACTACACGGTGTGACGCTTGTCCTCTGAAGGCACGAGTATTGCCCACCAACGGTAAAGATGGAGGTGGATGTGATGTCTATGATGGATGGGCCACTCAGCACACTTGGAGGGACTGGAGTGACCAGATGAACAAGATGAGGAGTGATATACCTCCAAATATGGTCAGTGGAATTAGTTTAATTTCCCAAAGAAATGGGAATGGAACCTAATCACGGAATGGACCCTGAAATGAACACTGACTGACTCACCCCTCACGTCCACCAGAAAGCTGGTCTCTGCTCTCCTCTCCTGGTCTGGGATCGTGCCGCTCCCCTGAAGAGTCACCACCTCACTCCCCCCCCCTCACAATTTCCTTTGTCCTTGATCTGCAGGTGAGGGTGGAGGTAACACACTCACTGCCGTGCAGTATCTGTTACACAGAAGGTACTTATCGCCCAAGTTTCACTGCCATGGGCCCAGTAGCCATGGCCAATCCTCACCTTCAGGTTTGCTATCCTGGACAGCATATCTTCAGTGGAAGTGACAGCTCACGGACTTCAACAGATTCTCACGGACTCTCGTAACTGACTGAACTGCAATGAAATGTAAAAGGTTTCAATAAGAACCACTTCATGACCGACACACTAGGAACAGAACTTGGCCCGTCACATGCCACAGATGGCACCAACAACGACATCAGTAACGTCCAAGTGCAGCGTAATGCAATAAGACTAGACACTAGGAAAAACACAGTAAGTAAAAACTATAAGAAATTGGCCTGTCACATGACACAGATAAACTAATGTATCTTCTTCACTAACGCTGTAACGAAGGTGGAGCTTCTGGGCATGAGACTACTCCTCACATATGGCGCCCTGGTGACCGTCGCTAGATGCAGGTGACGCAAAGCCTCAATTAATGCCTTGACTACATTCCATTCTATGCCGCTATACCAAGCCCAGACAGAGTTTCCATAGGTATTTCCAGCTGGGCACAAGACTACTATTTCCCGAAATGGAACGGACCAGAACGCCACCTTGTTTTCCCGGAGCAGACCAGACCGTGATTGACTGGACAAATTTTTGGGGGACACACTTTCGACTTAGGATAGCTACTAGTTTTGCAAACAGTCCTGTATGCATCTTCCTTCTTCAGCCACCCACACTGGCCATAGCTTAACAGTCCTATCTGTAGTTTGATCCCCGGGAAACAAGGAGGCATTCCGGTCCATTTGGTTTCAGTATCGTAAACTTTTGGGCTTCCATGAGAATAGGGCCCCAGAATATTAATATTTTGGGGCCCTACAATGTGATATTAGGGCCCCCTTCAGCTAGTCTCGGCCCAGACCCAAACCAACCCCAGCGCGGATCGCATCTAGTACTAGATCGTGATACTAGATGCGATCCGCGCTGGGGTTGGTTTGGGTCTGGGACCGAGACTACCTTTTAGCTTGCCCACTGAGACGTGGGAGCATTCAAATTCACCACACCATGGAGTTTCATTGCGTGACCTCCTGCTCAATTGGAGGTGAAATCCAGGTGTATTCAGCAGGCAAGCTACGTCCATCACTCCAAGTGCAGTTAGCACAAATTTACAGGGTGTCCATCGAGAGGATGGTGATACGTTTATACCAGTTAAAGTATCAGCTGTACAGCAGCTGACCGGGAAAGTGGACTGTGGCATATTTGCCATAGCGTAAGGGGAAATAAGGTAGCCTCGTTCCCAGTCCCACGCCCAGCTTTTCGTCGCTTGCTGTACAGTAAAGCGGCAAATGCTGCCACTGCAGGTACTGTACTGCAAGCGACGTAAAGCTGGCGTGGGACTGGAAACGAGGCTAGAAATAAGGCGATGCTTACCCCTTGTACTGTGTAGTCTAATAAGCTAGCCCTTCGCTTTCTCCAGCACGTGATCCCTTTCAGTCGATCCGTGCTGGGGAAAATTCGAGGGGCTAGCCCGCTAGACTACTCCCTTGTGCATGCAGCCACAGTGGTGGTCTCGAGGCCAGCGTCTGGCGAGACTACCGCGCAGTGGCCTACAGTCTCGAGGGGCAGACCATGGCAGACGTTCGTGAACGTCTGGCTGCGAGACTAGAAAGCACCATGAGCAGTGGCGATTCTAGGGGGGGCTGGGGGGGGGGGGGGGGGGGGGGGGGGGGGGGGGGGGGGTGGCTGGGGGGGCCCAGGCCCCCCCTGTTCAAATCCACGAAGGAAATTTAAAGTACACGTGCGGGCTTGTATGCGCACGCGCAAAAGAGGTTCGCACAAGATCATTCTTAACCAGTGGTGTATCTACGGCAGGGCCTAGCAGGGCACAGGCTCTGCCTGACGGTCAAAATGCCCGCCCTGCCATAGCAGCTAGGTAGTAGTCAAGTCAGTCCTGAGACCCCAGCAGCGGTCCACGTAGTAGCAGCCGAGTCATGGCTGAGTCGCACTTCCCCGAACAGCGCTTGAGGGCGTTGAGACAGTGAGACACACTGGCTAGGTTTGGCGGCAAGTTCCATCCCAAGACATGCATGTTTGCATGCAGAAACGATCTCAGGTGGTGTCAAATGCGGAATTTTCCTGTGGGGCAGGCCCCCAGACCCAATTCACACGCTTAAGCTTACTTCTCTCTGCCACATCGATTCTCATACATCTGGAAGTTGCAGTACAAAGCACGCCACGAGAGCCCGTCCTGATATCATAACTGAAAAATGTCCGCGCTTCGCGCGGACTGATCGACGCTACACGCCTCTATTAGCTACCTTGCATAGGTATGTATTGGGCCCCCCTTGTTGATTTTCCTAGAATCGCCACTACCATGAGTAAGGTAAGGCGGGGCTATTCCGACGGCGGGGTAATTCCGATAGTTGGCTGCCATTGTTACCAGACAAAGTTTGGTAATTCTTCTGTGGTACCGCACAGAAGAATTTGTCTGGTAACAAAGGCAGCCAACTATCGGAATTACCCCGCCGTCGGAAGGGATCCACTTTGTTCACCGCGTTTCATGCCCGATGACGTCATATAGTTTGAGTTTGCACTTTGACCCAACATAGTATACGATGATACTGCAGTGTGAATCAAGGAACTCAGTGGCCATACAGCGAGGTAAGTGTACATGGAGAAGAAGACTATAGACTTACTATGCATGTATAAAAATGCAGCTACTCAATAACTTGGCTGTGGTAAATGATGTTGCCAGTTAACTGAGGGGGAGACACATGAAGGACTCCAGTGTGAATGGACACAATACTGTTATAGTGGCAGTTCCTATAATACACCAGTTCAAGGTGTCTAATCGAGTTAGCACCTTCAAAGAGGGGCTCTGTCAGGATGGGGTACCGCAATAGTTCCCTCGAGGCAATGGGGTTGAAGCACTCCCAGCGGTATGTACCTCCAGTGTTTGGTTGAGAGGGGTCTGTGCAGAAGTACACAGGAACTTGAAAATATGCTGCTATAGCCAGCACCTCAATGTGGGTAGCCCAAGTGTTTGGATTGTATTGTATTGTATTGTATAAACGTTCTTTTAATTGCATAACTTTCGGATGTGTCCAGCAAATGTGTCTGCGTTAATGTCTGTCATTCTGTTCTGAAGGATCTGCGAGTTGAGATTCTCAAACCGAATGATCAGATTCCGCAGTGGCCAGTGTGCATTCTCATGGTGAAACAGGAGGTGAGATATGGCTCGAAATAGGCACTTGCCATCAGCAGCTACTGCCACTACCTTCCTATCCCACTGAGACAGGATCGAAGGAACGTAGACTCTGATCAGAATCTATTGTAGCGAAGTTGATTAATAGTGAGGTAATGCATGTTGAACCATCTAGTAGGACCATATTTGTACATGTGAGCTTTAGAGTGGTTTTGGTTTGTGCTTCACACTTATGCATTACGCTTGCTGTATTCACTGGTTTCCTTCATCTGTCATGTGCTCATTTAGCTGAATACTCTTGTTGTACCTGTCACCTGTGATATCATCTGTGCTGGTGGAGACGTGGTTTTACCATGGGTTTTGTACTTCCTGTTTGTGTTTGTATTTAAGCAGCCGCTTTGCTGCCTTATATTCATGCCTTCATATATTCACCGATAAGATATTCCGAGCTCACTGTGAGAGTTAACCCCATCGCACCACCGCAACAACACCGCGCTCCGGCAAGCTGCGCGCCGAGCTGTTACACTATTCAGAAGGCAGACAATGGTATCTCAACCACTGATATGATCACTATCGAGGAAACGGTAAACAAACAACTTCCTGTCAGTTTGTGCGTGCATAATATTATGGTGTGGTTTCAATGTGTGCGTGGCATCCCAGCTTCCGTGTTCCCTGAAGATAGATTCGGCTGGATGTTCTGTCCCTCTTCTTGAAGTAGTGTGGTCCAAACTGACACTCTGTAGTTTCCTTCCGCACAACCTCAAAAGGTGTGTTCTGAAAGGAGACTCCTGAGCGGCTCCACATAATCCGCGATTTCCCCTGTAATCACATGGTGAAAGTAGACAGTGTGAAGTAGATGTATAATTATTGCAAATTAGGTGATCAGCCTCCGGTACTACTTGTGCCTTAGGAGTAGCAAGTTCATTACCCTAATTATGAGTAGATATTACACAAACAGTTATCACTGGGGACTTACAAGCTTTGCGGATTTATTTTCCTTGTCTGTTTTTCCTGGTGTAGGTTGTTTCCTTTGTGCCGATCGGCGGATACCCCATGTTGTGACCGTGTCTCGCCAATGTGACTCAAGAGTGCCCTCCAAATCTTCAACGTAGCCTTCATAGTATGTCCCACGTTTCTTTAGGCCTTCACCCAAACTGGCGAGCTAGACATCCCTGAACTGTGTAGTATGAATATGGATTCAACTTTGAGGCATAGCTAATATTATGTCTTTGTTATTCTACTCAAAATGATGTGTGTATATTTGACAAGAACCTTATGTATCAACACGTACCTGGACAGGACTCTTCTCCACAGCTGAGAGGTCCAGACAACACTGCTTCAGGACCTATACTGCACGATCTAATAGCTATGAGCTGAGGTGGGTCAAAGTACACATTTTAAAACTATGACGTCATTGGGCATGAAGCGCGGTGAACAAAGTGGATCCCGCCGTGGGAATAGCCCCGCCTTACCTTACTCTCTGCAGTCGTTTCGCCAACGGAACGGAAGTCCGTGCCGCCCGTACAAATTTATTTGCAGCGGAAGCTGAACTTCCGGTATGAAGTAACGCACACTATCAATTCTCATTATATATTCACACAGCTATATTTTCTTATGTGTAGTTGCTGCGCTGACTAAATTCAGGATATAATAAGTTCCATTATTGAACTTACAGTAACAAAAATTACAGCTACCAGTCACTCTTTGAAATGGCTCCACAGCTATAAACGTGGAGCAGTGCACGACTAGCCTCGTTCCCAGGCCGTCTGCCAGTCGCGCGCGCATCGCATACGTGACCTTTGAACCCTTGTCAGATAGCTGGCAGAAGGCCTGGTACCACTCCTACGTCATTTACATTAAGTGGACGCGGTTTGGGACACGGTTTCGGCGGCGTGCCAGAAGTTCACGGGCTAACGGCAGGTTTCCTAGCGAGTTATTGATACCACGAAGACAGCAACTTGATGCCAACTCAGCGCTAACGGGAATACAGCATGCACTAACGTTCAACTACTCAGGCGTTCCAAGCGCTTGGTAGTACTACGGAGGTAAGCTATTGTAGTTACCTAGGCTACTACAACCGTACAATAAGGAGTTCCATACCTGACGCCTCCAGCGGTCCACCACGGTAGCGTAAAAGCCAACAATAACTCGCTGCCGTTAGCCCGTGAACTTCTGGCACACCGCCATTTTACATGAAACCGTGTCCCAAACCGCGTCCACTTAATGTAAATGACGTAGGAGTGGTACCAGGCCTTCTGCCAGCTATCTGACAAGGGTTCAAAGGTCACGTATGCGATGCACACGCGACTGGCAGACGGCCTGGGAACGATAGCCTCGGTCCCAGGCTCTCTCCTCTAAAAACGGGGGGAGGAGAGAGCCTGGTAACATTCGTGTAAAAAGCTGTCGACTTCCGGCGCGTCATCAGCCATGTGATAAACGAAGGACACTCCTACTTTTGTGGTAAATGTCGCGTGAGTTACAAATCAGTCACGCGCTATTGAAAATATCGCTCTTCGTTGTCAAGGCATCCCCAGCTTCACAGAAGTCCGAGACAATTCTACAGCTAACCAGGAGAGCTCACCTTGTGAACCGTCGATCCTGTAAGCGGCGACAAACGACGAACGAGCTGGTCCGGCAAACAACCCGCAGTGAACAGCGAGATCAGACCAGTGGCCCTCTTGCACACCCTGTCAACTGCCTTTCGCCAATCATTGAGAGGTACTCTGTCCCGGAGCGTTCAGTTCTGAGTCTACAATTCGTGCATTAGCACGGCAGTGAAGGTAAACGCCTACAAAATGTTCACGTGTTCACGTGGTTTTGTTCTGCAATCTGATTGGGTCCGCCAGATCCAGGCGCCGGAAGTCGACAGCTTTTTACGCGAATGTTACCAGGCTCTCTCCTCCCCCCGTTTTTAGAGGAGAGAGCCTGGGACCGAGGCTATGGGAACGAGGGCTAGGCTAGTGCACGACGCTACCGTACTACCAAAACGAGTCCGGAGACTATTTTGGCAGGCTTAGGCAAATTTGCAACTTCTAGCATAAAAAATATGTACCTTGGTCGTGCTCATCACGAAAAATTGAGCCTGTTCCAGCTTATAGTTACAAAGATATGGGCGCTCAAAGTTATGAATAATCTGCTGGAATTTATTCACACGTGCGGTTGGAGCTCCCCTACGTTGCAGCTGCAATGGACTGCAAGCCAGCAGGAGTGAAAAATGGTAAGCATTTGTTAGGTTTGGGTGGTCTCAGGATAATTTAATGTGACATAAAATTAATATAATATAATATTATACTACAGAAAATGTAAAATGGCCAAACTGAGGACGAGCAGAAGACAGCAGTCATTCTCTAGAGGTGACGAGGATTCCATCTGCCAACTGTGTCAATGCTACAGCAGTCAACTCTCATCACCATCTGCATGGCGGAATGACCAGGCCCGTTCACATGTGCTGTCCCTGCAGGTACCCCCGGCTGGTCTCATATGTCGTCCATGTAGAGATGATGTAACCAGAGTACTAGCCAACCCTTGCCATGTACCTAGGTGGAGAAAGGGTAAGACTTGCACTAAGAGCAGTAATTGCTGTGTTCTGGGATGTAGTAGTGTTACTTTTGTAGCGGGTACCACTCGTCAGGAACAAGTACAAGAAGCCTTTGAAAGAACTGGGCTTGAGTGCAGCAGTGATGTAATTCCTACACCCACACCTCTATGCAAGTATCACTATCACATAGTGTACAGCACATTACAACACAGGAGATGTGCAACATGTGGTGTGCGATTAAGAGGGAACAACCACAGGCCTTGTCCAAAACCAGATGCTATTCAGCAACATCTCAAGGAAAGAACAGGATTTGAGGGGGAAATACACTGTCAGGATCGAGTGTGCATGACGTGTTATAAATCCCATCTTGTTGTACTGAAAGAGAGCAAACCCATTAGCAGGGACAATGATTTACAACAGTTAATCGACACCTACATTCAACAAATCCCTTCAATTGATCAGGTAGTCACTGCTCATGATGTGATCATGACAGCAATGGCAAGAACCCTTGTCAGAGTGGGACACATACTGCTTGAGAAGCGAGCAATATTGCTGCCTAGCATCCACAGCATTTTTATGGGTCATGCCAGGGACCTTGTAAAAACCAAACACTTAGGTTCTGAGGAGATTGAAAGTGTCACTTCCAGGTGGGTTTTAAGTGATCTAACAGCAAACCTACAACACCATATTGCATACAGTTGCACGGTACGCAAGTATGGAACTCTTGTCTATCGACCCAACACTGACCTAGTACCCCTTCTTACTGAGGCAATGTGGAGGCTTCGCAATGCTGAAACCATGCCGAGTAAAGGACCCGAAGACACAGACAGTGCAAACAGACCTACCACAGATAATCTAGATGATCTTAACCGGATCATACATTCCCAAATTTCAACCTTTCTTGCTAAAGATGCTCACTCACCCACTGAGCATGATGAAGTCAATTTGGATGACTTAATTAGCCAAATCCACCCAGATCTATGGAGTGCCATATGCTTGCTCACTAGATCAACGTCAGAAAGGAGAGGAACATCTAAGGTGACAGATCCACAGTCATCTGCATACCACATAAAGAGAGTACGTCGATTGTTTCTGGTCTGCACAATTCTCTTTTGTACAGACAATCGTTGTTCATTCCCACTTCACACACTACTGACAGACACAGTTGAAAGTCAGGGTGGCTCTACATTGTTACTGCAGATTTTAAACCGCCTTGGCATATGTGCATCTGCTGATACACTATCACGGTTTATCCAGTTCAAAGTGAGTCATGATGATAAGCCTGATTTGAAGTATCTTAAGCCAGATACATTCACAGTAATATCAGCAGATAACATTGACTTTATGCATAGTTTTGCACGTGTTTACTCTGGTCACCAAGGCAGCTGGCATGGCACAACCGTGCAAGCAGCACAGCCACTACCATCACTGTCACTACCGGACGCAGTGGTCTCATCCCTATCTGGCATGTGCATTAATCCCCCCCCTACATCCAGTGAAGCTATGACATGTCCTACTGTGGACCCCCCTCCACATCAGCTTGCTATCACCTCTTCAGCAGCCCTCCAAGATAGGCTCGCTGACTCCTACAGTGGACCCTCCCACGTCAGCTTGCTATCTCTTCAGCAGCCCTCCCAGATAGGCTCGCTGACTCCTACTGTGGACCCCTCCCACGTCAGCTTGCTGACTTCTACTGTGGACCCCTCCCACGTCAGCTTGCTATCTCTTCAGCAGCCCTCCCAGATAGGCTCGCTGACTCCTACTGTGGACCCCTCCCACGTCAGCTTGCTATCTCTTCAGCAGCCCTCCCAGATAGGCTCGCTGACTCCTACTGTGGACCCCTCCCACGTCAGCTTGCTATCTCTTCGGCAGCTCTCCCAGACAGGCTCGCTGACTTCTACTGTGGACCCCTCCCACGTCAGCTTGCTATCTCTTCAGCAGCCCTCCCAGATAGGCTCGCTGACTCCTACTGCGGACCCCTCCCACGTCAGCTTGCTATCTCTTCGGCAGCTCTCCCAGACAGGCTCGCTGACTTCTACTGTGGACCCCTCCCACGTCAGCTTGCTATCTCTTCAGCAGCCCTCCCAGATAGGCTCGCTGACTCCTACTGCGGACCCCTCCCACGTCAGCTTACTGACTCCTACTGCGGACCCCTCCCACGTCAGCTTGCTATCTCTTCAGCAGCCCTCCCAGATAGGCTCGCTGACTTCTACTGCGGACCCCTCCCACGTCAGCTTACTGACTCCTACTGCGGACCCCTCCCACGTCAGCTTGCTATCTCTTCAGCAGCCCTCCCAGATAGGCTCGCTGACTTCTACTGTGGACCCCTCCCACATCCCAGTTGGATCACGCAAGCGGACAGAGAGGTCATCACCTATACCTTCACCCATGAAACTTACCAGGTCACCCCTTCCTAAAATCCAACGGAGGCTTCGTACAGGGACTGAACAACAAAAGCAACAAACTAAATTCCCGTTGCCAGAACTATCACATAATCACACCAGTCACAACAGTTCCCTCACTCTTGATAATTTTATTATGAGTGACAGTGAAAGGGAGGAAATAGTCGATTTGCAGAAAGACATGAACACCTATATCCTCCATAGGGTTGCTATTAGCAACAGTACTGCACATAAACCATTTCTCAACATCCAGGATTACTTTTCCCTTACCAGAGTAACACACACTGAGAAGTCACAGATAGCCTACCTAGAGGTTATGGATTCAGTAGCCGACAGGAAGGATACAGTAATGCAACTATTGCATGATTTACAACAGCGTTTCATAGTTGGTCAGAATATGAAGTGGCTAGTCCTTGAGGGAGATGCCAAACTCTATGAAGTTTTGAAGTCCCTACAGTTTGAGTATGGAGAGGAACTGAGCTGGGTCATTCCTTACCCAGGGGATTGGCACATGCTAATGAACTATCAGTCAGCACTGATGAAGGCATACTATGATGCAGGGTTGAAGGCACTAGCAGCAGCTGCAGGTTATCCTGTTGCTGCCATTCAAAGTAGCAGCCAATTCAAGAGGAGCCATAACTTCATTCTAGAAGCGTGGGAGTCAATATACAGAGTAATGTTAAAGTGTTATATGGAATCCAGGGACACAGAAACCACTTCCAAACCCAGCTTACTGGAAGACATTGCCAGTAGCGTACAGTCACTGCCTGCAGCTGATTTGTCACATGAACTTACCAAGAGCTTACTTGCTTCAGCTACAGTAACAACAAACTGCTTTAACAACTTCAGGTCCTTTATTCAGATGCTTGCTCGCAAAGATGACACATGGAGGTTTTGGGTGCAGTTTGTATTCCAGGATGCCATGGCATATATAGGCCTTTTCCTAGCAATTCGGAGTGGCGACTGGCAATTACGGATTGCAAGCATAAAGTCTATGGCAGCAGTATTCACTGCATTTGATCATCCCAACTACCAGAAGCTAATTTCACAGCACTTGGCTGACATACAGACAATGCCTGCCCCTATAGTGACCATGTTTCAGCAGGGGGCTTTTGTGGTGAGTGTACTTGGGAGGCCATGGCACTCAGTAGCGATAGACGAATCGCATGAGATGTTAATTAATAAGGATTGTAAAACCTCTATCGTCAGACCACTGCCCGACTTCATCAACAGAATTGCCCGTTATATCCCTTACAGATCTAAAGCAGTTAAAAACTTTCAGTCACAGCTATTTCCTACCAAGAAAGACCAATACCAAATAATCAACTCCCCTTTATCTTCACACCCCAATGACATCAAATTTGACCTCAATGTGCAAGCCCAAATTCAAGCAATTGAAACTAGTAAACTGCTAATAGCAACAGACACAAATCGTGGCCTAACTAATCCATTCTCAAAGAAAGAGGCTACTGCAGGACAACACCATGACTTACTAAACTTTCGTTCAATTGGACAACAAGAGTTTCTGTTACGAATTTCTTCGGTTATTCTGAAAAATCCAAGTGTTCAGGCACCCAATAGAAGGCGTCGTTTACAGACATTTTCTGAACGAAAACCAACTAAATCCAGAATTACACAACTTGAGAAAGATAAGAAGCTGATACTGTCAGCAATGAAGAGAAAAATTCGCTTCTCACAGAGAGTAGGTGCACCAATCAACAAACCAGGTGAGCAACTACTTGAACTACCACTTGCAATTTGTGACAGTGCAGGTAATCCAATGAAAGGACAGAAAAGCTACACCTCTAAATCTCTTGAATCTCGGTACAAATCAGCTAACCCCCAAGTATTTCTAACAAATCTTCCATGGAGACCTCAATGCACACTGCTTGAGGGAATGTTTCTAATCAACACTAATCCTCTAGGAAGCCACAAAACCCTAGGAGATTACGCCAAATTTATCATGAACAGATTTCTTTTGACACAGTTTAAAAGGGGAAGCAGAGAGGTGCATGTTATCTTCGACAACCCCGGAAGGTTAAAAAACACACCGAAATACTTTGAACATGTGAGAAGAGACTCCTCTGCCAAACTGGTTGACCACTGCTGTGATAATTTTACAGTAAACTCCAAAGTTCCCAAGAAGTGGAGGGAGGGCTTGCTGAATTGCAGAGAGTGTAAACGTAGCCTTGTCAAGTTTTTAACTAACTACTTCCTCGACAAAATTCACACTCACCTCCAAAACAACGAGGTCCTGTATGTAGCTGGTGGCTTTGACGGGATGTTGACTGATACAACCTGGTTTGTACAAAGAAATGGCCCACGTCAACCACACCCAGCATATACCTGCAATGCAGAAGAAACAGATACGAGAATATGGCTGCATGTGAAACAGACTGAATGCACAAACATTCTCATACTCTCCCCGGATACAGATGTTTATCATATTGGGATGGCATTAGAGAGTACACACAGCAAACAAGTGGTTGTACAAATAAGCCCTGTTAACTCCAGGCAATTGAAATTCCTTGACATGACAGCCCTTATTGCAGCATTCCAAAACGATCCTGATTTAGCGACCATTGATGCCAGGATTCTACCCCAAGTATTTCAGACCTTATTTGTGTGCACAGGTTGCGATTACACTTCTTTCTTTAGTCAGATAGGAAAGGCTACATTTCTGCGTTACTTTTTTCAGCATGCTGCATTCATCACTGGAAGAGAGACTGAAGGAACGCTTGCTGATACACAAGAGGAATCATGCAAGAGTGGATTTTTAGCCTTTTTGCGACTAATTGGGACGGTATACTTTAAAAAGCATGCCACTTGCTTTGAGACACCATCTCCCGTAAGCCACTTTAAACAATTTGCCAGTACAACTACCAGCATACAACTTCAGCATGAAAACTGGCTGGAGGACATACGCCAAAGTATTTGGCACCGCATTTCATTTGAAAATGAAATGATACCCTCAAATGAAAGTCTTTGCTTCCATTGGAAGAGGTCATGCTGGATTGTACAGATGTGGAGGCAGAGTGACAAAAACATCATGGTTCTTCAACCGATCACCGAGTATGGTTGGGCTCTCAATGACAGCAAGCTAACTGTAATTTGGGATACTCCAACAAACATGCAGGCAATCCGTGAGAGAGTAAACGTACTATTGAGAGGGTGCAAGTGTGTAACAGGTTGTTCCACTGGGAGATGTAGCTGCAAAAGAAAAGGTCAGCAATGCTCTGAAGGATGTCAGTGCGTCAACTGTTCAAACGTCATTGTAGCCACTGGAGCAGACTCCAACTCAGAGCTGGCAGAAATCGCCCTTGAAGAGGTGACAGTGACCGAAGAGGTTCAGCAAGACACAGACGATCTAATGGACTGGGTGTTTGGTCCTGAGATGGAAGAGAGTGATTGTGAGAGTGATTCTGAAGATGTATAACAGTTTATCCTACCCACTGTACAAACGAAATTACCCACACATAATTGCATTTTTGTGTACATCTCAATATGTAACACCTACTAATTTCGAGTCAGGAAACTATTTTGGCAGAACGCCACAAGCTCTGTTTTTTTGATAATACCTCTTCATATACTTACCTAACATAATATGTAGATTTCAGCTCGTTCTAGCATGTCACCGTCAAGTACTGGCCGCTTTTCTGGATCTCAATCGCAAGATCATTTCCATACCGTTCTGGTTAGCCGTGTTTTCCGCCAAGAAACTTCCAATGTCCGCTTCAAACAGCCCGTCGTTCTGTAGAACAGGGATCTAGCTTCATATAGGAGCCATAGATGGCTTGTTTTCTTCAACGAAACTGACAGCACGACAAGTTCTCTCTCGAGCACGCCTTCTCTCCAAACGACCGCCATTAGCCGGAAATGATGACGTCACAAAACAAATAAATTCACGTGATTTTTCCGTTGGCGAAACGACTGTCTGTGAAGCTAAGCACTAACCTTAATAACCCCTCAGTAGACTACAGTGCGTTGTGTTGCGATCCTCAGGCTCAACTCTGCTGTCTCAAATTCAGCTCGTAGTCTAGTCGAGTTCGAGTATCAGATCGCCCCGAGGCTAATTAAGTCGTGACGTCAAAGATTACAATTTGTGCCACACCCAACAAAGAATGCGCCCTCAGTACGTACAGAGCAGTATCAGTGGTCCTGCTACCGTAGAAACTTCCGGTATTTTATTTGCAACGCGGAAGTGGCAACGTGCGCGTTCGGCGAATAGCGTAAAAATATGAAATTTTGAACAGAATGTTTAGCCCGCCCTAACAGCTCGCTGGCTGAACGGATTTGGGCGGAACTTGCGTTGTCTTGTGGCCATGGAAGCACTGGCACTGACTGGACTTTAGTTGGGAGTCCTCCATGGAGTATTCGCAGATCAGGAGTGAAAAGGCGGAGCCTGTTCACGGGAAGTCAGGATGAAGGAGGTTAGCCAGACAGTTGCACAAATCCTGGACTTCACATGTATTGTGGCAAAATGGGTATCAAAATGTAGCTGAGAGGTTGGGCATCACATTTATGGCAACATTTTTTGTGTCCCACTCTTACTTTCAGCAGCAATAGGGGAACTATTCAGTTAAAAAATTATGAAATTGGGTGTGGTCCATGTTGACCAAAGTGTATACCAAGGAAGGGTTTCCAAGCTTGCTACATCCAGTACAAGTTGCTAAAACACAAATTTTAGTACGAACTACTATGTTCCTCTATTGGTGGGCTGCAGAGAAAGCACATTAATTTAGAATAGAATTTAATATGCAAATGTGATGAGACAATGAACATTGGATGGTTTCGAAGTAGTTGAGAGATTGGTAGCTAAGCTCAGACAATGAAAATGGCATGAAGGATCACCAGCTGACCTTATGGGGTGCCATTTGTGTCAAAACTACATTGTGAGTCGATGGATGGTTAATACGTCGACATACAGCTTGCAGGGCGAGGAATCTATAAGCAGCGTCTGTTCAGAGGCGACGAATATGAACTGAGGCGACGACTCTGTGAAGCAGCGTCAGTTCTGAGGCGACGAATCTGAGAAACAGCGTCAGTTGTGAGGCTACGAATAGCTATGAACGGAGGCGACGAATCTTTCCGAGGCGACGAATCTTTCCAAGGCGACGAATCTTTCCGAGGCGACGTCACCTCAGTCAGATTCGTCGCCTCGGAAAGATTTGTCGCCTCAGAAAGATTCGTCGCCTCGGAAAGATTCGTCGCCTCAGAAAGATTCGTCACCTCGGAAAGATTCGTCGCCTCAGAAAGATTTGTCGCCTCGGAAAGATTCGTCACCTCAAAAAGATTCGTCGCCTCAGAAAGATTCGTCGCCTCAGAACTGACGCTGCTTATAGATTCGTCGCCCTGCAAGCTGTACGTCAACGTATTAACCATCCATCGACTCACAATGTAGTTTTGACACAAACGGCACCCCATATGACCTATGAAGTCTGAAATATACATAGTTACTGGTGATAGTTTAAATTTACAGTAAGATATCATATTCATTAAGATCGGCAAATACATCTTTCATAATTTCATCAACTTCTTCTTGTAACTCTTGTGTGTGCATATCATTCTCCACATCCTCCAGTACACCACCATCAAAGGAATATTCAGCTTCCTCATCGGATTCGTCCTCAAGATCATCACTCATCACATCTGGGTTCATTGGTGGGCATTGAGTTTGGGCCTCCTGTTGGTTTCGGCAAAACTCAGGTGAGCATGTGCATCCAGGGCCGCATGTCCGAGGTGGATCCTGCTTCTTGCATCCACACCGCTTTGTAGCACAGTTGGATGTCTTGCACCCACAGCCCTTGAGATAATACTTCACATGGCTGTCAACATTCTCTATATTTTCCAGCGACTCCCACTTGATCCCCAAGTTTCCTTCATTCAGTATCTGCCAACCGTAGCTTTCCATGGGTAAGAGGTGGAGTGTATTCTGTAATGACTGACTCCACATGTGCAGTACCCATACACACCGCTTCCAGTGATAAAGTAATGCATCATAGGATGGAACTTCATCAGCAGGTGACTTTGCTCTGGCCCATGTCTTGTTGCGTATATCATCAAGCCATTGCCGGTGTTGTTCAGCTTTTGAAAGTTTGTCTGTTTGAAAACTTTTGTAGTGACCCTCTGGTGTTTGATGTACAAATGCTCTCAGATGGAGCTTAAAGTATGCTGTCCCCACAAGCCTGACGAAAGCAAGAAACCCTAACGATTCTTGTTCGGGTGTTATGTCAGCCAGTGTACCAGGTTCCTCTTTGCCACTGCTTATAAAGCTTGCATGCTGAAAGAGAACCTGTAGAAACTTGACTTTGCCAACACCGTGGAAGTATGACACATAGTCACATCCAGTTACAACATACAAAGTTTGTAGTATTTGTGGTCTCAACTGTGATGGAACAGTTGCCATACTGTGGTCAAACTTCAGAGCTCCACTAACTTTCGACAAGTGCAGATATTTGTCTTGGTCACATATCCTGTTGATTTGCACATAAACATCACACTCAGATATTCGTGCATCTTCCAGTAATCCCATCCCAACATGGTAGGTATCAGTATCAGGCGAGAATATTAGTTTACGGGTTCCCACAGAATACTTACAATGCATCCACACCCGCATGTCACCTTCTTCAATATTGCAGGTTAACTTTTCGTCAACAAATGGGTTTGGATTTCCATGCTCCACACACATTGCATGGTCTCTCATTGTTTCCCTGAATGAACCAGCGGTAAAGAACCTTTTACTAGGCAATAAAGTGGGGTGAACTAAACGAAGCATGTAAGCAGCTAACTGTGAAGTTAGATTATGCTTGCATTCTCTGCATTTAAGTACACCTCCCCATTTGCTACTAGGTGGTAGGGAATCATCAAATGTTGCATGGACATGCTTTACATTAGGTTTTGCTAGTTTATCCCTCCGCTGCCTTTCAACTGTCTTTGGGGACATCTCGTACCTATCAGGGTCATCGAAAATAACATGTACTTCAATGCAACCATTTAAGAAATGTGGTGTAACAAACCTGTTCAGTAAGAACATGGTGTACTCCTTCATTGTTTTGTGGTGTAAAGGTGGGGTGGTATATATCAAGAACATTCCCTCAATGATAACTGTGTGGGGTTGCCACCCACGTGGTAGACAATCAGTAACCAGGGGCACATGGCTATACCGTTTGGAGAGTGCAGATGTTATGCTACTTTTCTTACCCTTATTAGGCATCCCCTCTTTATCAACAAGTGCACATGGCATTTTGCTGAAGGTGTGCACTTTGCCCTTCACATTTGGGTTCTCTGTAGCTATGGCTATTTGTTTTCTCATGCATAGCTGAATGAGCATTTCCTCTCTCTGAACCTGTTTCACTCTCTGTTTCTCCTTTGCTGAGGTTGAGAAGGTTTTCAACCGGTGTAAACGTTGATCTGCATTCGCAGTAGGGCTGTGTAGGATGTTAGTACTTATGTATGACTCCAAATACTGCACACCAGTCTTCCTGAAAGAAAGAAGGTCATGAGACTGTTCTGGTGTGGCCTCTTCTTTTGTGAAGATATTCATGAGGCCGCGATTCTCATTTGTAATGGTCAGCATTTCACTCTCTGCTATTACACTCACCATTGCAGCAATGTTTTCTCTGACTCTCCTTACTGTAGTTGAAGGCCTTCCTGAAATGGAGTCAGCTGATGAGGTCTTAGGCTTTTCAGGAAAGAGTTCGGTGAAGAAACCTGACATCATCTTCGCACAAAATGGTAAGGAGTTGGAAATGACGTGCATATTACTGTCAGTAGGCCTCACAACCAGACCTTTGGCATGTTTGTTGATCTTCATTTCATGTACCTCATCCAGCGCTTCGCAGTGGGCAGCTCTGTCGGTTATGGATGAAGCGAATGCCCCGTGCTGTAGCTGAACGAGGACACTAGGAGGCATTGTAAGTACTTCGGTGATATGATTAGGAATTAGTTTTCTGTAAGTTGGTCTGTCAAATACCACAAACAAGGGAGACATGTCTTTAATTCCTGCTGTACGTAAATCCCAGCTTCTTGTACGTATTCCTATGTACAAGGACATGTAGGATACCAGATCATCAAACAAAAATCTCACCCAGAAAAGCCAATTGTCATCCACACTTGCCAAATGGTTAACAAATGCCATGAATTCCTCCTCAAGGGTTTTAATTTCTGTTGAAATCAGGGTTGCTGCAGATCTTATCTTGTTACCAGCATCACTGGGTGTGATGTTACTGTTCAAATCTTCCAGTATATCTGCTATTGCACCCACGATACGGTCTGACTGGAAAATGTTGCTTGAAAATTCATGTAGAAGTGCATGGCCATTGCGATGCATCATGAAACATGTGAGCATATGTTGGAAGAGCGCCTCTCCAATTTGGATCAGGAAGTTGTGTGTGATCCTAAAGTTTGAGCATTGTGAAAGGGCTGTAAGTGTGCTTTGGTGGAAGCCACACCTTTCGGCTACCTGTTTTAGACCAGCTTCATAGTATGCCTTAAACAGTACCGGTTGAAAATTCTTTAATATATGCCAGTCACCTGGGAGAGGTATTAACCATGAAAGCTCTTTTCCATATGAACGCTTTAAATCAACCAAGTGGTTGTACGTCTTGGCATCTCCAACTACAGGCAGATATTCAGATTGTCCACGAATTTCTCTGTACTTTGACTCAAGACGTATAAGTAGTCTCTCGATCATCAGCAGGCTCATTTGTGATATCAATGTATACAATATTGGACTTCTCCTCTCTGGGGCTTGCCCTTGCAGTATGAAGGTACTGCTGAAAGTAGAAGAATACCTCGAGATTTCTCTCAAAAGTTGTATGTTGCAGTAGGTTGTACTGGAACCATAAGTTCTTTAGTTCCCTGACGGCTTGTTTTTCTTTAAAATTGCACAAGTAGTCTCCTGTGGACAAGTCCTTCATTTTCCGTGCCGTTTCTGGCGAAGTGTGGGCTCTGATGATGGTTATCTCATTAGCATCTGCACTATGTGTCTCTGTGGTGTGACTTTCCTTGTCTGCTGTTTGTGCATCAATCAATGCACTACCTGGAAAGTGCACTATACACTGTCGTTTTGTGCTTCTCCACTGGCTGGGAGTACCAGCTGGCGACAGAGTAAGGCGCTTACAATGGGCTGTGATTTTGTCAGTGGCATTTGGCGGGGTTGTCATGATGATGTTTCCATGGGTGGTTGGTGTAGCAATGCTAGAAAGGGTCATACCACGGGTCTGCATGGAATGGGAGGACTCCATGCCGTCACTACCGGAATGGGTCTGCATGCAACGGGTCTGCCCGGGGGACTTCATGCCGTCCATGCTAGAAAGGGTCATACCACGGGACTGCATGGAATGGGAGGACTCCATGCCGTCACTACCGGAATGGGTCTGCATGCAACGGGTCTGCCCGGGGGACTCCATGCCGTCGACGTCACTAGTCAAGCGATGGGTCTGCATGCAACGGGTCTGCCCGGGGGACTCCATGCCGTCGACGTCACTAGTCAAGCGATGGGTCTGCATGCAACGGGTCTGCCCGGGGGACTCCATGCCTTCACTTGTTGTTGAACTATTGTTCTCGAGGGGTGCCATGGATTCATGAGATGTGCTAGATATAGGACCATTGGTGGTTATGTTTCCATGGGTGGTTGGTGTAGCAATGCTAGAAAGGGTCATACCACGGGTCTGCATGGAATGGGATGACTCCATGCCGTCACTACTGGAATTGGTCTGCATGCAACTGGTCTGCCCGGGGGACTCCATGCCGTTGACGTCACTAGTCAAGCGATGGGTCTGCATGCAATGGGTCTGCCCGGGGGACTCCATGCCGTCGACGTCACTAGTCAAGCGATGGGTCTGCATGCAACGGGTCTGCCCGGGGGACTCCATGCCTTCACTTGTGGTTGAACTATTGTTCTCGAGGGGTGCCATGGATTCATGAGATGTGCTAGATATAGGACCATTGGTGGTTAGTGTAGTAATCTTGTTACTGTTTGGTTTAGGCTCTGTACACTGGATGGATGTGCCATGCCAACTTCTCTGACTGGAAGTGACATACACCTGAGCATGGCTTTGTGAAATGTCAAGATTGTCAACTGAAACCACACGAAAAGCGCCAGGAGTTAGTTCATTTTGAATTCCATTGGCTTCACGAGCTTTAACTACCCTTTTGATTAGCCTTTCATGGGCTTCAACTGATGCCACTGCCCCAACTCGGTCCAAAATACGAACTAGTTCCAATGTTCCCCCATGACTGATAACTGCTTCAGTTAATGGAATGTGGAAGGGTAAGTTGCATTGTGGGTTTATTGTGAACATTATCACGGAAAGACAATACAACTGCCTGATGTTTTTTGTCGTAGCTCTGGGGGAGATTTCTACGGTTGACACTCCTCTACGAGCCCGAGAGGATTGCGTCAAGTCATTGATAAATTCCCAGAGGGAGGGATGTACATTTTCCATTGTACTTGAGACTGTACATTCAAGGACTGCAGATTCATGTTTGTCCTTAATTAAAGCTGTTGTATTTGCGATATGTTTGAGTAGCAGTGAATTGAGATGATCAGATGCCACTTTAGTGCAGTACTCAACACTTGGTTTTTTGCTCCTCAAAATTTTATTTTCCTCTGAAGTACAATCAACCACTTTGTTCAAGTGTTCGACTTGCCCTAGGGCATAAGTAAGGGAATAGGTTAAATCACCACCGTTGCGATAGATGACTGTACCTATCTTGCGGCACCTGCAGGCAAACGAAATGTGAGGCTGCAGCTTCAGGGAAAGTTGGCCGAGCAACCACCGTGAAGTGAAGGAGGCTGAAGAGGCATTTGGGAAGGTACTGTGTTTCGAAATAGAACTCTGCAAAACGGGCTGCAGGTACGCAAGCAAGCCCGTCTTTAAACATTATGTGCGTGTTAGCTGTAGGCCATAATTAGTTACAGTTGCGCCCTTGTCAGGCTTGTGTATTTTGTGTTTGCATGTCATTTCATTTGTTACGGGCCTGTATCATCACTCGTGCAAGCTTAAACATTGAGCTGTACCACAGTAACCAAGCAGATTACCTCCGGAGCCCATCATTGCACTAACCGTTATTGTGCTACTCCTTGCTCAATTGTTGTAGTCTACATGGGTAGGGGGTGGGGCTGAAATCAGTTTGAATTCAGAGGTTGTTGTCAGTCCAGCTCTGTGATTCAATACCACTTGAACATTACAGTGAGGATTCAGTCTGACGGTTGCAGCGCTACACAAGTAGTCTGCTACAAGACACATCAGCAAAGGTATGTTTAATGTGTAACTAGTCTCGGAACCAGACCCTTCGCACGGGGAGGAGGAAGAATCTGGGCACGTTACATTCAACTTGTCTCCAGGACGGAATGCTGAAATGACAACAGGTCAACATTTGTTGCAAATGATGGCATGGAAATGATTTTGTTCCCAGTGTCACTACCGACTAGACACTGCAAATTACTGTGCTATGCCATTACCCGCGAGTGTGAGACAAAAGGTGAGGGGAGCAACAAGCAGGCCGCGACTGTGTTTGTATGCATGGTATCACAGTTGACCGCCAATTGCTCACGCATAATTGCAGGACTTCTCGAATGTGGGCATGTTCCCAGACCCTTCCTCCTCCCTGTGTGAAAGGTCGGGTTCCGAGACAATTGTGTAACATGGTGTGTCCTTGATTGTTACAATGGATAATCAACATTTGGAAATGTGGTTTTGAAAAAAGGTGTCCTGCCTCGAAGAGAATGCTAGAGTTGCACGAACTCCATAGACAACTAAGTATACACTTAGCTGCAGGGCTGGGGGAAGCAGCACGGCCATGGCCAGGCCAAATATATTTTAGGATGTGTGCCCTGGTAAAACTAAAGCAGAAAGTTAATGCAATAATTATTTACAGATGTACAAAACATCGCCACGGAAACAGAAAGCAGTGGCAGTGCACTGAGTGCAGTTGCCCTCACTGACAACTGAAATGATAGTAGAAACTGCACGAACACAGCCTCTGTGGAGGAACTAGATGTAGACTATAGCCTCATTCCCAGTCCTCCCCACCACCAGTCTTTGATCGTTTGTAGTATGCAAATATGGAGGGGGAAGGTCTGGGAGATTTGGTCACGTGCTGTGATGCCAAGTAGACACACGGGGGGCGGTGCCTGACAAAGGATCTCATAGACCATTCTTGTAATATCCGTCTGAGGGCTGGACAGAGTGTTCTCAAGGCAGTATCAGTACCATTTGTTGTTCATGATACCCAGGACTTGTCGACACGAAAAGGGAATTATTACGGTTGGACACTGCCCACCTCGTGTGTCTACCCTGAAGCCACCAGTATTAACATTGACCAAATCTCCCAGACCTCCCCCCTCCGTATTTGCATACTGCAAGAGATCAAAGACTGGAAGTGGTAGTGGGCTGGGAACGAGGCTGGAGGTCACTGCCGTTGGAAATGGGCTGTAGCAATGACTCTCCCAGGCCCGTTTATTCCCAATCTATTGTGATGACAATTCAGGGGCGGATCTAGGGGGGGGGCATCGGGGGCCGGTGCCCCCCCCCTTTTACTTCTTCATCACTTTATTTTCCTCCTTACCAACTTGCTGCCGCTACGTTGCAACTCCTGGCCTGGCCTCCTCAGCTCGCAATAAGCTTACCGTGCGTTGCCTGAAACCGAACGGCTTGGGAACGAGACCACGATCTAGTATACCCCTCCGTGTACGTGTACGTGTACGTACGTATTACGTTCGTGAGCGAAATTTGACCAAGGAAGAAGCTCCTGGGACCTGCAATCCTCGTACATCTGGAACTTGCAGTGCAAAGCGCGAAGGTGCCACGAGAGCCCATCCTGAGAAGTGAAAAATGAAGGCGAAAAAAATTTTCCGCGCTTCGCGCGGACTGATCGGCACTACACGCCTCTATGCACTGCCTCCGGCCCCTTTCATAAATCCTGTATCCGCCCCTGGATGTAGTAGCACATAATGACCTACAGTAGCACTTGGTTGGGAGGGTGTGGTTGGAGGGTGTGGCAGATAATCACAAGACTCCTCATGGGAGGAGTGCCATTGCTCGGTAGTTAAATAGAGGAATTTTCATTTTCAAAATGGGCATATATACTCTCAGTCTCATTCAGCTTTACATGTGTACCCCTTACAGCATTGTTCCCAGTCCCCCACTCTCAGCCTCTGTTGCTTGGTTGTCATACTGCAACAGACGAGAGCTGGGAGTGAATGAGACCATCTTACACATGCACTAGTGCAGTGTATAAGAATTGGCTGTTGAGCCTGAGGACCAGAACATGTGTTTATATTCTGTCATTTGTCTTCTTGAACTATAGGATCCAAGAATTGAATGGTATGAGCGATGGCCTCCATTCTGTCTTCCCGGTATCAACCATCCCCAAGATTTGCCCACTATGCAGTCCAAGTTGGGAGGAGGTGTTACATGTGGGGTGGACGCACGCAAGACTTTCTTCATGGTGGGAAGGACAAACTGAAGTCAACTGTGAATGTCTTTGATCCCTACCTGGAGACCTGCAGGAACAACATACAACAGGAATGCCACCCCGTGGACTGTATTGGGGAGCAGCAGCGGCACACTCAACTTCCTTGTATTCATTTGCTGGACATGACGGCAAATCTTGGCACAACTCCCTTCACGTACTGGACACCGACACACTCGTGTGGACAGAATTATCTCACCAAACCAAAAGTCACATGCCAAAGAGTGGGTGTGGCATGGTTTTCTTCGGCACACACCATCTGGCCACCATAGGCGGATACGGTCTACTCACACAGCCCATACAGACCGGATCATCCTTCATCAAGAATCCTAACTTTACAGACGGAAGAGGCTGGACTAACGAGTTCCATGTCTTTGATGTCGCAGAAGGTAAGTAAATTTTACTTGTTGCAACTTCTAGTGTGATACTTTGTGTGGGTGCAGGGCCAGCTCTAGAATAGAGAATTTTTGAGTGAGCCAATGCATGGGTAGCAGTGCATATGCTATGACCAAGTTTAGAAATTGCGAACAATTTTGAGTTGAGTAGTGATTTCTGAGTAGTAATGCATACAAACAGTGGAGTATATTAATGCACAACAAAAATGTGAAGAGCTATACAACAGAACAACTGGTTCTGAGGTGGCACTGAATTGCACAACAGCGTGTTGTAGAATGTGATTGACAATCACTTGAGTGGGTGTGGCCGGATGAAGATTATTATGAGTGGTGATTTCAAGTTTGCATGGCCCATGGTCTACCTGCCCCTCCCCTCCCACATCCCCTTCCTCCTCTTTGGGTGTGGTTATGCTCTACTCGCATACAGTGTTCACATGCAGCTCTGAGGTGTATTAACCATTGAACTACTGACACTGAGTTGTGTAACCGACTAGCACCATTCACAATAGTAGCAGTAGCTGCAGTACAAACAGGCAGTAGAGAAAGTCTGGTAACCATGCCAACAACACCTGCAACCAGGTTGCTTAGTACACAAATGGGACTCCTGCCATTTATGCACTCTTGACCTTACTGATTGTGTTGGCAACATACAGTAGAAACAATAGCTCAAAGTGTTTCAGTGGAGTCCTGACTCGGCAGCTTCCAAACTAGTCAACTTGATGAAAGCGTTATCATTCATCCAGTCAATCTACATAGGACATGTATAAAATAGTCGGCAGTACTGTAGGCACACTCTATTCTCTATACTTGCCATCAGCAGAAGACCATGAATTCCTAACACACAAATTGTCAGCATGAGTGTTCTAGCTCCAGCTGTCTGTGTAACAGTACTCTCTCCAAGAAATTGAACCCTTGACCTACTGTGACGCGTATGTAGGTATGTGCACTACAAAATTTTATTACCGCATTAAAACCCAACCCAAGTTATAGTTATATCCAAATGGTCGTCGTGTTACATCGGAACCACACAGTTTACAGTGGCTTGGGAGGGATTACACTGTCTTCTAAATGCATGAGGGCCTTGTTGGTGTCCACCAGGTTAGTTTGCAGGTTGCAGATGCTGTAGGCTTCTTTCACTTAAAAGTACCTACTCATCTACTGTCTAGCTAATGCTGTCATACCACTCAGAAACTATAGAGCTCCCAAACCATCCGTCTGGTCCCAGAATCCACCTTACGGAGGCAAAACTTCTGGGGAATACATGCCCCAAGACCCCCTTAGCCAGTGCATAACATGTGCGTTTGCCTGCCATTAAATTCATATGGTTTTGCCACATGATCTTTCCACTCATGCACTCTAGCAGACACAAATTCAGGCTCTGATCCACATGGGCATGTTCTTATCCAAGTGTGGGTCTGTGTATTTCCCTGGTACTGAATGGCACAGCATGGGAACACAGATCCAACAATAAATGTTCATCTTGTACTTAACATGTAACTATGTGGGGAGAATGTGTACAGCTTGACTGTGTTATAATTAGGTCAGGTTATGTCCACCTGCTTGGTTCAGATCAGGAATGAACACAAAAAGGACGTATGCAAAGGATGTAGCCTCGTACCCAGTCCCACGCCCAGCTTTTCGTCACTTGCACGAGGGTACGAGGCTACAAAGGATATTGATAAATTTTAAGGTTGCACCTCAGGATCATACCCCATTCCTGAGTGTGTGCAAGGTACCTGTGTTCTGATGAAGTATTCATGAGGGGTCATGACCTCCTGGCTCCCACTGTGACTGGGTACATGTTATGGTGATGGTATCAGTTGCCAGTATTGTTGTAGTGAGTGGGGAAAGTACTAGTGTTGTGACCTTACTGCACAAGGAGTCACATGACTTCCGGCCCCTCCCCTCCCCACAGTTATCCCCAAGTGAAATGCATGTGGATTGGGAAACCATGGTAGCATGGTTGACAGTTTGCATGCAACTATGCATTCATTACCTACATGTACAGAGCCTCTATGTTTACAATGGGTTGATATTTGTTAGCATTTTCTAGTCCAAGTCCATTTGGATCCAGGGTATAATTAAGTGCAGCCAATTGTGAATATGAGAGTAAGCACTGTCTGTACTGCTTCACCTTCTGCAGGCAAGTGGTCCTCCCCCACCACAACAGGACCAAGACCTCCCCCCTCCTTCGACTTCTCATTCACAGCAGTAAACCACCACAAGGCCGTGTATTTCGGAGGGTTCCATCCAGGACGTGGAGCAGTCAATGACACATATGTCATTGACTTTGACACGATGGTACATATGATTATAGTGCATGCACTTGCAAAATGTGTAGACAGTAGTAACAGTATACAAACTCTAGAAATAGGACACATTCCAATGGCCAGTGGAATACTGCAGAGTTATCCAAGTCATTGTGTGCACTGCAGTAATTATCATAGTACAAAATCTACACCAGGAAATATCAATATGTTGCCATGGAGTTAATGATGTATGCATAAGCAATGCCATTGGCAGCTACAAGTATGGCAATGATTTACTATCAGCCAGAAAACTATTTCGTGCATGTGGTTTCCAAGCCTTTCTTAAACAAAGGGTTGAGAATGTGGTTTTGTCGTAAACTTTTCACCCTCAAACTTGGGGACCGCACTACTAGGCACTGATAATACTAGAATCTGTAGAGATGGGTTGAAGTGCCAGTATGCAATGGTTACACGTGTCTATTGGCATGATGTATGTACACCCAACGAAGGATGTGCTGATGTAAGGGAATTACAAACGGTCTTAATTAAGTGTTGTACAAGCAATTACCTAGTGGTGTATGTATGCCAAACAATCTTGGCTCACCACAAAACATACCATTCAAACTTACTGAGGCAGAAACCAACCAGGTATAGGTTATAAATTACTTGTGTTTTCATCATAATGGACTGTTCCCTAGTGTGAGTGCAGACGTGTCTGCCCCTGCATTAACAGCAATGCTAGGATGCTTTCACAGGTATTCCACATATGGAAACAAACCCAACGACAGAAATTTGGATCACTTTCCGTGTTACTAGCTCACATCAGCTTACAAACGTACTGCTAAGAACCCAGTGTGATTGTAGTTTCCCCCCTGAACGTGGTAACAAGCCTAACTGTATGGGTTCAGATCACCTTCCATATTTCATACTCACATTGGCTTAAACTATTGACGTTGGTGTGGGGTTCGATGTATGTACGTACTCACACTGACCCACTTAGTAGGTTTTCAGTTAGCATGTTATGTTTTCTAAGCATATGAGTCACACGGAATTGGCTTGAAAGTGTGCCAGTAGAGTTTTCATCCCAAATGGTAGAATGTTACATAGTCAAGGATGGTTTCAGTTACCATACACACTCACCTATAGCTACCAATAGGCAGTTTGTACAACACTCAAGAGTGTTCATTACACCAACACATCCCACGGTGGAACAGAACACCAAACATATATTCTCCCAGTACACCCTATTTTAACAGTGTATGGACTAACAGACCATACAAACTACACTACATAACTGTTCTTGTTCTTGAGCCACATATGAAAACTCCGTGTCAATGCTTTACTGTAGTGTGTAGGTGGCAAAGAGTAGCTGATGTGGTATTGTACTGCTAGTGGGTTTTCCCATTGTACTACTGTACACTGTGAGTTTTGTTTGTGTGTGTTCTGACATGTTTGCCTGAGGTGTATTCTGACATGCTACTATTCTTCTCACAGCAATGGACCAAAGTGGAGAGGGAAGAGGGGGCCCCTTGGCCAGTGGGGAGATCTCGCCATGCTGCCTGCTGCCTCAACTATGATGATGACCAGCCAGTACTACTCATGACTGGGGGAATTGACAAGAACAGCAACACACTGGGGGACGCCTGGCTCCTAGACATCCACTCTGGGAGGTGGAGGGAGGTGAGGGAGGTGTAGGCATCTATGACCAAAGTACCTTACTATAACACATGTGGGGGAAACCCTGCATGAAAGTTGATCAAAGGGATGCCTGCCTGAGTGCAACTGCATACACCAGTTTCAAACTAGTTGGGCCTGGTCAGTGCAGTGTAGCACCAACTGACCATAATAGACATGGAATACACAGGCAGGCATCCAAGCTTTTATAATGCCGAGTTGATATCGTACCCAAAGTCTTGATTAAGTAGGCTAATTGAACAGAAACTATATTCATAGGTGAGCAAAAGGCTGGCTGAGAGTTGGGAAAAGGGGAATCAATCAATGCCTACTTGTGTAGGTACTACAAGAGTGTAGTTATCTGTCCTGATAATCCAGCCTCCCACCTCTACCCCTGAGTGATTAGCTGCACCTGTACCATGAACCTTTGGAGGCTGGCTGTGAGTGCCCAGCTTACAGTGTCAACAGTGAACAACAGGCATATTTGGTGTCTCTACAATGAACACGTCCGCAATGTGAGGTGTTTTCCTGTAGCTGCTCATCCATGGTCATAGGCTAGAGGCAGCTACAAATTGAATTACAAAGTACAGCTTGATATTCCGGATGGCACCTGCACTCACTACCTAGGTGGAAATTGACGTCACACATACAGTACAATAGACTATAAGATTTCCTATACAATGAGAGGCACAGTAACATCCTCCTCCCATGTCTGGCCTGGGAATGGGGGTGCAGGTTTGTTCCCCCATTTTTGTCACACAGTGGGGAAAGTTCAGTTCTACCACCTTCCTTAGCAGGTGTGGGGATATAAGGGCACTGTAGTTTAACAGCCTAATTACCAGACAGAAAATTTATTTTACATGCTGAATTTTTGCCTGTGACAAACTAATCAGAAATTTGGTCCAGAAACTAATAAATATTTGATGAGAGATGTTTTAGCACCCTGGCTGAGGGCTGTCAATCAGCAGTGAGGGGGTTCATGTGTACAAGAAGCAGTGGATAGCACTGAGTGGAGAGGGACTTGAATTCAAGTAAATGCTGGCTATACTCAAGACGAATTCACTCTAGATCCATACTCTGTACTAACCCCAGATCTGAGCAGTGTTATTCTGTCAGTGTTCCACATAGGCCCTTACCATACCATGGGGACACTCAGGCTTGAATGTTTGCACTACGTACTTCACCTGTTGTTAAGGTCTTGTTATGGTCATGACCATCAAAGCTCTCTAGCACACCCACCCATCAACGAGCTTTGGTAGTCACTGCTCTCGGCTGACCACTGCCCATCCAGACTGGTCTAGCAGTGGGTATTTACTTTCTGTCCATGTCTAATTGAGCCATCTACCCTCAATCACAAATCTAGCTTGCTTGTTGGGTTTCTAATCATCTGGACAGGTGACCATTAAAATCAACATCCTACTTCCAATTATCCTGAACAGTGACCGAAGTATGAATTAGAGGAAATATGGTAGGAGGAGGTATATAGTGAGGCACACATTTCATTGTCGGATAAGGTTTCTTTAATGTACTGACGACAAGTGGACCAACCAGCATATGGTTGTAGTCAGCCAAGGTAGTTACAGTGTACTGATACGGTACATATCTCTGATTGAGTAATGAATTTGATGGCTGTCGGATTTGTCCACACTGGTTGGCAGTGGTAGGTCTTACCACTATTGGCAATGAATTCACATGAATGTGTTCTACATTTCAGATCAGGTTTTCTGGATCTGTGCAATTGTACAATAGTGTGCTCACTGTGTATCTTGAACCTGCATCCACCAGTCAGTTGTCTTCCCTCTCCACAGCTCACTCTTCCTGAAGGTACACAGCCACGGTGGGGGCACACCCTCACTGCCTTCGAGATGGACCAAGGCCGGGTACATGCCACAACATTTGGGGGATGTCCAAGTTTTGACCCTGACCCTTCAATTGACGATCCCAAGCTGGCTGATACAACTGTGCTGGAGTTTGGTGAGCAGAACACATACATGTCATGGGTTACATGTCATACTGAGTATTCAACAAGCCCCTAATTGACATACACTTGTGTCCAATTCATTTTCTAGTAGTTTGTCCAGCCTCCCGTCTCCTGGTTGTGTGGCTAGTGACATGCAGCCTCCATTGTAACAATGTGTACTGACTGCGCATCAGGGGCTGACTGGTTCAGTTGCTGCCATGGTCACTCCATTAGCCTCATTCCCAGGCCATTCTCATGTCCAGCTTGCAGTGTGGACGGTGCAAAGAATGAAAGCACCTCTCCATTGTGTATAAAACAATTGCCCCTGCAGTGGGTATGGAGTCCTTGTAGTCTTAGCTCCTGGAAGGTTGGCTGTGTACAGATTAACTGTACCACTGCTCATGAAATAGAATGAAACACCCAACCCCCTCCCCTCCCTTTCCTCCGACCAGTCCCACCCACTCCCCTTCCATCATGGTGGGTGACGGGCCTGGGAACGAGGCTAGTACTGTACATACCCATAGTCCATGTTCTTGGCAACCATTGCTTAACCGTTTATTTTTACAGCATATGTTGGAGGCACTAGGAGCTGATTGACAATTACAGGAGATGGTGATGTCTGCCTAAAAGTTACTGCTGAACAAGATTGAATATCTACACTGCTAATTTTCCAATGGGTGTCTAATGAAGTGGGTAACTCATGTACCCTCTCTCCCCCCAGAGTCAGTTGAGTCCCTGCCATCTGGAGACACTCCCTCCTCTAGACAGTGGGTCCTGGTGGGTGTAGCTGACAGCAGCCAGCTGGGGACAGCTGAGAGAGCAAGAAAACTGGAAAACCTATGGCAGAGGAAAAGTGAACGTGGTATGACCAACTTATAGGATGGATAATTGCTTGATTTAGTGCATAACTGCAATTGAATACAGACAATACAGATGATAGTGAGTGTATTGAATTGCCTGACCTTGAGAATCAAGCTATCAACAGCTCATGTGACACGATCTGATGAGACTGGGGTACTGCACTCTAGTCATCTGAACAGGCAGAAGCATTGCCCAGCTGGCTTGGCCACGGCAGTTGCAGCCATTCTGACAGCCAGTCACCGAAGTGTTGGCTGATCGGTGGTGTATGGAAAGACTATGGGGAGTTGTACACAGTTCAGTTGTAGGTTGGTGAAGTGTCTCTCTAACCAAGTGTGCAAGTTGACATGAGACAATTAGCAAGAGCATGCTGGAGCGACTGTGGCAGTCAGTAATGAACCATCTGATTAGTGATTCAATTACCACTAATTGGCAGCTTCCCTTCTCTGCTTCAGTCTATTGTATGTCAGATTATAGTAGTTCCAGACCGAACCTTCCCAGCCCCACTCTCATGCTGCATTTGTGTCAGTGTTCACATGCACTGCTTACTGTCATGTGCAGTAGGTAACTTTTGGCTTTAGAATGTTTAACCAACAGCCATGATACTGTGGCAAGTGGTGTGGATAAGTGTGACTTGTGTCATTTCCATCTGGATGGAACTTGCCGTCATGGCCAACGTTGGGCTGAGAGATTGGAATGGATATGCCCTATTTGTACCAAAGATGGGAAGATTGACGGTGACATGAAGTGGCAACATATACTACAGTACAGTACAAATGCATTGCAGTATATTGTGTAGCGGATGGTCGTAGAGTTCCTAGAAATTACCTAACAAGTGTCTATTGTACTACAATGGTGTGTATCATATCATATGCTATGGCTATACAAAGATAATTGACTGCATAATGCAATACTAGTATACTATCCACCAGTCACTTGCAAAGAAGTTCAGTAGTAGGATTGCATGTACTTTGGGGTTAGGGTTTGGTTGCTGCTGCATGTTTATGCAGTGACAATATTAAATTTTTGTCACTATATTATTATTATATGGTAGGGATAGGACAACGTATTTCCATTCCATTCAGACCTTCAGCTTCGACCACCAGCACCCTCTGTCCTGACCCCATGGCTGACACCTGATCTCCCCAGTCATCAACCAGCTGTGTGGTCAACACTTCTTCCTGGTCAACAATCTACAACACTCCCAGTTCAACTACCAACAACATTTCAAATGCATCAAGAACCGAACGCTACCACCCCAATCCTCCAACCATACTTCCCATCGTACAGTACTGGTATCCAGGATATACAGCAACCAGAATACCTGCCTTTCATTCCTCCAATTCAAGCTCCCCCTCAATATTATGACGATCACCCGGTCACGTTGATTCACCCTGTCCCTCCCACCATCCCATGGTCACAGTCTGAGATATCACCAGTGATGAGCTCCACAACAACCCACCTAGTAGAAGCTCTCCCTGCAGCTGCTCCAATCCCTCAGCCCACCTTTGACAGAGGACCACTAGCTGCTGTGCAGCCTGCAATACTTCCACAGATCACATCTACTCCTTACTCTCATGCACCACCGCAAGGTTAGCACTTCATGTCTGCTGTTTAGGTTTTTGTATTTTGTATCTCTTTTATAATACTCCAGTAATGTTGCTATCAGCTTCTGCTTGGACAGCAGGTGCAATATGCTAGCCTCGTTCCCAGGCCCCCATCCATCGCTTTCAACCGAAAATGGCCTGGTGTTGGCCTGGGAACAAGGCTAGCAGTATGCTACATGCTATCTTGCTGTACTGTTGTGAGGCTAGCAGTATGCTACATGCTATCTTGCTGTACTGTTGTGCTTGTATTATGCCACATTTCATTCATGCAAACAGAACCACCATCATCCGCTGAGGAGTCTAAACCTGATGTCAAGCCCAGCATGGAATCACCATCACCAAAGCACCAGAAATCCGTGCTTTCACAACCTAAGATGGAACCACTGACACCAAAGGAAGAGGTCAAACCCAAATTGGAATTGTCAGAAGTAGAGGATGCGAAACTGAAATTGAAGCAGGTGGAACTGTATACTGAACCGAGTGAGGAGTTGGTGAGAAAAGAGAACGCACTTCTTCGCGAACTTGTCACTGAACAGAGAAAAGAGATTAAGTATTTGAAAGCCATGCAGACTTACGACAACCCCCTACAAGGTAAATACTGGAGAGTGATTGCACTGTGTTCATCAGTGACTTCACCAGGCCAGTTTCAATTGTACATGCAAATATTATTTCATGGGTTCCATTTTCTAATTGGTCATCAGTGAAGAGTGAGCCCAAACCTCCTACCTTTGAACAGGGAGTTCAGACCTACGCAGAAATGACAACTGACGTCAGAACCACAGGTATGGCAGTTAGGCAGTATCAAATCATGTACATAGATACTTGGCCAAGAACAATAACTGAGAAACTAAAGCAGCTCTTGAACTACTTTGTGATATCAAACAACACTGTTATCATTGTTGTGCATACTTGTATAGGATCTACGGCGCTGTGTTTCCATGATTTGCTCATCTACAAACTGTAAACTTGCTAGCCTGCATGATGCCATTTTAGACTTGCAGTTGAGTGATACTATAGCAGGGGCGGATCCAGGGTATATTGAAAGGGGAGTCAAGAGTTTTTGAATAAACTATTGCTCTCTGCTTTTCGGTCATTACCATTAGCGCTTTTTTACATACACTCTTGTATACCTGTACACTCAGGCAGTGTCTAATTGACATGTCCATTACGTATTTCTCATGTGTTGTAGGTTACTTGCTATGATGCCAATTATTAATTTTGAAAAGGGGGTGTCAGGAAGATGGAGAACTCGAATAGAGTATACGATATTGCCCACTGATATTCTCAATTGCTTCCAAACACGTACAACTGGAAGCACACATTGTATGGTATTGATACTGTTAGTCTCGTTCCCAGACCATTTATCCAGCGCGTGTATCGCGCTTCTAGTATACTAAAAGCGATCCGTGCTGGGGTTGGTTGGGTCTGGGACCGAGACTATGATACTGTATACTACATGCATGAAAGGTAATTATCACTCAGGTGAATACAAAGGGAACGGGCATGAAGTCCATTGTATGTGATGCCATGCAGCTAAATATAGTATACCTACATGTGGTGGGCCATCAGTATGCATAAGTTGTTGACATGAGTATAGTAGAGCAATAGCCAGGATAACGTGCTCATGCAGTGATAACTAAGTGTACAAAGTACTTACTCTGTGATGGTATTGAGGTATGTACTATGACTGACTTTTTCCTGTGTAGAGTACCTGCGTGGGTTTGAGCCCTTTGCAGAGACAAGTTTTGTCATCACCGGCAGCCACTCTCACACCTTTGAATGGCAGGGATACGGCCTCAAGCTGCATATCCCAGAAGGGGCAATGCCAGCTGGACACGTGCAATGTAGGATTGACATCAAAGTTGGATCGTCTGGACAGTTTGGTTTCCCGGATGGTTCACAGCTTGTTAGTTGTGTTTACTGGCTATCCTGCTCTCAGAAGTTCCTCAAGTCTGTCACACTCGACATCGAACACTGCGCCTCAGTTCACGATTCCTCCCAGTCTTCAAGCCTTTGCTTCGTTGTTGCTAAGTGCTCGCAGGCAGAACTCCCGTACCAATTCAAAGAGCTCAAGCAAGGAACATTCTCACTGCAAAGTTCCTATGGTAGCATGCAAGTGTCCCAGTTCTCATTCTATGCGATTCTATGTAAGATGTTCTCATTCCATCAAAATAAAGAACCTCGATGCTACTGCAGCAATCTCTACTACGTGAGGAAGGGATTGAATGATTGGCAGGTGGACTTTGTGATCATGTTGAACTTGTCAGGATACCGAGAGGTACACAATGATTCTGTAGAGTATTCAGCATGTTGTCATTACACTTCACTGTGATGTTGCAGGCTGTCAAGAAGGAGTATGCTGGCCATGCCTCAGATGGTCATCTCAGCTTGGCTGTAGAGTTCAGGGAGGATGCAATCACACTGATGGTTCCAGTAGATGGTGAAGTTTTGGAGAATGGATGGGAAATTACACCACTGACTCCTCCAACAGTGAGCTTGTAGTTGCATGAGCTTAGAATTCAGTTTAATAAACTCTTTACTTGTAGATCATGAAACGTCAAGTAGACAGCTTCCGACCTGGTCAGCAACTTCCCTCCTGCTGCCTGAGTGTAGAGTGGACCAGAGATGACAATCCCGTAAAGCTCAAGCACAGAATATCCCTACTCGGAGCTATGGAGCCCTTCAACTTCTTCTATATCAAGTGCATCCCCGAGAACCCACTCACTGAAATGGAAGGTAAATATGAATATCCATTCCATATGTTGTGATGGTACTGATTTGGTACATCAACAGGTTATTTTCCTGCAGTGTATGCCATCACCCACTGTGCACTATGTGCAGGGAAATTAGCCAGAATGTGCATGTTCATGCAGGAAAATTATGTATCTCTAGTCGAACTACTAGTGCTCCGCGTTTTTAGAGTGTACTTGGAATAACTCAAAGTCTGGCATGAACTATAAGCTTCCAAAATATTTCTTCAATGAGAAACTTCCTTGAACCTCTATGAAATTAATCCACCATCACGAACGGGAAACAGTACAAAACTATAACTCTGGCATTCTGGTGAGCTCTCTTCCGCAGTACAGTGGTCTTCTTCTGTTGACTTAAATTGGAACAGTTGAGTCGTACAGTCAATTAAATACTTATACAGAATCATACATAGAGTATTGCATCACACTGACATGTGGTATGAAAATACAAGACTATACACATGCAGGACAATTAGAATTCAGATCTTTCCCTTTTTTGTAGGTCTTAGAAAGCACAGTGAGAAGAGGAGACGAGAACAGGAGGAAGATCACCATAACGGTAAGTGACAATATAACGTTCCTCTGGGTTTGTGTTGCTATGGCAATACAATGCTTTACTCCATCATGCAGCCATGCTAGCTACCTGTATCCTCAGGTGAATTAAAATGTCTGTGCTATGGCCTCTGCCACTGCATGAAACCTCATACAATTTTCCTACTGAGGCTAATAATAATAAACTCCAATTTCCCTTAAATTTTGAATTCCTTGAGGCTGTAAAGTGTAACCTAATAGTATTGTAAATATGTTTTCAGAGATACAATTTACTGCTGGATGTGTACCCAACATGTCATTGCCTGTACAGAGATACCCAAGAGGGTGAAGCTATCCAGTGTGCCTGAGATCCAAGCAGGTACTTATTTTGTAGAGGGGATAATTATTGCTCTTCAGTATACACTAACTACCTACGTAGGTACTCTACTGCAACCTGGCATGGTGCCAAATTGGTCACGGCAAGGAAGGCATGGCTAAGACATTTTCACAGGCAACTATTCCATTAAATTAATGTGGGGTATGGGAACATGGATGCATTATATCTTCTTGTTACTTTGCACTTGAGGTGCATATCGGCACTTTCTTGCTGAAAAGGACAGTACATTTCTATCACACATTCCACAGATAGTACTCTGCCACTAGAAATTCAGTAATGATGGATACCTTTTACAGTATTGTAAATTGTCTTTCATCAGGTGCACTTCCAACTGAATCCCCATCAGAAATTACTACCCAAACAGCAAACACACTTGGTAATTTGAGCAGATAGTATCACTTACTTCCCAGTCTCCCAGGTGTTAACATATGACTTCATATAATTATGGTATACATACATTCAGGTATCCAAGACCTTGCTGACATTACCGTCTACCTCCACCCACTGGGTAAAACAGCAGTGATCCACCTGGGTCTAGTCCTGGGCCTTGACTACAACCGACTCAGGCCCTTGATAGACTCTCCGGACTTCCTCACTGAGATGCTGGCTGGGTGGCTGCAGAGAGTGGATCAGGTGCAGAAAGCTGGAGTCCCAACATGGCGGAGACTGGTGGAAGCTTTGAGAGACCCACGAGTAGGCCAGAATGGAATTGCCAGTGAAATAGCAGATGAGCATTGAACACTAACTATGCCACACACGGTCACTTTCTCAACTTTCATTGTCATGTGAATACCTAATTGACATGTGCACATACTATTTTATTGTTCTTCATTTGCATTATGATCCTTTTCTCACAATGTCATTGATAGTATTTATTCTCACATGAGAATAGATTGTACAGATGACTGTCCTTAATTAGCTACTCCCCAAAAGAAATAGAATAATATTATTGCATGTGTATATAGCCATAGATGCAGCCTCGTTCCCAGGCCATTCCACCGCCATCACCGTATTTCATACTGGAAGCGATGAAATACTGGCGGTGGGAACTGCCTGGGAACGAGGCTGCACATATATACTGTATACGTAGCCATAGCTATAAGTTACATACTGCAGTTACACTTGGCACAAAAAGTAAACTAAAACTAAATGCTAATTATTAATCAGTGCAGTCAACTGCAACACTACGAACTGATGTTGACATGTACATCAGTCTAGAGTGTGCAACTAATTAAGTTCTGGTTACACATGCAAAATACTGTATCCGGAGTGTATAGGAGTATGAGAACAGGAAAATACTCCCATGCTACAACCATTATGTTCCTGTGTACCTAAGTATGTACGTTGCAATGCCCTGATTTTCACCTGGAATGTATCATAATTATTATGAATTACAGATGGTATTCTCAAGTTTGCTTGTGCATGGGTAATACCCGTGAAGTTCGTCCATTTCACATACCAGTAATAAATATAAAGTGGTGCGCAGGACTGGGAACGAGGCTGGAGTGATTAACTAAAGGAATGCACCCAGCCAACACCACCTTATATGGGGCACTCATTGCAGCATCTACTTGTGATGCAAGTTTGTATTTTAATTGCACCTGTAGTCATGCATTGGTATGTTTATCTACGTATACATATACATTACTCTGTTACCGTACAGTAACTATTGAATGGAAATGAAGAACTATACATCCTAACAAATAATTCATCTTGATTTTGAATAGATAAAATGCCAGCTGGGATGGAAATGGGAAAGCAAATGGTTGACTGCAGCCTAGAAAACCACACAACAAACCAATTAAGTAAAGTGTCTCATAACTGGCTTGTTCAGGTCCTTCAGGATATCCAACCAGATACAGTATCTGATATTCATCACGTCCAGTAAGAGTACTCCTTGCCAGGTGGTGTGATGAGTCAACCTATATACAGAGAAAGAGGACACAGTTATGCCTTTCACTCAGGAATATGTACAACCCTTCATTTTTACAGCAGCTGGTGTTCCGTAGATTTTTCATCCTTTTTTTGCAAGAGAAACCACCATGTAGAGTGGCTAATGAGGAGACCAGAAAATCAAATGCTAGCACTAACAGGTACCATGGGAACAACGGCTTTACATCCAGGATGTGGTGTATGTAAACTGCTTTGTATGGAAACACTTTCGGGACAACACCTATTCATTTTCTAGGGTAGAGCTGAGTAGACTCCTAAGACAGAAAGAAATTTCCTATACCATGGTGGGAGATGAACCAGCGACCTTGCGATAAGCCGTCCAATGTTTAACCAGTCACCCCATTAGATGGGAGATTCAATGTGAAACACCACTGTACTGCAGTAAGTTAGGAGTTACAGTAGGAGTATGCACATGAAACAGTGAACTTTGAACTCTGATATTCAATATGGTATAGCTGCATTGTTTGAATGCAAGGGTGTTGCCGATTTGCTGAAAGTGCGGGAATGTATGCATTCCACTAATGAATGATCTATGACCTACACCACATGCTGTGCTAACTGCGTTCAGGTCTCATCTTGCTGCTTGTTCACCACACCTTTACTCGGTCAAGCATCCACGTGATTCTGCACTGCAATCTGATTGGAGCCGTCAGCACACATTAAGAGGAAATAAGAGGCCAATCCTGATTTGTACCTCAGTGCATGCTAATTGTTATGTTTTGACAAGTACACCCCAGTTGCACTTAACGTTGCTTGGCAACCATACACTCTAGAGTGTACACACTGTAGGACCAATGTATATAGTAGTGACGAACGACCCAGTAGTGGGAGTTGCAGTAGCAAGTACTGAAGTACCCCCCCCCCCCCCCCCCCAAAAGAAAAATAAATCTGAAACACTCCAGCAGGTCATTGCTGGATCGCTATTATTGCACACATTCACTCCACCATTGTCACATGATTCCCTTCCTACCTCCAACCTTCACTCCCCCTCCCTCCAACCTTTACTCCCCCTCCTGCCAACCTTCACTCCCTCTCCCTCCAACCTTCACTCCCCCTCCTGCCAACCTTCACTCCCCTTCCCTCCAACCTTCCCTCCCCCTCCCTCCAACCTTCACTCCCCCTCCTGCCAACCTTCCCTCCCCCTCCCTCCCCCACACTCACATTTCCTCCATCTCCCGCTCCCTTCCACCCTTCCTAATCTGACCGCCCATCCAGGCACCTATCCGTCCCTCTGTCCCTCCCTCCTCACCCATCTGATGTGAGGGATAAGAAGAGATGACATCATCCCTAAATACGGGAGTGCTTCTCCCCAGGATATCCAAGCCAGGCTACAGTCAACTCCTCAACTATAGTGCAAGAAGATGTACAGTACACGGGTGAAGATTGGGGGTACATTCTGGGGGTGGGTGAGTGTGTTGGAGAAGTGATTTTGCAAGGTTGGCACGAGGCTGATACGGCCTAAGAAGTCCAGGAAACTCCTGTGGCTCAGAATATGATGGAACTTTGGGGAAAGAGGCTGCTATAGCTTCCACTGAATACGTCCATGAAGTAAGGATGAAAATGTTGAAACATTCCCCTTGGACATGTCAGGCAGAGGTTTTGGTAATACATTACTGCTGGTGAAATTTACTTCACCAAACATTTCCTGCATTATAATGCATACATATAGAAAAGAGTCTTTAATGTACCACAGAGTCACCAGCACACACACACCTAAGCATCAGACTCACTGCAGGTGCAGTGGACTGTCCCAGAATTCAGAGGTTCACCTTCCTGCTGTCTCCCCCAGTGGCCAGCACTGTCCCATTGGAGCTATGAGGCACAAACTGACCTAGAGGATGAGGAGGGGGAGCAGCTGGGATGACGCAACACACAGGCTCGCCACTAACCAAGGACATAGTAAATGCCCAGCCGGTGGTAAGGTAAACACCTCTTCATCACCTTCGCGCAAACCATCCCACCTCACAACAACTGAGTCTGTACGTATGATTGGGGGTTGTACGTACGTACAGGCATTTGGTAAGTTACTTGCATTTAGTGGGAGAGGTTTGAAGAGCTAGATGCACTGGAAGTAGTTTGGACGCCACTAGTCTCCGTCCCAGACTCAAACCAACCCCGGTACCAGTATCTAGGGTATATTTACGCAAACTACAAGCTGAACGACTGACCTCCAATGTAGTCTGGTTAGTAAAGAGTTAAACTACCATCTGTACCCAATGTTTCAGGTGATGGACACAGCTGCCCAAACCACTTGCTGTACATATAGCTCTCCCTCCACTAACTACACCTGTCAAATACCTACAGCCACACTCACACCACTTGTGCCACTTACCTCAAGTAGCCACTAACAAGAGTACAAGTGGATCGTGTAAACTGAACTGCCCTTGGGTCTTAATGAGTTTTGGTTGCCAATAAGCCAACACCCTCCCTCTCAGCTCTCTGTGTAGTACGCATGGTTTAGCCCACTGATCACATCCTAGCTGGGAGTAGGGTGCCTCTTCCTGGGCAATTTAGTGTTACTATTTCGAGGGGCAACCGCACTCCTGGTAGCCACGGTTAAATGGTAGCACAAGCTAAGTGTGACAGTTCATTCCAATTATCACACATCACATGAGTACCATGATAGCTATATATACAGGGAAGATCAGAAATTATTTAAAGTGCCCATTCATTTCGTAGCAACCTGCCGTTGCGCAAGCTGCAATACGTTCCAATTAACGCACATGCCACGTGGCAATCACGGTCAGTCGATTGCGAGCAATGGCGACCAAAAGGAAGACAAGACATTGTTACAGTACTCACAACTTAGCCAGCACGGTGAGTTTCGGCATGTAAGCGTCAGTGAACGACAGCGATCACGACCGTGTGGTCAGAATCTTCGTGTGCCTTTGCTAAGAACAGTACTGTCACCGGAAGTCGAAGAGAGCGCTCGAGCAATGGCGGCCAACGGCGAGACAAAAGCGTTCATATCTCTACCACCAAGGTGAGTTTCAGCACAATTATTTTGATTTTGCATCATAGCGATCACGACGGTGTAGTCAGAATCTTTGTAGGTCATTCCGAAGTAGTCAAACGTTTATTACATTATTTACATTATTTACATTAGTTTAGATTACATTACGCGGCACAATTTTCTCTATACCAGGAGTGTAACTTGGGCAGTAGCCTAATTAGTAGTGCAAATTGGTGCTTATATTCATTGGTGCTTATATTCATGGGTGCTTATATTCATGGGTGCTTATATTTAAGGGTGCTTATAAGCACATGTACACAAACAGCAGTAAATCTTTACCAACAGCTTCAGGGTATTCATGGGGTGGGACTAGATTAGTGATGCAGACAACCTTAGACCTTGACCTCAATCTTGGGCTAATGCCTTTGCTGGAGATGTTATCACACAACCAAAGCTGTTGGTGCTACGCCAGACTCACACAGCACATGAGCTCACAAGACCCACGAAGAGAGAACTGTCATGTACTGCCCTCCACGAGGGGGATGACAGCTCACCAGACTTCTGCACTGGGAGCTGTCCAGTGCCAGACCCACACACTGAGGCAATCAGGGAGCAGCAGCTGAAGAGAGCGACACTGCTTGTATTGATTTGTTCTTTACTACTGACTGTGTACATGTGTGTATAAGCACCCTATGAACAGGCAGCTGTGCTTATTCTCCTGACACTACTGTACAAGAATAGCAACACTAAATTGTCAAGGAAGAGGCACCCTACTCCCAGCAAGAATACAATCAATGGACTAAACCATCCATACCACTCAGAGAGAGCTGAATTAGCTCCCTGGAGAGTAGACCAGAGGTCCTCTCTCCCACCCACTAATAATCTCTGCCACCCTCTTCCCTCCCAGACCACTCACCCAGTGCATACACCACTTCCAGTATTGACCCAAGAAATGTCACGATATCACTAAACATGGACATCTGGAATCAAACATGCACTATCCCTTCATGTGTACATGGCAACTCCCCACCCTGCATACCGGTAGACACTGTCCTTGGTCACGCCAGACTCCTCCATTTCACCCTGCATATGTCAGCTGTGCATACGTCTGTATGTGTGTGTGTAGGTATGTACGTATGTGTGTATGTGTGAGTGTGAGGGTGAATGTGTGCATGTGTGCATGTGTGATGGTGCATTGTGTTTGTGAGTGTGCATATGTATACAGGCCACATGTATAGTGAGAGTTTACTGCTTGGGCTGAAATTCCATCAACTTTACCCCCAACTTCAAATGGTGAATATTTCACCAGCTCAATTACTAGTGAGTTTGTTTTGCATGTGGTGCAAAGTGGCAGGCATTATCTGCAGGCCTGGACCCATCTCCCTTCACTTCAAGGACTAGTGTTGTCCACACAAGCATCCAGTAACACATGAATATTTCCCAGGTGCACGAGGTGGTGATGATAATGACCAACAAACACAATCATGAATACTGGCAGAGTTCCACCTCTTGTCTGGCACAGTAACACATGAATGGTGCACTGGGTTCATGGGGTATTAGACCAGCAAGAGAGACCACCCCACACAACTGTAACCCAACCTACGTTGAAACAACCCTGGGTTGTTTGAAATGACAGTAGCACTGCCTACAGGACTCAAACTACAACTGACCCTCACTCTTGAGGTTGGACTGAACTGGGACAAACACAACCTAAGACCCCACACTGTGGTGTCCACCAACTGCAAGCAGTCCTAGTAGCCACAACCTCAGACTCACTGCAGATGTTTACATACTACCATAGTGGTGACATACGTCACTAGGCACAGCAGGAATCAGCTAATCTCTTGTAAGATGACAGAAAATGGCCAAACAACATGTTGTATGCCAGTTACATCATCAGCAAAAAAACCGGGAATCCATTCTGCAGAGGGTGCTGTGGGCAGCTGCTAACACTAGTCATCATATCTGACAGTGTGACACACACAATCGAGGTCGTACATTGTGATGAATGGTGAACAGATTACTGGTGGAATATAACTTGGCATCACTACACTGCTCTTGGGTGTGCAAGTTAGCAAGCCCTACAGCACTCATGCAAGCCACAACCGACCCTCTCTCTTGAGGATGGACTGAACTGGGACAAACTGATTCATGTAACCTCAGGGACCCTGGAGTAATCCAATTGCAAGCAGTCCTAGCCTCGTTCCCAGGCTCGTAAGGAGGAGGAGAGAGGTGGCCCACCAGGATAAACACATCCCAAGTATTGCCAAGTGGACCACCAGGATAAAATCATTCAAGTATTGCCCCCCCCCCCCCCCCCCCCCCCACGAGACTGGGAACAAGGCTAAAGCAGTCTTAGTATACAGCCATAACCATGGACTTAGTGTTCACTTCATGGTATCCCATCAAATGTTTACATACTGCCATGGATGAATATTGGCAAGATTAGCATTCTTAGGTGCAGTGAACAATGAAAAAGCACTAAAGTGCAAACCTTGCCCTCATGTAGCAAAACGTACCCATAAGATCTACTAGTGGAATGCAGGACATTGGAGGGCTAGCCTGAGCGAAGTACACGTGCAGGACATGCATGGAGCAGTTGCATTCATACAGTGACTTAGCCTCGTTCCCAGGCCCCATAACAGTGACTGTCATCAGACTCAATTATGTGACTGGGCAAATTATGAGCCACAGAATTATGACACTACATGCACTAAACATGCACTCGTGCAACTGTGAGTCAGGTTAGCGTTAGCTGAAGCAGTCTAGCAGGTACGTCACCGGCCATGGCAGTAGACCCATGAGCTGCCTCCGTCTTTGTTGTCGTCACCGAGGAGGCAGAAGTTCATGGTGCTCTAGCCAGGTAGGTTCACGATGTGTAAGTATCACGTGTCATCCGGTGTGCGTTCAGGGTCTGGTATCGGGATCCCGGGAACCAGACTATATATACGTATAGCCCGCTAGCTCATCAGTTTGTCACTTTGTGCCGCTTGGTTTGTGGTAGCGCTGGTGTCGCTAGATGCCACGCTTCACGTACCAGTAGTCTAGTAACAGCGCTAGTGACCTGCTGATGTTGATTCTGTGCCACAAGCTCCAAGTAAAGTTTTCGCGGTGAGCTAAAAACTGTCATAACTCTCGAACTAAACATTTTTATCCAAATTGCTACGTTCATTTTGTTCCTTACGTCCAGCGCTTTCTTTTGATACCTTGGTCTCGCTCATCAAGTACCCGCAGCACCCGCTAGAGCAGTAACAGACAGACAGACAGACAGACACACACAATGAGTACTAGAACCTCCCCCATATGGGCAGGGCGAGGTTAATGACATTAGTAGATCAAATGCAGAAATTCACAGTCTGGCTTGGAGTACTCAGCTCAATCTAACAAAGCCTGGGTATGATCTCCTGCAGTTGATTATGGTGTACCATGACTGTACATGTATTGAAGGGAAGTGCTACAATCTGGCTGCACAACTGGTACCGCTTGCAATCACAAACACGTTCGCAGAATCGCTGAGCCACGATCCAAAAATCGCAAACAGCCTGCACTCTGAGAAAGCACCACTTTTGTCGCACTTGGCGTTCCATAGTTGTAAGCCTGTTAGATTGAGCTGAGCACTCTAAGCCAGACTGTGTGTGACTGTAGTCTATTTTATGCTGCCTGGCTGCAGCCGATCTACATGTAGTTTCATTGCTAACCAATTAGGATAAACTCCTGTACGTGACTCACATATGACAAAGTGTATCTCTTGGCATCACTGCTGTGAACTGCACACAGAAACACCAGCAGTAGCAGCCGTTGAAGGAACTCTCACCTTCCATGTATACCTGTTCAATACACATGTGTGGCAGCAGAACATGCTCCTGGGTGTGTGGAAGTTGGATGGGAAGTGGAGGAAAGAGAGAGTGGGAGGGAAGAGAGAGGAGGAGGAGGAGGAGGAGGAGGAGGAGGAGGAGGAGGAGGAGGAAGTGAAAAAAGGGAGGAGGAGAGAGGAGGAGGGACAAAGGGAGGAGGAGAGAGGAGGAGGGGACGAAGTGAGGAGGAGGGGAGGGACAAAGGGAGGAGAGAGGAGAAGGGTACGAAGTGAGGGAGGAGGGACAAAAGGAGGAGGAGAGAGGAGGGGGACAAAGAGATGAGAGGGATGCAGGGATGAGAAGAGGGAGGAGAGAGCAAGTAGAAAAATGCACGATTAAACTACACGTTGTATTTAGCTCTAAAATTATGGGAGTAACCTGCACTGTCAGTACAGCGGCTTGATAATAGCCTTATTCCCAGGCCCACACTGTTTTCGGTTGTACGTTCTTCCTGCAATCAACAACGGTGCAGGCCTGGGTTAGTTTGGTTCCCAGACCCTTCTGCGTTTCGTTTCTGGCGTGTCTGGGAACCAAACTAGGCATGGGTATGGGATGGGAAGAGGGAGGGAGAGCAAGCGGAAAATGATGGCACCAAATTAGATGATACTGATCCATTTTTGAATTGCTATTGAGCCAATTCCGGCCACCACAAGGACAGGGAACCCACTCTCCCACCATCCCCAGTGAACACACATATAGAACACAGAGCTATATAAATGCACACACTTTCTAGGAGCAACCTGCACTGTCAGTACAGCGGCTTGAAAATAGCCTCATTCCCAGGCCCACACTGTTTTAGGTTGCAGCTACGTTCTTCGTGCAATCGAAAATGGCGCGGGCCTGGGTATGGCTAGCCTCGTTCTCAGGCCGTTTTGAGAGGGAAAAACGGCCTGGCAACTTCCGCCAGTTCAAACTGTTACTTCCGCTGCCAGAGAGTTGGAAGTCCCAATCAGATTTCAGATCGCTGTCACCTGACAACAGTAAAACGAATTGCGTCATGTGTTGAAACGTCGCAGTCACGCCCATTCATCACAATAGTTGATCGCTCGATCGCGCTAGTGTAGGTGCTCTGCACGACGTCTTTTATTCGTTCGTCTTCTGCTTGCCTTCCGTCGCAGAACCTGCGCAAACAGTTGCTTCCGCGAGCAGGAAAGGACCGTTCTCAGCCGGTGAAAATATCAGAAGTATCACGTGGACTTCACTGATTGAATGAGGTAGGCCTACTATGCACTTGTCGTGACGTTACGTCTGTAAACAGTTTGAACTCGCGGAAGTTGTCAGGCCTCCCAAAACGGCCTGGGAACGAGGCTAGGGTATGGCTAGCTTGAAAACAAATCGTGCGAATATTGATCGTAGAAGTGACGTCAGACACCCACTCAGCACACACACACACACACACACACACACACACACACACATACTACAACCACTACACGAAGATAGCTAATGGGGTAGGATGAGGAGAATCTTGCCGGTAGGCTCCACCGGGAAGGGAGGAAACCATTAGCCCCACACCCTGGTTTCAATCAGATCAATAACTAAGTGCACTTTGAATGGCTAACCTTGAACAACAGGCTTGGACAGGATCTTAGATCGCAACTTCTCAGTCAGGCTGACAATGCATGTGCCAACATCAACTCAACTCTGCTCGTCTGAAGATCGAGCCCCGAGGCTAATTAACTCGTGACGTCAAAGGTCAATTGTGCCACACCCAACAAAGAATGCGCCCACACTGTGACTGGTGGCTGTTACTATATACACCGCCTGAAATAGAGCTCTCCAAAGCACGCTGCAGGTACGCAAGCAATTGACTAACCGTCATCATGTTATTCTATTGTGCGTAACTCCTTGTTCACCTGTTGTACATGTACATGGGTTGGGGGTGGGGCTGAAATCAATTTGAATTCAGGGGTTGTTGTCAGTCCAGCTCTGTGATTCAATACCACTTGAACATTACAGTGAGGATTCAGTCTGACGGTTGCAGCACTACACAAGTAGTCTACTACAAGACACGTCAGCAAAGGTATGTTTAATGTGTAACTAGTCTCGGAACCAGACCCTTCACACCGGGAGGAGGAAGGGTGTGGGCACGTTACATTCAACTTCATCACCACTTACACTTTTTACATCCTTGGATGCCTATTTCCATAGTAGACAGGTCACAACACATTCGCTTGTCCCCAGGACGGAATGTTAACCTGACAAATCAGGTCAACATTGGTTGCAAATGATGGCATGGAAATAATTTTTCCCCAGTGTCACTACCAACTAGACACTGCGAATTGCTGTGCTATGCCATAACCCACGAGTGTGGGACAAAAGGTGAGGGGAGCAGCAAGCAGGTCGCAACTGTGTTTGTACGTGTGGTATCACAGTTGATCGCCAATTTTCCATACAGAATTGCACTCCTCCAGGACAACTCTAATGTGCACATGTGCCCAGACCCTTCCTCCTCTCCGTGTGAAGGGTCTGCCCTTCCTCCTCCCTGTGTGAAGGGTCTGCCCTTCCTCCTCCCTGTGTGAAGGGTCTGCCCTTCCTCCTCCCTGTGTGAAGGGTCTGCCCTTCCTCCTCCCTGTGTGAAGGGCTGGTTCTGAGACTGTTGTGTAACATGGTGCCCTTACGTGATACAATGAACAATCAACATTTTGAAAATATAGACTCCTTACGTATGTCATGATAACCCAGGAATCCTAGAGTTGCATTAGCTCCATAGACAACTAACATACACTTTATCAGGGCCGGCTGGGGGGAAGCAGTATGGCCATGACCATACCTAGCCTCATTACCAGGATCACCCTGTGGGGGGGGGGGGGGGGGGGGGGGGGGAGCCTGGGAACGAGGCTAGACAATACCAATGTTTTGGCATGTGCCTGGGTAAAACTAATGCAGAAAGGTAATCGTTCACAGAGGTCTGGGAAACTTGGTTATGTGCGGGCAGACACACTGGGGTTGGCGCCTGACGAGTCGGCATGAAACGGGAATTATTACAGTTGGGCACCACCACCCCCTCTCAGACCTCTCAACTCTCACGATCCCACCGTGAGACTCACGATTTCAGCCCTACTCTCACGGTCTCACGGTGATGTCATCATTTCTCACGGTCTGCTGATCAACTAAGGTTCAAAGTTCTGTGATGACCTCATTTCTCACGGTCTGCTGCTTATCAACTAAAGTTCAAAGTTCTAGTTCTGTGCACATGTGCACGTCAGCTCATATGAGGTAGTCAGTAGAGTGATTCTGAAGGGGAGGAATTGGCTCAGGGTGTATGCAGGACTCGATGACAGTAATGAGCACCAGCAGCAGTCCCCTCCCAGGCCGAAGACGTCCAAGAAACTCACAGGGGCAGCTACTTACAGGACCAAGTTCAGCTCTATTTGGGTATCTCACTATAGAGTTCTTTTTGAAGTTGAGAGGTCTGCCCTCTGTCTACCTGATGTCCCCAGTATTGACCAAATCTCCCAGGCCTTCCCCCTCCGTATTTGCATACTGCAAGTGTTCAAAGACTGGAGGCAGTAGTGACCTGGGAACGAGGCTGGAGGTCACTGCCGTTGGAAGTGTGACTGTAGCAGTGACCGACTATGGTGATGTGGTACCACATTGGTTGGGAGGGTGTGGTTGGACTCCTCGTGGGAGGAGTGCCATTGCTCGTTAGCTAAAGGAATCCTTTATGTTAGCAGTCCTTCCAAGAACTTTTGCAATTTTGAGAGAAACTTCGTTCAAAATGGGGTTCAATTATACTCTCAGTCTCATTCAGCTTTACACGTGTGCACCTTACAGCATTGTTCCCAGTCCCCCACTCTCAGCCTCTGTTGCTTGGTTGTCATACTGCAACGGACGAGAGCTGGGAGTGAATGAGACCATCTTACACATGCACTAGTGCAGTGCATAAGAACAGCTGTTGAGAGGACCAGAACATGCGTTTATATTCTGTCATTTGTATTCTTGAACTAGGATCCGAGCTCTGAGACTGGTATGAGAGATGGCCTCCATTCTGTCTTCCCGGTATCAACCATCCCCAAGACTCGGCCACTATGCAGTCCAAGTAGGGAGGAGGTGTTACATGTGGGGTGGATACACGCAAGACTTTCTTCACGGCGGGAAGGACAAACTGAAGTCAACTGTGAATGTCTTTGATCCCTACCTGGAGACCTGGCAGGAACAACGTCCAACAGGAGTGCCACCCCGTGCAATGTATTACGGAGCAGCAGTGGCACACTCAACTTCCTTGTATTCATTTGCTGGTCATGATGGCATATCTTGGCAAAACTCCCTTCATGTACTGGACACCGACACGCTCAAGTGGATGGAAACAACTACCACAACACACAGTCCCATGCCAAAGACTGGGTGTGGCATGGTTTTCTTCGGCACACACCACCTAGCCACCATAGGTGGATACGGTGTACCCACACAGCCCATACAGACCGGATCATCCTTCCACAAGAATCCTAGCCAAACAGATGGGAGTGGCTGGACCAACGAGTTCCATGTCTTTGATGTCACAGAAGGTAAGTAAATTTTACTTGTTGCAACTTCTAGTGTGATACTTTGTGTGGCTGCATGGCCGGCTCTAGAACAGAGAATTTTTGAGTGAGCCAATGCATGGGTAGCAGTCCATATGTTATGTCCAAGTTTAGAAAATTATCACCCACTGGGAACAAGTTTGAGTTGAGTAGTGATTACCGTAATAAGTAGTAATGCATACAAACAGTAGAGTATGTAAAACAATTTTTAATGCACAACAAAAATGTGAAGAGCTATACAACAGAACAACTGGTTCTGAGGTGGCACTGAATTGCACAACAGCCTGTTGTAGAATGTGATTGACAATTACTTGAGTGGGTGTGGCCGGATGAAAATTCATTACCTACGTGTACAGAACCTCTATGTTTACAATGGGTTGATGTTTGTTGAAAATGTTTTTCTAGTCCAAGTCCATGTAGATCCAGGGCATAATTAAGTGCAACCAATTGTGAATAGTGTATATGGGTGTCTAATTGATGCGTCAAAGGCTTTGATACCGTTGACCATACCATTCTGCTTGATAAACTGATAGCCAGAGATCTGCCTGCTCCAATACTTCGTTTTCTCTTTCGATGGTATATTTCTCAACGCCTGCGTGTAAATTGGAATGGCCACAATTCTGAGCCTTTCAAGGTATCACGTGGAGTGCGGCATGGTGGAGTCCTTTCACCCATCTTGTTCACCCTCTATCTAGACGATCTTCTTACTGAGCTGTCACGCACCAGTGTTGGCTGCTATTGGGACAAGATCTTTGTTGGGGCTATCGCATATGCGGACGATATCACATTATTGGCACGTACGCCTCTGCACTTAGAAAACTTCTTGTGGTTTGTGAAACCTCTGGCTCGAGTCTGATGTTGAAGTTCAACCCAGATAAGACTCAATGTATAAGGTTTGGACGGAGGTCTTCGGAACTGTGTGATACTTTCAAATTCTGTGGCAAGTTCATTAAGTGTAAGAAGTCAGTATCTCATCTTGGTCATGTCCTGCAAGAGAACCTTCAGGACAATTTGGACATTCAAAGGTGTCACTCTGATTTCATTAAGCGAGCCAATTGTACTTTGCATCGTTTTACTTTTTGTACTCCGGAGGTTCTGTCATACCTTTTGCGTTGCTATTGTATGTCATTCTATGGTTGTGCAATATGGGACCTGAGTTCTCCCTCAATTAAGAGTCTTGATGTCTGTCTGGACAAAGTTTTGCGGAGGATATGGTCCTTGCCATATAATTCTCATACTGGGATTTTCCATGTCATTTCTAATTGTTGTAGTGTGTATAATGTTTGTTATAATTGTTTTTGTAAATTATTTCACAGAGCCAAATCTTCCAACAACAAACTTGTGCATTCGGTGTTTTCAGTTTTGTCTTCATCTTGTCGCAATTACGTAGGTTATGAAATATGATTTTTCATTTGTGCGTAATTACACATGTTCAGATTATGCGATAGCTCGGTTGATTAGGGAGATTAGAGACAATTCTATTTATGTTCCTGGTTTTAATTGTTGTATATTAGATCACATGCCGCACGTGTAGCTTCAAGTAACTAATAATAGTCTCATTTTGTATATACACCTATATCTGTGGTGTGAATAATATGTTTAATAATAATATGAGAGTAAGCACTGTCTGTATTGCTTCACCTTCTGCAGGCAAGTGGTCCTCCCCCACCACAACTGGACCAAGACCTCCCCCCTCCTCCAACTTCACATTCACAGCAGTAAACCACCACAAGGCCGTGTATTTCGGAGGGTTCGAGCCAGGACATGGTGGAAGAGTCAATGACACATACGTCATTGACTTCAACACTATGGTACATATGATTAGAGTGCATGCACTTGCAAAATGTGTAGACAGTAGTAACAGTATACAAACTCGAGAAATAGGACACATTCCAATGGCCAGTGGAATACTGCAGAGTTATCCAGGTCATTGTGTGCACTGCAGTAATTATCATAGTACAAATCTACACCAGGAAATATCAATATGTTGCCATGGAGTTAATGATGTATGCATAAACAATGCCATTGGCAGCTACAAGTATGGCAATGATTTACTATAAGCCAGAAAACTATTTCATGCATGTGGTTTCCAAGCCTTTCTTAAACAAAGGGTTGAGAATGTGGTTTTGTCGTAACTTTTAACCCTCAAACTTGGGGACCACACTGCTAGGCACTGATAATACTAGAATCTGTAGAGATGGGTTGAAGTGCCAGTATGAATGGTTACACATGTGTCTATTGGCACGATGTATGTACACCCAACGTAGGATGTGCTGATGTAAGGGAATTACAAACAGTCTTAATTAAGTGTTGTACAAGCAATTACCTAGTGGTGTATGTGAGTATGCCAAACAATCTTGGCTCACCACAAAACATACCATTCAAACTCACTGAGGCAGAAACCAACCAGGTATAGGTTATGAATTACTTGTGTTTTCATCATAGTGGACTGTTCCCTAGTGTGAGTGCAGACGTATCTGCCCCTGCATTAACAGCAATGCTAGGATGTTTTCACAGGTATTCCACATATGGAAGCAAACCCAATGACAGAAATTTGGATCACTTTCCGTGTTACTAGCTCACTTCAGCTTACAAAACGTACCGCTAAGAACCCAGTGTGATTGTATTTTCCCCCTGAACATGGTAACAAGTCTAACTGTATGGGTTCAGATCACCTTCCATATTTTATACTCACATTGGCTTAAACTATTGATGTTGGTGTGGGGTTCGATGTATGTACGTACTCACACTGTTTTCAGTTAGCATGTTATGTTTTCTAAGCAGATATGAGTCACACGGAAATTGACTTGAAAGTGTGCTAGTAGAGTTTTTCATCCCCAAATGGTAGAATGTTACATAGACAAGGATTGTTTCAGTTACCATACACACTCAGTGACACCTATAGCTACCAATAGGCAGTTTGTACAACACTCAAGAGTGTTCATTACACCAACACATCCCATGGTGGAACAGAACACCGAACGTATATTCTCCCAGTACACCCTATTTTAACAGTGTATGGACTAACAGACCATACAAACTACACTACATAACTCTTCTTGTTCTTGAGCCACATATGAAAACTCCGTGTCAATGCTTTACTGTAGTGTGTAGGTGGCAAAGAGTAGCTGATGTGGTATTGTACTGCTAGTGGGTTTTCCCATTGTACTACTGTACCTGTGAGTTTTGTTTGTGTGTGTTCTGACATGTTTGCCTGAGGTGTATTCTGACATGCTACTATTCATTGTCACTTCTCACAGCAATGGACCAAGTGGGAGAGGGAAGAGGGGGCCCCTTGGCCAGTGGGGAGATCATCGCATGCTGCCTGCTGCCTTAACTATGGTGATGACCATCCGGTACTACTCATGACTTGGGGAATTGACAAGAACAGCAACACACTGGGGGACGCCTGGCTCCTAGACATCCACTCTGGGAGGTGGAGGGAGGTGAGGGAGGTGTAGGCATCTATGACCAAAGTACCTTACTATAACACGTGTGGTGGAAACCCTGCATGAAAGTTCATCAAAGGGATGCCTGCCTGAGTGCAACTGCATACACCAGTTTCAAACTAGTTGGGCCTGGTCAGTGCAGTGTAGCACCAACTGATCATAATAGAAATGTAATACACAGGCAGGCATCCAAGCTTTTATATCATTCCCAAACGATTGTGGGTTATGTAGGCTAATTACGCAGAAGCTGTATTAGCAAAAGGCTGGCTGAAGAGTCGGTGCTCTATGGAAAAGGGGAATGGCAACCAGGGAGAGGACACTGATATTGGATAAGGCTGCCTGACTAACATGGACGGTGGTATCCACAAATGATAGCTATGTGATACCTGATTGTTTCCTATTGTGTGAATTAGGGAATTCACAAGTGGAGTGGTCATTCAATACAAATTACAAAGATTGAGCAACAAGAAACCATGGTTTAATAACACGAAGTGTGCTCTAATTGTACACAATGGATGGTATTACCTTCACCTACCAGTCGGTTGTCTTCCCACTCTACAGCTGACTCTTCCTGAAGGGACTCTGCCCCGGTTTGCGCACACTGTCACTGCCTGTGCTGTGTGTCCAGGTGTGGTGCATGCCACAACATTTGGGGGGTGCCCAAAGTATGTGTATGGAGATGATGCTAAAGAGAAGCTAGCCAATACCACTGTGATGGAATTCAGTGAGTGTAATATGCATTGTGCTATGCTTGTTGATGCTGTACATACCAGATGGGCCACCTCACAGTGAATGAAGTATGTATGCTACTCAAATCAGGGACGAATCTAGCGCTCACAGGGATCATCTGATGCATTGTTACATTGTAGCAAATTTCCATTTCTTATCCACTCCCGGCATCAACTCTGTATGTGTATACAGAAGCAGGGTCATTGACTGTCAAGCGACCTGCTGGTAGCTAGTACAACTGTTGATGCACCTGCATGGGCTACTTGAACTATATAGAAGCCTCATTGAAGCCCTACATATCTCCTGGTCTGCTATCTTCTCTCAGATTGCCCTGTTCTCTCTAGATCGAGGCAGTTGTTCACCAGTCTTTCATGCGTGATTGTGAACACTTATTACTTCCTGCTCAGCAATCCTAGAATATACCTTATAATCGAGGTAGCTTGAAGGTAGGATACAGCACACATTCAGTCAAGTACCGACTCACTAACTTACAACAAAGATGCTGTCCAGACACAATGCACAATAGCGCAGTACGGGTGCAGATACAGCAACAGGAAACCCTATAGACGTCTACTTACAAACACACAATGTAGATCGCTAGCTGTTCAAATGGTTATGTCCAAGTCCCTTACACCAGGACTAGGCTATCCAAGCTGAGCAGTGTGCTGTGATAACATCTACATCACTATGCAGTATCCAGCCACTTCACTGCTCAGTTTCCATGGGGTAGCTAATGAAGTCGGTAACACATGTACCCTCTCTCCCCCCAGAGTCAGTTGAGTCCCCATCATCTGGAGACACTCCCTCCTCTAGACAGTGGGTCCTGGTGGGTGTGGCTGACAGCAGCCAGCTGGGGACGCCAGAGAGAACAAGGCAACTCGAAACGCTTCAGCAGAGAAGCATTGAACATGGTATGACCATTGCTACTAATTACAGAACTGGTAATTATGCACATGCTTGAGTGGGTGAATGGCTGTAATTCGAGAGAAATTGGTCTAGCTTGATAGACTAGGGAGTTATGTACTCCTAGTAATACGCGAGCTCGTGGTAATTTCTGGCAGGTCTGTATTCAACTGTGTGATTAGTGATGACATCATTTCCAAGCATGACCACTAATGGCAGCTTCCAACCTGCTCTGTTTCTATTGTGCGTATCAGCTAGTGTCACTGCCAGACACACCCTCCCACACCCACCACAAAACAATCATTCAAATTCAAACACCATTCTCACCTACATTCCCAACTCCTCCATGTAGCAGTGTATATCTACTTAGCAATTTCACAAGCTAGAGCATACCGTTGTTCCTTCTCAACTGCCGACATCACTAGTCCCTGTGACTTCTGTACACCTCACTTGTTTGTTCCAATTTACTGTTAATTTCATTCCTTGCTTGACTTTTGTGATAGCAGCTATTCAATTGCTAGTTTGCTTGTCCCTAGTGCTTCATTTGCATAGTATACGTATACATTCCCGTGTGATCTGCTACTGTGCATTAGACTTTGATAAAGAAAGAATATTTCATTCATTTTTTATTGAAGTCTGATGCAAAGTATCAGACCACACGTGAATGTATAACATGCATTAGGGACAAGCCAATTAGCAGGTAAGCAGTGCTTCTGTCAGTGTTGGTCTGTCTGATTGGTAATTACATCATTTCCAAACAGTTTCACTTGCACGTGACCTGCTTCCAACCTCCTCTGCTTCTTTCCATTGCGTGTGTACCAGCTGGAGCAGTGGGTCTAAAATATTGCAAACGATTGTGTGTTGCTCTGTTCCAGTTCTGTGTTGGAGGTTAATTACATAGCAATGAACAATGGATAGTCAAGTATTGATGATGTCCTCTGACAATTTCCATGCCAACACTTGACAAGGCACCCATTCGGTAGCAGTGAGAGTTGGGGGGAGAATGGGGTTGGGGATGCATGGTGGATACTCGTCTTAGGACCTTATTTAGCATCCGTTTGTCCCTAGAATTTATACAGACGCTTATTATTCCAAAATATCCCACAAACAGTTGGATTGTTTTTGGCTTATGCCTGCAATGCTATATAGCTTGTCTTCCTTTGCATGGTGTGTAAACAACCTCCAGCATCTGAAACTCATGCCAGATTTCAAATGTTGATTGTACTATTACAGTGTGTGGGTTTATAGTGAAACCAGTGAGTGAACACTTCCTAATCTGTCTAGTGTCCGCAAGCCACTCACATCTCTTCTGTGTGTGTCAGTTGTACTGGCACTTTACCCTCAAATAAATAGCCAGCAGAACTGGATTCCTGTTACAGGAACTGTTGAAATGCTTTACTCTGCTACTATAGCCTTCAAGCTGTTTGTCCCCAGCTTTAAGGTTACGGGATGCTCGTTCGCGCGCCGTCCGAAATGTATAGGGAAATGCATACTTAAGCTCGCTAACCAAAAATCTCGAGTACGAAGAGCGTGAGCAACTTGTTCTGGTGTTGGAGGTGCGTTGTCACAAGGTGCAGGGCATGACAGAAGCTTTTTTTGATAGCTTAATCCTTGGCAAACTTATCGACTGTCTCGCTCAAGAAAAGCGGTAAATACGGCTTTTTGGTGAACTGAACTGCTCGTTTTTGCACGGCTATACAGCGTATCCGTAAAAGCTTCTGTCATGCCCTGCATCTTGTGACAGCGCACCTCCACCGCCAGAATCAAGCTGCTCACGCTCTTCGTACTCGAGATTTTTGGTTAGCGAACTTAAGTATGCATTTCCCTATCCATTTCGGACAGCGCGTGCACGAGTATCCCGTAACCTTAAGGGCATTTGCCTTCAGATCATTGCCATGCTTACAATAACTGTAGGCAAACAGTATCTTCAATCGGGTTATACATGAAGCTATCTGGTTGCAAACCTGCACTCTACCCTTCAAAACTTGGAACTTGGCTTGCAGTTCAGTGTCAATATCACGGGATCAAGTTTTGAAACACACATTCCAGGAAATCAAAGTTGATTGGAATCAGCCAGCTTGACCCAAGATCAGCCTAACTCAATCAAATGTTTTATTTAGCCGTGTGTAGTGCTACAGTCTACATGCATTAAGTATACTGCTAACTTTGTCCACTCCCTCCTTAACTCCTCCAGATTTAGAGGTACAGATGGAAAAGGCCCTCAGGAAGGGTTATATTATCACTGACCTGACCACATGCCTAGCTTCCGGAGCTCCAGGGTCTGGGAAGACTCACCTCCGATATTTGCTCTATAGACAAATACCACCAGAGATACGAATAAGCACCGAATGCATCGAGGAAGCACAGAGAGCGATCATCAGCAGTCTCGATTCTGAGGACCATGAAGAGAGCCAGTGGAAGCCGGTACACAGCGATGACCTCAAGGAAATAGTGGCAGAAGGAGTCTCTGCAGGTGTGGAAGGGACTGAAGATCTCCCCACTCAAGAGCCACACCCTTCCAAGTCAGATCACTCTCCTGATGGCACCCAATTTGAAGGGTCTACTAGCCGTGTCCCAGACACAGATGGCCCCGCAGTAGAGCCAATGCCACCAAAGCCTCAACCGCAATCTACTACCGACACAGCCACCCGTACACCATCAACAACAACACCTTCTTCTGCAGTTGTTGCGCAAAAGAGAGGACCCACTCACATGCAAGCCTTCAATCTGCCAGAAACAGCAGACATTCTCAAGCTGATGAAAACCTTGGCTACGTCTAGACAGCCGCTACGAGCTCACTGGATGCATTACATCGACTCAGGTGGGCAGCCTCAATTCTTGGAGGTACTGGCTGCATTCGTTCGCAACATATCCCTGCTAATACTCCTCATCAAGCTCTCAGAGGAGCTCTCTGCTCCACCCAGTGTGGAGTACTTCAGTCCTGATGGCAAATTCCATGACCTTGGGGTCTTCCCACTCTCCAACGAGCAATTGCTAGTTCAGGCAGCCCAGTTATCCCTGTTCCATCACTCCCAAATATCACTTCCACATGTGGAGACAGAGCTATCACAGACAAAAACCATCGTCGTAGGCACTTTCAAAGACCAGGAGAACAAGTGCAAGGAAAGCAGGGGTGAGAAAAACGATCGAATGAAGCAAATTCTTGAACCTTTCAAAGAGCAGCTTATCCACCGATCGGAATCCGAGATCATCTTTCCTGTCAATGCAAAGTCAGCTGGCCAGGGTGAGAACGAAGACCCAGTTGCATCTGAGCTGCGCGCGGTCATCCAGAAGCTTGCACCTCGACTTAGGATGCGATTTCCTCTACACTGGTACTTCCTTGAAATGGAGCTGAGGAAGCTGGGCCTCAAAATCGTCACCAAATCTGTGTGCTGGGAAATTGCCAGAAAGCTTGAGTTTGATTCGAAAGAAGCCCTAGAGGCAGCCCTTCATTACCTCCACGAGGCCAACCTCTTCCTCTACTACCCTGATATTCTCAGCAACACCATCTTTGTTGTACCCCAGGCTGTGATCAGCATCATCACCCACCTCTATGAGCATCACGTTGAGCTGGAGGATTCCCCAGATTCTGATATCATATCAGAAGATGATTTGCGATATCGTGATCAAGCACTCTTCACTGCTGACATTCTCAGCTCAGTTGATAGTGACTACAGCAAGGCTGCGTTCCCTGACGATGACCTTTTGAAGCTGCTACAGCACAGGTTAATAGTCGCCGAAATGCCATTTCCGATCAATGGTAAGCCATGCTACATGATGCCAAGTCTCCTACCAGCACTCGAGGAAGGGGATATCCGTCGACCCCGATTCACAGCTGCCAGTGCCCTTCTAGTCACCTTCCCAGAGGGATGGGCTCCCATTGGGCTCAGCTGTGCCACAGTTGTCTCACTGCTTTCACGCAAAACCAAGCTTCCATTGAAGATTGCAGATTTCGTATCCAGCAATGTCTCGAAGCTCTACAAGAATCGACTTGAGTTTTCGATTGGTGATCACCCTGGCACGGTCACATTGGTGAACACCATGAAGCAGTTTGAGCTGCATCCAAGTTCCACTCTCCCAATCAAGCTTCTCCCTTTGATCAGGCAGGCTATCGACCAAAGCATGGAAGAAGCATGTACAAAGTATTCGTACAAAGCATCACACCGGTTCGCATTCACATGCAACTGTGGAGCGTCTCCGACTCATGCCGCACTGATTTCCACAGACGAATCCTCCGTCCAATGCACCAAGGATCCAGACGTAGTGGAACCCCTCTCAGACAAGCAGAAGCTATGGGTGCTGCCACAAGGTCTCTATTACTGTGAGTATCCAGTAGGCTTTACGTTGTTGTTTTTTTGTATATAATAATTTAGCCAAAGGCAGGGATACATAAATAGCATACAAGCTAATACTGGTATGTACCCAAAATTATCTATAGTTATAGGCAAATAGTACAATGGGAACATTAATTAGTGAGATAGTTAGTTATGGTTGATTAGTTTATTAAGTGCATCAAATAACTGGAATGGTGACTAGGGTTCAGCATGAGGGTGTATACATGCACCGTTTTACAGGGAAGAGCATTAAGTTAAATTGACCACATTGTGGTACTATCACAGTAGCTGAAGTTTTGAGCGACACTCTTTCATAATATTCCTTGTTAGAAGTAAAATCCCCGAGAAGTGATCATGAGATCATCTCCAGCTGTACGTCATCTTCTGTGGCCTGGCTTGATTTGAATTCCAGGTGCTAGGTACCTTACTTGGAAGAGCTGTCCTGGACCAGTAGCTACCAGAGTCATTACTTTAGACTGTAGCATAACATTGCACTGTGCTATGCAAAGTGTAGAATAGTTATACGTGTACCACATGTGACAAGTTAGCCTTTTCACTTGCAGCACTTATCTGTATTTCACTGCAGCTGGCTCAGAGGTGGAGGTGAAACACCAGCAAATCCAGACAGAAATCATTGAGACCGAGCACAAGCATGTGCAAGCCGGCAGCTCCACAAAGCAGCAAGGTTTGTCACAGTATTGGAGCTAGCCTCGTTCCCAAGCCTCCATGCCCAGCTTTTGTCGCTTCCTGTACGTGACAAAAGCTGGGCGTGGAGGTCTGGGATTAAAGCTACATTGGAGTTAGGTGTTCGTAGGTGGATGCGAAAGTACCGAACCAGAAGCTCTCAAATGGCGGAAATCGGATTTCTTCTTGTTCTTCAGGCTAGCTAGCTCAATAGTGCAAGAATCTCCCGTGATGGTTTTTCCAAACTTGAAAGTCCCACAAAAGTCGCTTGTAACCACCAACTCAAAAAAATGTGGCTGTGCTGTTCAATTGTATGCTTGGAGTCAAAGGACACTGCTGGAAGTGACGACATGAAGCTGAATCTCATCTTGCCGATAGCCAACATTGGAAGGTGTACAAACCAGTATTGGATGCAGTGATTATGTACTATCTGCTGATTTGTCTCCACCCACTGTAGGCTACCTGCGTAGTGTTGAAGTCCTTGGTCACACCTCCTTTACCTACACTGGCCGAGCCCAAAGCTTTCAGTGGGTGGATCATGGCTTCAAGATACACTTTCCAGAGAATGCTCTTCCTTCTGATGTCGATGAATGCCGAGTCCATGTCACAGCCTCCCTCTCAGGACAGTTCCAGTTCCCAGAAGATACAGAGCTCATCAGTGGCATTTACTGGATAGCCGCTCCACATGAGTTTACAAAACCCATCACCATCGACATCCAACACTGTTCAGCAAGGACAGTTCATCCTTCCAGTCTGACGTACATCGTTGCTAAGTGTACCCAGGAAGATCTTCCCTACAAGTTCAACACTCTCAATGGAGGAATATTTGCTCCTAGCAGTCGATACGGGAGCATAAGCTTGACCCACTTCTCTGGTCTTGGGATAGCTTCTCGATCCCCACGGCGCCCATCACTGGTAAAAAGGCTTGCTATCAGACGTCGTCAAGCTGAAGAATTGTCCAATGCGAAGAGTTATTGCGCCCGACTCTACTACAGTAGCAGTGGCATCCACAGCTGGGAGGTGTACTTTGCAATCACATTGGATTTGGAATTACATGTTGCTGTAAGTTTTCCATGATTTCTGCAGTGTGTGATAAAACAGTTACTTTAAGCATGGATTTTGTATCATACTAAACCATAGGCTATTGATGCCAAGTACACTGGAGCTGCTGCCACAGTGGGCCCTGACCAGGAGGTGATGTTTGAGGGAGAGAACATCACTCTTGATATTCCGGAGGAGGGACTTGTGCTACAGAGCGGATGGACAATCACTCCACATATCCACCCTGGGGTGAATCTTGCTACATCCTGAGACTAGAGTTACAGTCTAAGGCAACAGCTGTATTATTCCATTCTTGTCTGAATTCACAACGGGTTCATTTTTTTGTATCAGATCACAAAACACCAGGTAGACCGATATGTTCCTGGGCAGCGAGTGCCCTCCTGTCAGTTGTATGTGAGGTGGACTGGACAGCAGGAGCAGCCTGTACAGCTTGCCCACCGAGTGAAGCTGCTGGGAGCAAAACAACCCTACAACTTCTTCTTGATTCGACTACCTGCATTACCAGCACCACCTCAAGGTTGGTATACTGTCATTGCATAATAGTGATGTACTCTTCTTAGACAGCTGTATAATTTCAGTGGTGTAGGTGGTATGCTTTTCTCTGTCAACCTTTTAGCTCTACCACTACCCGCAACCACAGGAAGTGATTATGCTCCAAAAAGTGAGTTTGCAGTCCATTTGGTGACAAAGTGCAGTTGTAATAATTGGCCTGAATTTCTGAAATTGGAAGTTTGGAAATTGTGCAGGTTCTCAAAGGTAGCTGAAGCTGCGATTTAATTGGCTCACTTTTCATGCTAGCATTGTGGTATTCTTTTATACCTCCTGATTTGTTGTTGCATTCCGCATTTAGGATGGTTAGGCTTTACAATTCCTAAGTATGATCTTCTCCTGCAGTGGCCTGATAGTATTTTGCCGTATTAATCTTCCAGCTGCAGGCACACTGCCTCCAAGTCCTGGAGTACCGTCTGCTAGCAGTAAAAGCAGTGTACTCTCACCCACGGTTGGTCATTTGATATAACCATTCTGATTCTGTTGTGCTGTTTATCGTGCTGCTATTAATAGCAACATGACCATTGATGAACAACATTCAAGTTACTTAACTTTGGAATGAGTGTTAGCAATTATGATGAAAGTGGATAGTAAGTTTCGAGCAAGATCTGGAGAGTGTCCAGTCGTACTCCCACAGTGCAGGTCCTAGTACTCAATGCTCATGGTTGTGCCTTTCATTATGTTTACCACCCTGTATATCTCTGCTTTCATCAGGTGCTATTTCAAACGAATTCTCATCAGAAATTGCTATCCAGATGTCAGCACAGAAAGATACTAAAATACTAGGTAATTATTATGTACATCTTCTGAATAGGGCATTAGAACAGACCAGTTATATAGTCATTGAGGTACTCAGGCACCTTTCACAGAATGGCAGTTTCCATTCCTTACGCAAACTTTTCAGTCAGAGGACCTTAGGTTATACTACCATATTATTCTCTCCCAGCTCCCCATGACCTGCCATTCCTCATGGAGCAACTCCGGCCTGTAACCAGTTACTGGAAGTTTCTTGGTCTGCTGCTGAGGCTGACAATGGGGGAGCTGAATGAAATTGAGAGTATGCCCCTGCTCATTCCAAGTGGCCCTGCAGCATTTCTTCAAGAGACACTGAACAGATGGTTGAAACAAGCACCACCATCCCACCCATTTCCTACCCTCACAAAGCTGTGTGATGCCCTGAGGAGCTGTACAGTGGGGGAAAGCAGAATCGCCTATGACCTGGAGCAGCAGTATCGGTCACAGAGAGCAGGTTTGTCTGCACGTAGATCACATGACAGGCTGCAGTTATTGGCACACTTATACATGTATGTGTGTAAAATATACAGAATCAGTTACTGAGCTCGTGTAACGGTTATTTTTCATATCATGCAGGTGGGGAGACTGGAGCTGAGAGGATGGCAATGGCGAGCATATCGGGAGAGAAGTGAACAAAATTACACTAACACTCCTTCCTCTACTTCTGATATTGTCCATAATTAGGTCCTCATGCACACGTAGCAGTCTCCAGCCATTGTGCTGGCTACTCATCCACTCTTTCCTCACCCTTCATCATGTCACTATGCGTGCAAAGAGTCAACACTGTTTGATAATTCTTCTCTGTCAGGTTTAATTGAAAACTGGAATGGGGGATCGAAATGCAAATTGCAATGGAATTAACGGAATTTAAGGCATTCAGGACCTTGAGGTCAACATGCATGTCAGCAGGCTAAAGAAACAATAATGGTAAAGCATGTATAATTTTAGTACAAGTCATATTAATTAATCAACACCAGAGAAATCCTATACATCCGCAAACATTGTACATGCATGTCAGTAACATAATGTAGTAAGTAAATGAGGGTTCTTAGCATGCAGCCACACTTTCTGCCAGCTAGGTGGCACGAACAGTTAACCTATAATACGAGAGGACATGGTCATCTTTCTATAGGTACTGTAGTTATGCGAATAGAATGGTACATCCAATCCAGCAGTAGAAATTCTGGAATTTCCACTAATCCATTTTAATGGTAGCCCAGTACACTATTATTATTCTCAAACCATGCAGGAAATACACTATCAAAGCAACACGAGTCCAAGAAACACTATCACAAAGTACACATTTACAAAGTATACTATTGACAATTATCAGTCAGGAACATAATTATGTAGCACGTGGCATGGCCTGTTGATGCCCAAGTTCTGAAACAGTACTGCCACAACAGTCACAAATGATTTCTATAATTATATGCAAATGCAGTGCATGGCAATTGAACTCCATTACACCAGTAGATCCCATGTAATGGTAGAAAGTAAACTACTGGAATTTCTATGAATCCTACATACACAGTAGCAAATTCTACCCTTTCATTTTGATAAATATGGTACCTTCGGTTCAGGTTCAGTTCATTCATGCACCAGTAACTGTTGTTCGTGCATGGATGTACGAAAACTCACAACCAGAGTAGGCTATCATAAGCTAAACCATGCTTTGATTATGCGCATCAATGACTACCAGTAACTTATTAAATGACCCTTGATTTCTTTCAACCTTAGCGTTTCTCCTGCTAGCTACTGCAATTGCAATCAGCTTGAAGTGAAGAGCAGTATTTTACAACATAATTGTTATTTTAACACCTAATAATTATTATTACAATAATTTCTTATGGGCTCATTTCGCTGCTACGGTGCATATTCTTAACTGTATGTGCTTCAGAGGAGCAGATAGTCACTTCCTTATACTCTACAACCATATTAGGTCAGAGGAGCAGATAGTCACTTCCTCTTACTCACAACCATATTAGGTAAAGTCCACTCTGGTTCGGAGTCCTTCATACATCATTAAATTTGTACTGGAGAACATCTGCCGGTACTATCATGTTTCTTGACCATGCATGTCTAGGTCAAAATACTGTTGTTTCTCTAAAACTGAGTGAACACGTGCATCAACCAAGCAGCGTGGCAGGGCGAGAGGGTTGACTAGGGCATGCAGGGATCTATGAGCCCATCTGTGATCCTCAAGTCCTTGTCTGTTTTGGTAGCTAGCCTCACACCCAATAGCCTTCATTTTGGGCACGCTCCTTCATGCAATCATGCATATTGCATGGGTCTCCTGCAACCAAACCCACCACCAAACAATGATATTATTGGCGGTGCACACCTGCTGAGGTGGGAGTGTTGGGTCGTCAGACATCGATCTTTCCCCCTCATTATTCATGGCATAGTGGAGTAAATTGTGGCAACTGACTCTATCAATTTTGGAACAGTAGCCTGTCATTAAATCAATACCCTACACACCATCCTGAATGGTGGTTTGCAATTCCCATCTGCCCCCAGCTATTCTCTGGCCTACTTCCCTCTCTCCCTTCTCTGTACTCGAATATATGAAGTTTTATGTACATGCATGGGGCTGGGTGGGATATGCAGGTGAGCGGGAGGGTTGAAGCTAACTCCCACCCACTTACCCACAAACCCACCCATGTACAACTACTTGGCTTGGATAATTTTGCTGAGAAAAATGATACATGGTAAAACAACATGAACAAGTCGATAATGTTTGCACCGAGCACCACCTCCTGGGTGGCAATGGGGGCAATTTAGTATGGGGGGAGACAGGAGAGTTCCAGGGAGAACGATGATGATGGAGTATCATGCCTCCCGAGGAGCAGGACCTGATCAGAGGAAGCTGGGCAAACTGCTGGCAGAGGGTCACAGCTGGACTCCCTAGTGTGTATGAGTGTGTGTAGGGACCACCAGGGGAGGGAGACAAATGGTGATGTGTACATGTGAATGCATCAAGTAAAAATGGAACCTTAGTCGCAGTCAAATGTGGGGAATTGTCCTAATTGCTTAAAAATGGATTAAAACTTGTGCACCCCCTTCGAAGAAATGCCTGAAAATTGGAGAAACTCAATTCTTGGAAATCTTCTGAAACACGTTTAGAACCAATTCCCATTTCAGGGGGGTGCAAAGTGGGATGTGTGACTAAGGTTCCATTTTTACTTGATGTGTTCACACACGTGTGTGTGTGTGTATGTGTGTGTGTGTGTGTGTGTGTGTGTGTGTGTGTGTGTGTGTGTGTGTGTGTGTGTGTTGTGTGTGTGTGCGTGTGTGTGGTGTGTGTGACACTGTGTGCACGTGTGTATGTATGTACATGTGCATACATAGCTAGGATCCACAGGTGGTCAGTTGTCCCCACCTCCTTCAGACT
>OZ007509.1:17278507-17283507 GCA_963931865.1 Axinella damicornis | reverse complement strand
CCCGGAGGGTGCAAACAGCATGGCCGTGTCTGGGCTCCGCGGTAGAAAGGTCTTGGTCAGCACTGGGAAGGCCATTTCTGCCATTCTTGGCATAGGGACTTAGAAAAGTAGCTGTCTTGCCTTGTAGAGTAAATGATCAATTATCAGCCGCCATGTATAATCAGACACTCCCACACGGAGACGAAACAATCCAGAAACTAGGAAATACCACAGAAATGTAGCATGGGTCCAGGTTAGCTGGCACTCCAAAAATGGCACCCAACCATCATTTCCTGTTCGCACTAAGGGCAATGCAAGTGACTGTCTGATAATATCAAAGATCAGACAGAGTGCATGTATTTCCAGACACCACTTCCTGTTCCTTTCCTGAAGCAGCTTTCAGCGAAATTCCTGCACTACTGGAAAGGCCTAGGATCCTTCTGTTCCAGGCCTGATTTTTGTCACCATAACTGCTTTGGTCACTGAGGGGCGTGGACAAATTTTGACCATGGTCTTTCCCCCTCTAACAAAATAGTGGATTTTGCCTTTTATTAGCTTTAACGTCACCCAATATACAGAAGGCCTATGATATGGGGATCATAAGAATCTACAGGTCCTCAGCAACACACTGGTACAAGTTTGGTGTTCATACGTTGTGTTGTTCCCGAGATAGAGCTGTTTTCCCTATTTCAATCAGGGAAAACAGCTTTTCTTGAGATGGAACTGTTTTCATTGGGGAAAATAGGGAAAACAGCTCTATCTCGGGAACAACACAACGTATGAACACCAAACTTGTACCAGTGTGTTGCTGAGGACCTGTAGATTCTTATGATCCCCATATCATAGGCCTTCTGTATATTGGGTGACGTTAAAGCTAATAAAAGGCAAAATCCACTATTTTGTTAGAGGGGGAAAGACCATGGTCAAAATTTGTCCACGCCCCTCAGTGACCAAAGCAGTTATGGTGACAAAAATCAAGCCTGGAACAGAAGGATCCTAGGCCTTTCCAGTAGTGCAGGAATTTCGCTGAAAGCTGCTTCAGGAAAGGAACAGGAAGTGGTGTCTGGAAATACATGCACTCTGTCTGATCTTTGATATTATCAGACAGTCACTTGCATTGCCCTTAGTGCGAACAGGAAATGATGGTTGGGTGCCATTTTTGGAGTGCCAGCTAACCTGGACCCATGCTACATTTCTGTGGTATTTCCTAGTTTCTGGATTGTTTCGTCTCCGTGTGGGAGTGTCTGATTATACATGGCGGCTGATAATTGATCATTTACTCTAGGCCCTCGATTTCCAGTGTTCATGGTCCGTTTTTAGCTACGGCAGGTCGGCATTTCTTGGGAGGCCTGATTGCAAGTTTGTTAATTGGTGGGTGTGGTTAAGTCACACATCTGCTTAGTATAGCTGAAATTACCTGTGTGAGCAGTTTCGAGCCCAGCAATGCCAGGGAACAGAAATTAGGGTATCTTTAGGTGTTCTATAGACTGAAAATGACCTAGAGAAAGAAATTTGGGCCCTAAAGAGTTTTGACACTGCCCAAGTGTTCCTAGGGGTAAAAGTGTGACTGGTCTATCTTACTTAGACAATACCTGATAGCTATGAATTCAATGGTGAACATTGTACATGTATAAGGGCCTCAACCTACCACCATGTGGAAGCCTGTCCACATTACCTAATGAATTATTCATGATTGGTCTTACCAGTTTCCAGTCCAGTATGTCCACCCACTCATCAGGTTCTGACTCACTGCTGGCAAACATGAAGAACGTACGATAGGACGTTATCAGTCTGGGGAGGGAGGGAGGGAGAGAGGGAGGGAGGGAGGGAGGAAGCATGTGACAGGGGAGGGAGGGAGGGAGGGAGGGAGGGAGGGAGGGAGCATATGACAGGGGAGGGAGGGAGGGAGGAAGGGAGGGAGGGAGGGATGGAGGGAGGGAGGGAGGGAGAGGGAGAGAGGGACGGAGGGAGGGAGGCAGGGAGCATGTGACAGGGGAGGGAGGGAGGGAGGGAGGAGAGGAGGGAGGGAGGGGGGAGGGAGGGAGGGAGAGAGGGAAGGAGAGAGGAAGGCAGAGAGGGGAAGAGAAAAGGAAGGATGGAGTGAGGAGGGGGCTTTATACTTAATTCCTGGAAGCATACCCTCCCCACTTCAGATTTCAAGCTTTAATTTGTGATTCCCCTATAAGTGGACATGTTTCCATTCCCCAAAACATAACCCTGGGATACAATGACGTCTTAATCTTATTGTGCCATTGTGCCCCTGTCTCTCCCTAAATGATACATGTACATCCCACCCCAACCACCTGAAGCAGAATGGCTTTCCAGCTGTCTCGTCCCTCTCCACTGAAGCAGCGTCTTCAAGTTTTATTATTCTCAGAGGCTCCACCTCACTTCTGGCATTGTAGTACTTCAGTTCATTACGATACAGATCAAACCATCTCCGTTTCCAGTTCTAGGGAGGAGGGGGGAGGAGGAGGAGGAGGAGGAGGAGGGGGAGGAGGAGGAGGAGGAGGGAGGGGAAGGAGGGCAGGGGAGGAGGAGGGGAAGGGGGAAGGGGGAGGAGGAGGAGGAGGAGGAGGAGGAAGAAGAAGAGGAGGAGGGAGGAAGAGGGTAGGAAGATTTCGTTCATATGCAGGGCAGTCAATAAAAATGTGGAGAAGCGCTACCAAGTGAAAATACACACTGTTCAGGTGGTTCGTACTTGTGGCTAGGCTGTTAGGCTCGTTATGAGAGCAACTACCTTTCTGTGGAAGCCCAGCTTGGTTAGGTAGCCTTCCTTGGAGTTGATCTGAAAGTGAAAATGAAAGCAGGAAATACCAACTCATGTTCACAGTGTAATCAGAATAGTAGAATGAATTGTGGATAGTGTAATCAGCACCTCAACCTTGGAGAGTAAGCCTTGTCCCCAGGCCCTACCCAGCTTGCAGTGCACCAAAACGGGGGAGGGTCTGTATTTTTCCTCACGTGAGTCACATCAGGATTGATTGGATGTGGGCTCAGAACAGCAAGAAGAGCAAAGGTACGAGGTAACTTACCACACGTATCTAGCTAGCGGGGGGCGACTGTCATACACACCAAGCATTGAACCAGTACATGTAGTTGGTTGAACAGTACGTGAAACTTCACTTTTCACTCTGAACAGGCTTGCCATTTGTCGATTACATCATGCTCACATGAGGAAGATACCAGGCCCTATCCTGCTTTTCCACACTGCAAGCGACAAAAGCTGCTGGGAGTGGTTACTGTGCAGCCCAGTTCCGCATCTACAGGCAGTGCTAATAGGCCACATGACATGCATGTTTATAAGTGATAGGACGTACTGACAGATCAGGTGCAGAGTTTCCCGTCCTCCGCATACTCGGAGTGCTGTCCTATCTGATGTACGATAGTCTTGTCATAGATTGCCGGCTCTGAGATACTACGGGGATACTGGTGGCTGAGTTGGACCAGCATACCTGTGGGTGAGAGGGGAGGGAGGGGAGGGAGGGGGGGGGGGGGGGGGGGGGGGGGGGGGGGGGGGGGGGGGGGGAAGAGAAGGAGGGAAGGGAGGAAAGAGGAAGGGATAGATGGAGGGAGGAAGGGAGAGGGGAGGGAGGGATGGAGGAGGAGGGAGGGAGGGAGGGAGGGAGGGAGGGATGGAAAGGGGGGGGAGGGAGGCAGCTATGCTATTTGCATGTTGATGCCATACCTGAGTCTCCACTGATGATAGGCTGGTTGTCAAAGTGTTCCATGAGAGTATCAGCGTCCGAAACTTCCCAAGACCAAAACAAAAAGTGGCGCCCATCCCAGATGACACGATAGTGCTTCACAGAGTTCTTACATCTGTAGGTATAAGGGAAGGAGAGGTTAAGGAGAGGTGGGGTAAGGCGGGAGGGAGAGGTGGGGGAAGGTGGAGGGAGAGGTGGGGGAAGGTGGGAGGGGAGAGGTGGGGTAAGGGCGGGAGGGAGAGGTGGGGGAAGGTGGGAGGGAGAGGTGGGGTAGGTGGGAGGGAGAGGTGGGGTAAGGCGGGGAGGGAGAGGTGGGGGAAGGTGGAGGGAGAGGTGGGGGAATGTGGAGGGAGAGGTGGGGGAAGGTGGAGGGAGAGGTGGGGGAAGGTGGAGGGAGAGGTGGGGAAAGGTGGAGGGAGAGGTGGGGGAAGGTGGAGGGAGAGGTGGGGGAAGGTGGAGGGAGAGGTGGGGGAAGGTGGAGGGAGAGGTGGGGAAGGTGGAGGGAGAGGTGGGGAAGGTGGAGGGAGAGTGGGGGAAGGGTGGAGGGAGAGGTGGGGGAAGGTGGAGGGAGAACGGGGAGGAAGGTGGAGGGAGAGGTGGGGGAAGGTGGAGGGAGAACGGGGAGGAAGGGGAGAAATAGAAGGGGAGCAGAGGATGATAAGATGGGTGTCAAATGAAGAGCTGATCACATGAGGTAGCTACACATAGATCTCACAGAGTCAGCTGATCACATGACCTACCTTACAGATTGTCAGTGAGTCGGTGTTGGTCAAGCTATCTCGCAGGAGGTAGGTTCCATCAGAGATCTCTCTGGACATGAGCATGCTCCTCTGTGATGTGTCGCGATATGCCAGGATGGGTACCACCTGTGTGTGTGTGTGTGTGTGTGTGTGTGTGTGTGTGTGTGTGTGTGTGTGTGTGTGCATGTGTGTGTGTGTGTGTGCGTGTGTGTGTGTGTGTGCATGTGTGTGTGTGTGTGTGAGTGTGCGTGTGTGTGTGTGTAGGCACGTTAGGGTACATGTATGACGAATGTGTGTGTGTGTGTGTGTAGGTGTGTGGTTGGTGTGTGTGTGTGTGTGTGTATGTGTGTGTGTGTAGGTGTGTGTTGGTGTGTGTGTGTGTATGTGTGTGTGTGTGTAGGTGTGTGTTGGTGTGTGTGTGTGTATGTGTGTGTGTGTGTAGGTGTGTGTTGGTGTGTGTGTGTATGTGTGTGTGTGCCCATGTGCAGATGGTGAGCTCCCGTTTCGCGTGGACAATGCGAACACTCTGGCCTCCAGACCTCGACAGATATAACAAAAAAGGGCTTAGAGATTC
>OZ007509.1:17116087-17278307 GCA_963931865.1 Axinella damicornis | reverse complement strand
CCAGACAAGGGTTGGAACTCAGTCAGTATTCATGTGGTGTTGGGTGCTTGTGTAATGTACCACTAGATTTGATAGTACTTACTGGAGGCTTGTGTACCACATGGGATGTAGTACTAGCCCTTGAAGTGACAGTAGGCGGGAGGTGGGTCAGGACCTGTGGGGATGAGGCTGTATGTCCACACACCCAAGAGCAGTGTAGTGATGCCAAGTTATATTCCACCAGTAATCTGTTCACCATTCATCACAATGTACAACCTCGATTGTGTGTGTCACACTGTCAGATATGATGACTAGTGTAGCAGCTGCCCACAGCACCCTCTGCAGAATGCATTCTCATGCAGACACCAAAGAACACTGTCTGCTCAGGGACACCGGTACAATAATCATTCTTGAGTGTGTGGTGTTGATCAGTAACATTTGCAGCATGCTATGAAATTTAGACTTGTGAGTACCACTATTGTGGTGCTGGCACCATGGCAGTTGTAAGCCTGTTAGATTGAGCTGAGCACTCTATGCCAGGCTGTGAGTGACTGTAGTCTGCTGAATGCTGCCCTCAGTCTGTAGGTTCATTACTGATGACATGACTTGCATGAAACTTGATTTCTGGTTTGTGTGGCTGTTTTCAGTCATTGAGGCAAGCCTGAGTGAGCCCCATACTAGTGTGACTTCATTGCGCAGTGCGTGTGTATGTTTGATGTTCGATGTTTGGTGGATCTACCCGGTCATATTCTGATGACAATGATGTAAATGCAACTGCTCCTTGCATGTCTTGTACGCGAAAGCACTTCGCTCAGGCTCGCCCTCCAATGTCCTGCATTCCACTGGTCTTAGAAAAGAGACTCCTGTTGTGCTCAACAGTGACAGTACGTTAACAGTATGGTAGTATGTTGAGGATCAGTGCTAACAACGTGAAGAGTAAGTCCGTGAGTACGGCTACTAGGACTGCTTGCAGTTGGTGGACACCACAGTGTGGGATCTTAGGTTGTGTTTGTCCCAGTTCAGTCCAACCTAAAGAGTGAGGGTCAGTTGTAGTTTGAGTCCTGTAGGCAGTGCTACTGTCACTTCAAACAACCCAGGGTTGTTTCAACGTAGGTTGGGTTACAGTTGTGTGGGGTGGTCTCTCTTGCTGGTCTAATACCCCATGAACCCAGTGCACCATTCATGTGTTACTGTGCCAGACAAGAGGTGGAACTCTGCCAGTATTCATGATTGTGTTTGTTGGTCATTATCATCACCACCTCGTGCACCTGGGAAATATTCATGTGTTACTGGATGCTTGTGTGGACAACACTAGTCCTTGAAGTGAAGGGAGGTGGGTCCAGGCCTGCAGATAATGCCTGCCACTTTGCACCACATGCACAACAAACTCACTATCAGAGAACGCGGTAGCGTTCTCTATTTAGGGATGGCCAAGGAAATTTCGATTTTACCATACTGATGCACCAGCAAGAAAACGGCCAAAGAAGCTACAACCCTCCAAACCAAGCATGCAGACAGAATGATACTGCCTAGCAGTTCACAAAAACACTCACAAACGTACCTTAGAGTACGCGGGAGTCGATGAACATGTCGCGGAGAAAAGTCCGATTTCGTCATCTTCTTTCTTCTTTCTTTCTTTCTTTCTTTCTTTCTCATAACAAAACTTTGCCCAAGGATAGCTTACCAACTAAACCACTTCTTGAGCTAATTTACGTACAGGACAACACCGCTATCGCCGTAGTACTCGCCATGACCACGTTTGTCTGCAAACTGGCAAGATCAGCAGTTTTAACTAGCTACGATCCGATGACATTCTAGCACGACGCCATTTTGAGGCAATGAGGTCACGTGTTCGCCAATTGCGCATGCGCAATCCAAAATGCAAGCACATTTTTGTGTTCGTGATGGCTGCGTTTGGTACACTAACAGAATCCCTGTGAATCCGTCATCTGGTGGCTCCTACTGCTACGAGGAAGTTCTACCCTGTTCTTGTCAAGATGTATTGTGACTATGCTATCATGGAGGCGTGGCTTTCTTTTCATGACGTAACTACAGTGCAGAACTGTGAGGCTAGAGTTTTGGATTTCCATTGCAAGCACATGATCTACACGGCTGCCATCGAGCTCTCTGATCTGATAAAGGGTGAATGCCCCACCCCCTCATCCGTGAAGGCAACAATAAACATTGATCACAACGGCAACATCAAAAAAATATTATTAGCTATTAATGGAAACTGCATTAAAGCCTGCTCAGTGCCCAGCAGAAGGTCCACGTCCATCAAGAGAGACCATTGCAGCTTTGTTGACATGGTGATCGCCTCGTAGTCTTGGGCCTAGGAACGAGGCTAACATGGTGATTAAGTAACAACACCAGTCTGGCATACATCCAGTTCCCCCGTACCCTTATGGTGACGTGATGTTGCACGTACCATGACTAAGAAGTTACGCATTTCATGCGCTCGAAAAAGTACACAAACTAGTGGCAAAAAATTTTCTGCGAAAAGTAAAAAGGATTTAGTGATGGCCTGTCACATTCGGAATTATTCCACCCCTCGAAAAAGCTAAGAAACAAGGAGAGAAGCCTTTAACCAGGCTCAGTCCCATCCCCTCCCTAAATTCTACATTTTATAATGGATGGGACTGAGCCTGGTTAAAGGCTTCTCTCCTTGTTTCTTAGCTTTTTCGAGGGGTGGAATAATTCCGAATGTGACAGGCCATCACTAAATCCTTTTTACTTTTCGCAGAAATTTTTTTGCCACTAGTAGTAATTGAGCTGGTGAAATATTCACCATTTGAAGTTAGGGGTAAAGTTGATGGAATTTCAGCCCAAGCAGTAAACTCTCACTATACATATGGCCTGTATACATATGCACACTCACAAACACAATGCACCATCACACATTCACACATGCACACATTCACCCACACACTCACACATACACACATACATACATACCTACACACACACATACAGACGTATGCACAGCTGACATATGCAGGGTGAAATGGAGGAGTCTGGCGTGACCAAGGACAGTATCTACCGGTATGCAGGGTGGGGAGTTGCCGTGTACACATGAAAGGATAGTGCATGTTTGATTCCAGATGTCCGTGATATCGTGACATTTCTTGGGTCAGTACTGGAAGTGGTGTATGCACTGGGTGAATGGTCTGGGAGGGAAGGAGGGGAGGTGGTTATAAGTGGGAGGGAGAGAGGACCTCTGGTCTACTCTCCAGGGAGCTAATTGAACTCTCTCTGAGTGGTATGGACGGTTTAGTTCATTGATCATATCCTTGCTGGGAGTAGGGTGCCTCTTCCTGGACAATTTAGTGTTGCTATTCTTGTACAGTAGTGTCAGGAGAAGAAGCACAGCTGCTACTTTGGAAGTTAGTAGTGCAAATGTTCATAGGATGGGTATACACACACGCTTGCTTCAGCTGCTGCTCCCTGATTGCCTCTGTGCGTGGGTCAAGTACTGGACAGCTCCCAGCTGTCTTCCCCCTCGTGGATGGCACCACATGACAGTTCTCTCTCAGCAGTCTTTGCGAGCTCTTGCTCCTCATGCGCTGTGTGAGTCTGCACTACTCTGATGCAGCAACAGCCTTGATTGTGTGATATCATCCCAGGTGATGGGCATTAGCATAAGATTGAGGTCAAGGTCAAAGCTTGCAGGCAAAACTAGTCTAGTTCCACCCCATGAATCATGAATACCCTGAAGCTGCTGTTTGTGTACATGTGTGTATAAGCACCCCATGAATATAAGCATCCATTCGCATTGCTGAATTGGCAGCTGTGCTTATTCTGCTGGCTCTGCCCAAGCACTAGAACCCTACTCCCAGCTAGGATATGATCAGTGGGCTAAACCATGCGTACTACTGAGAGAGCTGAGAGGGAGGGTGTTGGTTTCTGTACCTCATTGTTGGAAATGCCAACCAAAACTCATTAAGACCCAAGGGCAGTTCAGTTTACACGATCCACTTGTACTCTTGTTAGTGGCTACTTGAGGTAAGTGGCACAAGTGGTGTGAGTGTGGCTGTAGGTATTTGACAGGTGTAGTGGAGGGAGAGCTAGATGTACGCAAGTGGTTTGGGCAGCTGTGTCCATCACCTGAAGCATTGGGTACAGATGGTAGTTTAACTCTTTACTAACCAGACTACATTGGAGGTCAGTCGTTCAGCTTGTAGTTTACGTAAACATACCCTAGATACTGGTACCGGGGTTGGTTTGGGTCTGGGACGGAGACTAGTGGTGTCCAAACTACTTCTAGTGCTTCAAACTACTCCCACTAAATGCAAGTAACTTACCAAACGCCTGCACACACGTACAACCCCCAATCATACGTACAGGCTCAGTTGTTGTGAGGTGGGAGGGTTTGCCCGAAGGTGATGAAGAGGTGTTTACCTTACCACCGGCCGGGCATTTACTATGTCCTTGGTTATAGTGGTGAGGCTGTGTGTTGCATCATCCCAGCTGCTCCCCCTCCTCATCTTCAAGGTCAGTTTGTGCCTCATAGTTCCAATGGGACAGTGCTGGCCTCTGGGGGAGACAGCAGGAAGGTGAACCTCTGGATTCTGGGACAGTCCACTGCATCTACAGTGAGTCTGATGCTTCGGTGTGTGTGTGCTGGTGACTCTGTGGTACGGTAAAGACTCTCTTCTATATGTATGGATTATAATGCAGGAAATGTTTGGTGAAGTAAATTTCACCAGCAGTAATGTATTACCAAAACCTATGCCTGACATGTCCGAGGGGAATATTTCAACTTTTTCATCCCTACTTCATGGACGTATTCAGTGGATGCTAGCAGCTTCTTTCCACAAAGTTCCATCGCATTCTGAGCCACAGGAGTTTCCTGGATTTCTTAGATGGTAAGCCTCGTGTCACCCTTACAGAATGACTTATCCATGGGCCATTCCTCACTCAGTGTTCTCGTTAAAGCGCGGAACCGTGGCGCCCCACCACGCTTAGGACTCCTGTGCGGCTGGCCATTAATCATGCGCACGCCGCACGCATATGAATAGATTTACTCGAGGCACCACATGTTGACGATTAAGATGGCTAAGCAAAGGCATCGCTCAGAGTCGTCAAGCTCTGATGGCTTTGTAACACGAAGCAAGCACAAGATCAGCTATAATGTGTCTTGGAAGACGGGTTGTCAGTGGTACATTCCAGTGTACTACAGTTCTGTGTCTACCGTTGTCGGTCTGTTGTTCTCCGTTTGCAAGTGACACGGCACAAAGCAGAGAAACAGTGCAGGGACATGGACAGATAAACCGTGCACCTTTCTCTCTCACCCCCCCCCCCCCCCCCCCCCCCCCCCCCCCCCCCCCCCCCGGCCCTATGTAAAAATCCTAGTGAGAACACTGCTCACTACTACGTTTGTCCTTGCTTGTACCTCTATCCCCATATGGTGGTGCAGTGTATGGTTGCCAAGCGATATTTAAGGGCAACTAGGGTGTTCTTATCAAAACATAATCAACAAATTGGATGTATTATGGTACTTATCCAGTGGCTTGCAGTGCCCCATAGCTCCAGTGATGCCATCTCCCCAACATCCCCCACACCCCTGCAGACCTGGATCTCAAGCGAGCTAGCAGCTTCACACACTTCACCGTTGATGAGGAGAAACAGGTGGAGTACTTCTTCACATCTGATGCAAGGTGTGTGGGTGTGTGTTAGCCTCGTTACCCAGATTTTATCTCGCAGCCATGGAGAATTCTCCACGGCTGCAAGATTAGAATCTGGTGGACGAGGCTAGGTGTGTGTACTGTGGGGTGTTAGCAGTTCTGAGTCCCTTCATTTGGCAAGTTAACCCCATCCTGTCTCCTCCCTCCTCTCCCCTCCCCTCCCCCTCCTCTCCCCTCCCTCTCCCCTCCCTCTCCCTTCCATTCCCTCTCCCTCTCCCCCTCCCTTCCTCCCTCCCCTCCCTCTCATCTCTCTCTCCATACCTCTCCCCTCCCCCTCCTCTCCCCTCCCTCTCCCTTCCCTTCCCTCTCCCTCTCCGCCTCACTTCCTCCCCCTCCCTCTCACCCCCTCTCCATCCCTCTCCTCTCCCCTCCCCCTCCTCTCTACTCCCTCTCCCTTCCCTCTCCCTCTCCCCCTCACTTCCTCCCTCCCCCTCCCTCTCATCTCCCTCTCCATCCCTCTCCCTCCCTTCCCCCTCCCCAATCCCTCTTCCTGACCTTCCTCCAGTGCAGTGATAGAGCACACCAACAAGGTGATATTCCTGGAGAATGATGATGTCGCCTCTGTCAACACTGAGGGAGGTGAGTGTGAACGCATTACACATGCTGTGATACATTGTACCTCGCATCGACTCCCATTGTCCACTCCCTCACCCTCCACCTCGTCACCACTCACCTCCTGGGTGTGACCGTCCCTTCCTCCTCCTCCTCCCTAGTATATTTGAACAGCCCGAGAGTGTCATCAACACAATGAGGGAGAGAGTCCGACACGACGAGTACAAGGGTATGCCTGACCTGTGTGCAAGTGCATGGCTGGATATGATTTCATACTAATGTGCTTACCTGATATTCTGAGTCAAATTCATAAAGAGATAGCTTCCTGAGTCTGTAGCCAGTGCAGCCAGTGCAGACAAGTAGTGCATGAAAATATTCCCTGGACATGTATTATACTTCTACCTGGACCTGGGATGCCTGCCTGTTGTGCTTCTGTTGCTAGAGTTGCCAGTCAGCTTGGTGTTCGACTGTGGTCCAACACTAGACAGTGCTGACAGGCATCCTGAGTTTCTGGAAGCACATCGTCATATCCCTGCGCTAACATTGTCTGTGTCCTTGCAGTGGTGCTGGGAGGTCTGAAGGACCACATCCGGATGATCAGACGCTGCCGGAGACTGATCTTCATAGCCTGTGGCACCAGCTACCACAGTGCCATGGCTGTACATCATATCGTTGATAGCGTTGTTCAGCGAATAGTTTTCCTTCCGCACCCCCTCACCACACAAACACACATGTACTCTTGTTCCCTCCAGACTCGTTAGGTAGTTGAGGAGTTGACTGAGCTACCAGTGATGGTGGAACTTGCCTCAGATTTCCTGGACAGAAGCACACCCATCTTCAGGGATGATGTTGCCTTTTTTGTCTCTCAATCAGGTTTGGAAAGGAGGGAGAAAGGAAGGAAAGAGGAGTAGTGGGGATCAGAGAGGGTAGCCTTGTTTCCACCACTCCTTTTATTATTGGGTGCATGCTGATGGATCTGGGCTGGAGGAGGGAATGGCCTGGGATGAAATGATGAATGAAGGTGGGAGGGACAAAAGGAAAGAAATGGGGTGATAAATAGAATGAATAGACTTGAGAAGAAGGGGGAAGGACAAGAGGTCTCAGAGGAGAGTGAAAGAAGAGAAGGAACGGAGGGAACACGGGGAGAAGAAAGGAAGTGTTTGGGCGGATCTCTTGACGATCTGTCGAACTTGTTCATTTTTTAGGAAGGACATGGGCCATAGTAACCACAGTATATACTCTTATATTGATGGTGTCCTCCCTGCAGGTGAGACAGCTGACACTTTGAATGCCCTGCGCTACTGCAAGTCCAGGGGGGCACTGGTGGTGGGCATCACGAACACGGTGGGGAGCTCCATCAGTCGGGAGACCCACTGTGGAGTACACATCAATGCTGGGCCGGAGATCGGAGTGGCAAGCACTAAGGTGTGGGAAGCAGACGTTATTGATTAGTACACACCATCACTACCATTTTGTTTGGCAAACATTGGGATGAAGGACTTTACCAACATGTATTCACCATCGCCTTTTCTAGACTATGGTGGTGTGTTCCGAACTACATAATGTCCACACTCCTGTGGGTGGGCGTATTATTGTTAGGGTATGTGAACCTGATAGACGTTATGCAGCATTTATTTCCGGCTATTTCCTGCTAATGGTGTTACTGGCTTCAGTCCCACTCCCAGACCATAGCCTGGGAATGAGGCTCCAGATCTTGGTGCATGTGCATGTGCAAGTTTAGACAAACCATTACAACCAGCAAGTGAAGCGGTGTTCTCTAAACCACAGTCACTGAGAAGCAGTGCCTATACTGGGTCTAACTTAGCCACACCCAACAGCCTGTCAGTCTGTGGGTAGTGCATTTCCTTTCCACTTTCCACTCTTTGTGGTCCAATGCACTGTGAGAGAGAATGATGCTATTTGACTGGGCACCTCCACAGGCGTACACCAGCCAGATCATTGCCCTAGTGATGTTTGCTCTGATGGTGAGCGAGGATCTGGTGAGCATGCAGCCACGACGAAAGCAGATCATCGACGGACTGAAGCAACTCCCAGGTACGTGCAAGTGACTCTGTAAGGTTGATGTTGATACTGGGGGTACGTAACTGGAGGAAGCAGTTATTGGTGAGTGCATGGCAGTCTCTAGCTGAATACTTCATGCATCCCCAATTTGGATGCACAACTGTAGGCTACATACAGGGATGACAGTTGCACGGTCAACCATGTGCTTCCTACTGCCTCAAGCTCCTGGTGATCCCAAACCAGACAGTGAACTAAATTCTCACCTTCATTCCTGTAGACCGGATTCGGGAGGCTCTGAAGTTGGACAAGGAGATCCAGGAGTTGGCACGAGGTCTCTACCAGCAGAAGAGCCTCATTGTCATGGGCAGAGGGTTCAACTACGCCACCTGCCTTGAGGGAGCTCTGGTACATTGTAAAGCCACTGAAGTCTTCAATGATGCTGCATTTATCCACGGTTTAGTCTGTAAATAATGGATGATATTTATACACAGACGAACTGTGTGTGTCACACATATATGCAATGAGCTGATTCCCAGGAACTATCCCGAGCTCCTGTTTGCCTGCTGTCAACGTATTTCTATGTGATTGCTGGTTCTGTTTTGCTCTAATTCACTTTCTTTGTCCAGAAAATCAAGGAGCTGACGTACATGCACTCGGAGGGTATACTGAGTGGGGAGTTGAAGCACGGTCCACTGGCCATGATTGACAAGGACATGCCGTGCATCATGGTCATCGCAAAGGACAACACATACAAGGTGAGAGTGTGTGATGGTGTGTTTGTGTGTGGGTGTGTTTGTATGTGGGATTGTGTGGGAGGGTATGTGGTAGTGTGTGTGTAAATTAGTAATACACTCTCTGTACTGATTTGCAGAAGTGTCTGAATGCACTGGAACAAGTGGCTGCACGATCGGTGAGGACATGATTTGCTATTGAAGTAGTTGACTCATCTCGTTATACTAATGATTAACCACCGCATGAAAGTATCTCCCTCCCTCCTCCTTACTCTCAGGGCCGGCCAATAATAATCTGTTCAAAAGGTGATGAAGAACTTGAGAAGAGGGCATTCCGATGTTTGCAAGTGAGTGGGAAGTGGTTTGCCTGTTTCATATCATCTTCTTCTGAGCCTCAAGCAATCCGCTAGAGATTACCTGAAAGATAAGATAATTATCCCTGTCTTCCTCCCTTCAGGTACCGGACCTGGTTGACTGCCTCCAGGGGGTCCTGACTGTCATTCCCCTCCAGCTCCTCTCCTTCCATATCGCTGTGCTACGGGGATTTGATGTAAGCACCACCTTATGACATCATACTAGACATCTGGGCTACATTGGGATTAGGCTGGTTTTTCCGATTGCATGTTTCTTACATACTCATGTTGTAGTAAGTGGAACGGTAATACTAACTAAACTGTCCTTGTTTTGTAGGTTGACTGTCCACGTCACTTGGCAAAGAGTGTGACGGTTGAGTGAGCAAGTCCTACCCCTTGGTTTAGGACACAACTGTATAATAATAATAATTGCAATGAATTTTATTTTTGTGGTGCATAGTTACTGTTGCCATGGCCTATGCACCACACATTGCACAGTAATTTGGTTTGTTTGGCTTTTACTGTTTTGTTGTACCTCCAATTTTGCTATAATAATAATACAGTTCATGCAGTTTATAATACTTGATGATTAAGAACAGGTGCATAGGAAACTGCATTTTTTGGTCACGCACCAAGCAATAATAATTTGCTCATTTGAAAGGAAATACCTTTTTGCTGTTTGACTTTGGATGCTATGAGAAATGCTCGCAGTAGAGGAAATTAATTGCCTATTATACCTAAAAGTAATGAACATGTTAGGTTAGACAACTAATTCCGTACATAACCAGTCAATCTTAAAATGCATATGCACCTGGCCTCTGATGTGAGGACTGTAACAGAGCAGTTGCGTGATAAAATAACAATGTATGCATTATTATGCAGCAATATAATATGACTGCCTAAACTTCCGAGTCGATTAATTAATGCATCCAGTACACGTGGGCTCGCAGTGGCTGCCTAGATACAGCCAAGGTAGTACAGCATAATAATTCCTAATAATTATATTGATCCAGTTGCATGCCATTATATTCCCTGCAGAAATTATCAGAAGTGCACGCGCGCATTCAAATAAAACTCCCTGGGGTGTAGGTCTCAATCAGGAAATAATTATTGCGAAGAATTACAAATTTGACAGAATAAAAGCAACTACATTGTATAAGGTGAACAATCAATTTCAAGCATAAAACTTGCAATAAGGTTCACAATCGGGTCACACAACAGATCAATGCAAGATGGAGGATTGGTAGTCAAAAAACGATACTTATGACTGAAGGGTGATAGTCAGTTCCTGAGCTAGTCTCACTTCGTCAACTGATGCTGACTTTAACGCTTCGATAACAGTAGACCATGTGTATGGCTTTGTTACACGGCTTCTCCAGACCTTGAACACGGAAGTAAAACACTGAATGGGGTCAGTAGTTGAAGCCATGAAGCACTCTTGATCGTTGTGCGTTAGTCCCAGCTGGATGCTGATGATTTTCCACTTGGAAGATACTTTGCTTGCAACCTCGTTCATCAGGTCAGACAGCTCTGGTTCACTTCCTAGTCCTGCATACTTCTTCCCCAAAGCTGCACATGAATAGAAAATAGACAATCTCATACTAGAGTATTCCATGTTGCACTGAAACCAGTTGCCAAGCAAAACTCACTTTTTTGAGTAGAACCACTTCCAGGGGTTATGGCCACTGGCTGTGCAAGTCCAGATAGAGCTAAAATTTGACACAGAGAAGCTTGATAATCTATACCACTGCACATGACCCATAAGAGGAATACTATTATGCAATGACAGTATAATAAACCTTGAGGTGGTGCTGGTAAAGCAGGTAGTCGAATCAAGAAGAAGTTGCAGGGTTCCTTTGCCCCCAGCAAGTCCACCCTGTGCACCAACTCCACATGAGGCTGCTCCTGCTGTCCTGTCCACTTCACATACAACTGACAGGATGGCACTCGACGACCAGGAACATACCGGTCCACCTGGTCTTTTGTGATCTGATAATAGAAATTTAAAGTGAAAGGTTTACTAAACTGCAGACAACAACACTGTTTGCCTAAAATGTAATCATCAAGTCTCTGGATGTAGTGAGACTCACCCTGGGGTATACATGCGGAGTAATTGTCCATCCACTGTCTAGCACAAGTCCCTTCTTCGGAATATCCAGAGTGATGTTCCCTCCCTCAAACATCACCTCCTGGTCAGGACCCACTGTAGCAGCAGCTCCGGTATACTTGGCATCAATAGCCTATGGTTTATTTATGATACAAAATCCATGCTTAAAGCAATTGTTTTATCACACACTGCGGAAATCATGGAAACCAAAAGCACTTACAGCAATGTGTAATTCCAAATCCAACATGATTGCAAAGTAGACCTCCCAGCTGTGGATGCCACTGCTACTGTAGTAGAGTCGGGCGCAATAACTCTTCACATCAGACGATTCTGATTCAACTTGAGGACGTTTGATAGTGGGCCTTGGTATCAGTGATGGGCGCCGGGGGGATCGAGAAGCTATCCCAAGACCAGAGAAGTGGGTCAAGCTTATGCTCCCATATCGACTGCTAGGAGCAAATACTCCTCCATTGAGAGTGTTGAACTTGTAGGGAAGATCTTCCTGGGTACACTTAGCAATGATGTACGTAAGACTGGAAGGATGAACTGTCCTCGCTGAACAGTGTTGGATTTCGACTGTGACAGGTTTCGTAAAGACATGGGGAGCGGCTATCCAGTAAATGCCACTGATGAGCTCCATATCGTCTGGGAACTGGAACTGACCAGAGAGGGAGGCCTTGACATGGACTCGGCATTCCTCCACTTGTGGTTGAAGAGCGTTCTCTGGTAGGTGCAACTTGAACCCGTGGTCCACCCACTCAAAGGTCTGGGCTCGGCCAGTGTAGGTGAAGGAGGTGTGGTTGATTACATCAACACCACGCAAGTAGCCTACGAGAGAAACCAACAAACAGTACACAATCTCTGCAGTAGCATAGGCATCCAGAGGTCCATGTCAGAAGGAAAGATATCTATAAGCATGTGAATCAGGACAACCTGAATGCTTAGCATGCACACCTTGCTGCTTTGTCACACTCCATGCTGTCTGGCTCTGCTGGTCCTTCACTTCCACCTCATCAGAGCCAGCTGCAGTGAAAACAAAGTTGAATCAGTGAAATGGCTAAATACAATAGTAGTCACATAATAGTCGTCACCGTGATAACAACAGGTTTCAGGCTGGCAAATATAGTTATCAGAAGCATTTGATTCTTTCGCATTATGTACAGACAAAAATTAAGCCAAGTAACCTATCGGACCTAATTCCTGGAGCATACCGCGGTAACAGAGAAATTCCAAGCCCGAAATTATGAGGAAGTTCCTACACCTTTCAGCTTTGATTCCTAGCTTGGATGCACTTTCAGAATACTTTCTGCTGTCAATTAACATTCCAATGCACTTGCGGCTGGTCAGTGTTTAATTACCAACTACATTAGACCAGTATCAAGTAATGAAATGTAATTCTGGTTATGACTAAACACCTAAGGGTCCCAAGTTACACTAGAAGTGTTATCAGCCAGTTACTCACTGTAGTAATCCTGTGGAAGCACCTAACTACATTATAAATTTACTTAGTCAAAAGAGATGTTACATTAATGAATCTATGGAGATGTACTAATGGAGACCTTGTCACTGCCTGCATACCATTACTGAGCTTTGTTGCATTGGGCAGAAACTGAACACTTGGGAAATCAGTCTTAACATCCCTAGCATGAAGCGAACATAGGAGAGAAACATATGGTAGCATAACCTAAGGTCCTCTGATTGAAAAGTTCGTGTAAGGAATGGAAACTGCCATTCTGTGCAAGGTGTCTGAGTACCTCAATGACTATATAGCTCATGGTCTATAATTATGTTCTAATGCCCTATACAGAAGATATGACATAGTACTAATATACAATATTTTAGTATCTTTCTGTGCTGACATCTGGATAGCAATTCTGATGAGAATTCGTTTGAAATAGCTCCTGATGAAAGCAGAGATATACAGGGTTGTAAAAGTATATGGACATAGGATATGACCATTGAGTACTAGGACCTGCACTGTGGGAGTACGACTGGACACTCTCCAGATCTTGCTCGAAACTTACAATCCCCTTTCATCATAATGAATGAGTAGAAGTACAGAGGGTGTTGCTAATACCAATAAGTGCCTTGAATGTTGTTCATCTATGGTCATGTTGCTATAGCAGCAAGATAAACAGCACAACAGAATCAGAATGGTTATATCAAATGACCAACCTGTGGGTGAGAGTACAGTGCTTTTACTGCTAGCAGACGGTATTCCAGGACTTGGAGGCAGTGTGCCTGCAGCTGGAAGATTAACAAGAAGAACTTCAGGAGCAGCATGATATGCTTAGTGCATTTCCTAAGAAAAGCAAATCTATACATGTAGCTCTGAACTGACATGAAGTAATGTAATTGTTTTCTAGATGTCAGTAAGGCTGTTTGAGTAGTAAAGTGTCCACATAAAATATTGCTCACCTGCATCTGGGAAGTAGAGGGTGAAGAATGAGCACCCCGTTGCTCCAATCAGGTCAATTCCATGCTCAAGGCACACATGAGGTTTGTCTGCATGCGGCCAACGAAGGAGCAGCTCACACCTGGGAATCATCTGGCCACCACTGAAGTGATCAACATTCCCTTTCCTAATCTGCACAAAAACACGCAGGCAAGCAACTCTTCACTTCAAATTGCACGAGCTCAAGGGTACGGCCACAATAGCTATAGTTACCTGTGACTTGTTATAGTTATTTGTGACTTACTATGGGATCATAAAGTGGAATGATTTTCCAGCCACTCTTCAGCTCCACACCTTTCCTCGGAACGGATAATGAAATATTTTCCCCCTCAAATCCAAGGCTCATTTCGGTATCTTCTCTGACATGTGATGTCCTGGTATAGAACTCCTCCACAGCCTGTATTGGGAGGATGGATGATGATAAATTGCTCCATCCAGCATGGTATGCACATATATAGTGGGTATACTTACGGTGCGGTGAGCATCGAGGTTCTTGGTGATCACAAAGTGCACTCTGCAGTCATTCACACCTTTCCTGGTATAGACTTGACCACAATACTGGTCAAAGACCTCCTTGTCGTGGCCAGCAATTTCTAAGCTCTCAACAGCTCCTACTGATGGAGTTGAGAGTGTGGATGTTTCTGTGTTAGCAGATGCTAGTTGCTTCGACTGATCATGGATGGTTTGAACGGAAGTGGGCGGATATGGTTGGACTCGGCGGGACCTTCGGGCAACTTTCCGTTTGACAACCCCAACCCCAGAGAACTGGGTTAGCGACAAGCTACCATATGAACTGTGGTGACTGAAGACACCTCCATCTCGCATTCTGAATGAGTAAGGTAGCTCTTTCTGGGTGCATTTCGTAGAAACGAAGGTGAGCTGCGAGCACTGCTGATCACTGGAGAGGACAGCACAGTGCTGTATCTCAACGGTGAGGGGCTTTGTGAAGTTGTGGGGACTGTACACCCAGTAGACTGCACTGATGAGCTCACAGTTAGGAGGCATCTGAAACTGACCAGACAGACTAACTTGTACAGTCAGCTTTGCTTCTGATACTTCAGCTGGTAGACTGCCTTCTGGAACATGTAGTTTGAAGCCGTAACCCTCAAACTGAAGGTTTTGTGTTTCTTGTGTGAGAGTGAACATTGTTTGTGTGACGATGTTGGCTCCACGTAAGTGTACTGCAACGAAAAATGATTTCATGTGTATGTATCACAGTAAATAATTGCTGTAAATTAAGCAGTTTAAACATTGATAGAATAATCTGCTCAAAATTGCACTGTGGCCACTCAAATTTTGTTTCTTAACAAAACAGGGCTTAGAACGTAACAACTATGGGAACTGGGAACTGGGTCTAATTCAACTCAGTTTCCACAATTCTGACAACAGCAATGTCTGCTGTAAATGCAATGGGCACTCATGCTGCATGCATGTCATCATTGGCATACTACATGTGTGAAAGTCACACCTAAATTGTTGTAGTATATGCTGCAGCACCATTCTGAGAGAAAAAATATTTTTGATGGGTCATCTATTTCAGCACATACTTTGAGGTGGTGGTGTAATAGTCCCTGCTTGTACATGCTGGTGCTTTGTCTCAATGATTTCTGTCTGGCTCTGCTGGTCTTTCACATCCACCTTATCGGAGCCAGCTGCAGTAAAACAAAGAGTACAGGACCAGTGCTGTATGACCATACATTTCATAGCAATGAAGATTTCAATGCCAGACGCTAAATTACTGCCTTAAATTGAAGGTAAGTTGTTTTCCTCCTTTTAGATAACAACTATTTGCAAACAATACGATCCAGGAACTGAATTCCAGTGCAAGATACCAATATGTCAAGCTAGGAAAAGGAAAATAGCTGTCTTATTCGAGGCATTGTGCTTCCAGATTGTACCTGTCTTCATTATCTCATCAGATGCACTTTCATCAAGAGAATTTGGTCAAGAAAGCTCTACTTAATGATTGAAACCACTTCACTCTTGTTTCTTAGCAAATCAGGGCTTAGAACGTAACAACTATGGGAACTGGGAACTGGGTCTAATTCAACTCAGTTTCTACAATTCTGTCTCCATGACAACAGCAATGTCTGCTGTAAATGCAATGGGCACTCATGCCGCATGCATGTCATCATTGGCATACTACATGCCTGAATGTCACACCTAAATTGTAATATATGCTGCAGCGCTGAGTCTTCATCGTTGACGTTAGTGTCAAGATGGTCTTCAATCGATTCTAGAAAAGTACCATTCTGAGAACGAATAGCTGCATAATTATTTTAGATGGGTCATCTATTTCAGCACATACTTTGAGGTGGTGGTGTAGTAGTCCCTGCTTGTACATGCTGGTGCTTTGCCTCAATGATTTCTGTCTGGCTCTGCTGGTCTTTCACATCCACCTTATCGGAGCCAGCTGCAGTAAAACAAAGAGTACAGGAACCAGTGCTGTATGACCATACATTTCATTGCAAGATTTCAAACGCCAGATGCTAAATATTACTGCCTAGTCTTGAAGGCAGTTATCAAAGTTGTTTCCTCCTTTTAGATATCAACTATTTGCAAACAATACAATCCAGGAATTTAATTCCAGTGCAAGATACCAATAATTATGTCAAGCTAGGAAAAGGAAAACAGCTGTCTTAATCGAGGCATTGTGCTTCCCAGATTGTACCTGTCTTCATTATCTCATCAAGAGAATTTGGTCAAGAAAGCTCTACTTAATGATATGAACCACTTCACTTACCGTCATTTCCTTTCTACAGATTAAAGCCAAAATGTAGCAACCGTTATAGCAATCACAGAACAGAAATCAAATCAATTTACCTATTACGCTCAAGGATATGTAGTATCAGGGGAACAATCGCTATATAAACATAATGATTAGTATAGATGCTTGAAATGATCAAAGCTGAGAGCTCTTATGATTTTCAAACTTTGGTCAACCATAAAGCTTCGATACCCTAACCAAATCTTTCGGTAATGGCAAAATTCTGTTTATATCTAAACTCATTATAGCATGCAACTGGATCAGATAAAGTATGTTTAGATCACAACAATTATTTGGCTAACAATGTTACCAGTGTTGAAGCAACCAAGTCACTCACTGTAGTAATCCTGTGGCAGCACCCATAGCTTCTGCTTGTCTGAGAGGGGTTCCACTTCTTCAGGATCCTTGGTGCATTGGACGGAGGATTCGTCTGTGGAAATCAGTGCGGCATGAGGAGGAGACACTCCACAGTTGCATGTGAATGCGAACCGGTGTGATGCTTTGTACGAATACTTTGTACATGCTTCTTCCATGCTTTGGTCGATAGCCTGCCTGATCAAAGGGAGAAGCTTGATTGGGAGAGTGGAACTTGGATGCAGTTCAAACTGCTTCATGGTGTTCACCAATGTGACTGTGCCAGGGTGATCACCAATCAAAAACTCCAGCCGATTCTTGTAGAGCTTTGAGATATTGCCAGATACATCCTCTACAATCTTCAATGGAAGCTTGGCTTTGCGTGAGAGCAGTGAGACAACTGTGGCACAGCAGAGCCCAATGGGAGCCCATCCCTCTGGGAAGGTGACTAGAAGGGCACTGGCAGCTGTGAATCGGGGTCGAACGATATCCTCATCCTTGAGTGCTGGTAGGAGACTTGGCATCATGTAGCATCTCTCACCATTGATAGGAAATGGCATTTCGGCAACTATAAACCTGTGCTGTAGCAGCTTCAAAAGGTCATCGTCTGGAAATGCAGCCTTGCTGTAATCAATATCAACTGAGCTGAGAATGTCAGCAGTGAAGAGTGCTTGATCACGATATCGCAAATCATCTTCTGATACAATATCAGAATCCGGGGCATCCTCCAGGTCAACGTGATGCTCATAGAGGTGGGTGATGATGCTGATCACAACTTGGGGCACAACAAAGATGGTGTTGCTGAGAATATCAGGGTAGTAGAGGAACAGGTTGGCCTCGTGGAGGTAATGAAGGGCTGCCTCTAGGCCTTCTTTCGAATCAAACTCAAGCTTTCTGGCAATTTCCCAGCACACAGATTTGGTGACGATTTTGAGGCCCAGCTTCCTCAGCTCCATTTCCAGGAAGTACCATTGCAGAGGAAATCGCATCCTAAGTCGGGGTGCAAGCTTCTGGATGACCGCACGCAGCTCAGATGCAACTGGGTCTTCATTCTCACCCTGGCCAGCTGACTTTGCATTTACAGGGAAGATGATCTCAGATTCTGATCGGGGGATAAGCTGCTCCTTGAATGGTTCAAGAATTTGCTTCATTCGATCATTTTTCTCACCCCTGCTTTCCTTGCACTTGTTCTCCTGGTCTTTGAAGGTGCCTACGACGATGGTTTTTGTCTGTGATAGCTCTGTCTCCACATGTGGGAGTGATATTTGGGAGTGATGGAATAGGGACAACTGGGCTGCCTGAACTAGCAGTTGCTCGTTGGAGAGTGGGAAGACCCCAAGGTCATGAGATTTGCCATCGTGACTGAAGTACTCCACACTGGGTGGAGCAGAGAGCTCCTCTGAGAGCTTGATGAGGAGTATTAGCAGGGATATGTTGCGAACAAATGCAGCCAGTACCTCCAAGAATTGAGGCTGCCCACCTGAGTCGATGTAATGCACCCAGTGAGCTCGTAGCGGCTGTCTAGATGTAGCCAAGGTTTTCATCAGCTTGAGAACATCTGCTGTTTCTGGCAGATCAATGGCTTGCATGCGAGTGGGTCCTCTCTTTTGCATAACAGCTGCAGAAAAAGGCGGTGTTGTTGATGGTGTACGGGTGGCTGTGTCGGTAGTAGATTGCGGTTGAGGCTTTGGTGGCATGGGCTCTACTGCGCGGCCATCTGTGTCTGGGACACGGCTAGTAGAGCCTTCAAATTGGGTGCCATCAGGTGAGTGATCTGACTTGAAAGGGTGTGGCTCTTGAGGGGGAAGATCTTCAGTCCCTTGCACACCTGCAGAGACTCCTTCGGCCACTATTTCCTTGAGGTTACTACTGTGTACCGGCTTCCACGGGCTCTCTTCATGGTCCTCAGAATGTAGACTGCTGATGATCGCTCTCTGTGCTTCCTCGATGCATTCGGTGCTTATTCGTATCTCTGGTGGTATTTGTCTATAGAGCAAATATCGGAGGTGAGTCTTCCCAGAGCCTGGAGCACCGGAAGCTAGGCATGTGGTCAGGTCTGTGATAACGTAGCCTTCCCTGAGGGCCTTTTCCACCTGTAACTCTAAATCTGGGGGAATTAAAGAGGGAGTGGACAAACGTAGCAGCAATTAGAGTGTACTTAACAATGTTGACTACACACGGGCTAACTAAAACATTTGATTGAGTTAGGCAGATCTTCTTTGGGTCAAGCTGGCTAAATCCAATCAACTTTGTTTTCCTGGAACGCGTGTTTTCAGAACTTGATCCGATGATATTGATACTGAACCGCAAGCCACCTTCCAAGTCTTGAAGGGAGGTTGCAACCAGAGATAGCTTCATGTATAACCCAACAGAAGAAACTGTTTGCCTATGGTTATCAGATTGTTCAATCTCCTGCCTGTAAGCATGGCAATGATCTGATTGCAAATGCCCTTAAAGGTGGGGACAAACAGCTTGAAGGCTATAGTAGCAGAGTAAAGCATTTCAACAGTTCCTGTATGTAACAGGAATCCAGCCATAAACCCACACACTGTAAAAGTACAATCAATTTGAAATCTGGCATGAGTTTCAGATGCTGGATGTTGTTTACACATCATGCAAAAGGTGAGACAAGCATGAACAGGAGTGGAAGTGCCGAGAGTGTGATATAAAATATGCATGGACTGATGGGAAGATTAGCTGAAGACAATCTAACATTGTCTCAGGGGCAGAGACTTGAGCCAAATATTTTCTGAGGCTGGATTAAAACTGGGACAAGTTCAGCTCAGCAACCTAAGGTTAGATCATGGATAAGGGAAGGCCGAGTGTTACTGTATGTGACTGTAAGTGTTGCATGTGAATGATACATTGAGTGCTGAGAGTGACAAATGAACCCGCAGGCAATATCCAGGAATCGGCAAGGAATCATACCCTTGAATGCCAGCCTCCGCGACCCAGGACACAGGACAGGAAGACAAGTTATATAGCATTGATGGCCGCGCCTAAGCCAAAAACAATCCAACTGATTGTGGGATATTTTGGAATGATAAGCGCGTGTATAAAATTCTAGGGACAAATGGATCTTTCTCATGCTAAATAAGGTGTTTAGACGAGTATCAACCGTGTGTCCCCACCCCATTCTTCCCCAACCCTCACTGTTACCGAATGGGAAATGATGTAATAGCATTCATTTAATTGCTAGTTGGCTTGTCCCTAATGCATTACTTCACATGCATATTACATTCATGTGTGTGGTCTGATACTTTGCATCAGACTTCAATAAAGAATGATGAAATATTCTTTCTTTATCAAAGTCTAATGCACAGTAGCAGATCACACGGGAATGTACACGTAATATGCAAACGAAGCACTAGGGACAAGCCAACTATACCATTACACAGGTCAAGCAAGGAATGAAATTAACAGTAAATTAGGACAAACAAGTGAGGTGTACAGAGGTCACAGGGACAAGTGATGACTGCAGTTGAGAAGGAACAACGGTATGCTCCAGCTTGTGAAATTGCTACATAGATACACTGCTACATGCAGGAGTTGGGAATAATATAGGCAAGAATGATGCTCGAATTTGAATGATTGTTTTGGGGTGGGTGTGGGAGGGTGTGTCTGGCAGTGACAATAGCTGATACACACAATAGAAACAGAGTAGGTTGGAAGCTGCCATTGGTGGTCATGCTTGTAAATGATGTCATCACTGATCATACAGTTGAATACAGACCTAGCTGCCAGATATTGCCACAAGCTTGCAGATCACTAGGAGTATAGTTATAACTCCCTAGTCTATCAAGCTAGACCAATTTCTCTCGAATTACAGCCATTCACCCAATCAAGCATGTGCATAATTACCAATTCAATAAATTAGCAGCAATGGTCATACCATGTTCAAAGCTTCGCTGCTTAAGTTTTTCGAGTCTCTTTGTTCTCTCAGGCGTCCCCAGCTGGCTGCTGTCAGCTACACCCACCAGGACCCACTGTCTAGAGGAGGGAGTGTCTCCAGATGGTGGGGACTCAACTGACTCTGGGGGGGGGGGGGGGGGGGGGGGGAGGGAGAGTGTGTACAGGAGTTACCACCATCATTTGCTGCCCCATGGAAAATTAGCAGTGGTGCTGGATAGCAGTGGTGTAGATATTACACCTTGTGACAATAGTACCCCCAACATATGCCACAACAATAAGTGGAGAAACAAACATGGGCTGTGGGTATGTGCAGTAATGCTCACCAATGGAGTACCAGAACTACTGGGTAGTGAGTCCATCAGTACTGACACACTACACAGGATGTGAAATGGTAGCCTAGTCCCCAGACTCACCCACCATGAATAGAAGGGGAGTGGGTGGGACTGGTTGGAGGATCGAAGGGGAAAGGGTTGGGTGTTTCATTCCACTTTGTGAGAGGTGGTAGAGTTAATCTGTACATAGCCAACCTTCCAGGAGCTAAGACTACAAGGCCTCCATACCCACTTTAGGGGCAATTGTTGTACACAATGGAGAGGTGCTTTCTGCACCGACCAATTGTACACACTGCAATCTGCTCGGACATCAGAATGGCCTGGGAATGAGGCTAATGAAGTGATGCAACAACTGAATCAGTCAGCCCCTGATGCACAGTCAGTACACATTGTAACAATGGAGACTGCATGTCATTAGCTATGCCACACATACCAGGAGACGGGAGGCTGGACACACTATTAGAAAATGAATCGGACACAAGTGTATGTCAATTAGGGGCTTGTTGAATTCACAGTATGACATGTAACCCATGCAGTGCAATGTAGTATGGTATGTGTTCTGCTCACCAAACTCCAGCACAGTTGTATCAGCCAGCTTGGGTTGAGAGTCAAGTGTTCCCTCGGGGTCAAAACGTGAACATCCCCCAAATGTTGTGGCATGTACCCGGCCTTGGTCCATCTCAAAGGCAGTGAGGGTGTGCCCCATCCGTGGCTGTGTACCTTCAGGAAGAGTGAGCTGTGGAGAGGGAAGACAACTGACTGGTGGATGCAGGTTCAAGATACACAGTGAGCATACTATTGTACAATTGTGCAGATCCAGAACCTGATCTGAAATGTAGAGCACAGCATACATGTGAATTCATTTCCAAGTGTGGTAAGACCCTACCACTGCCAACCAGTGTGGACAAATCCTACAGCCATCAAATTCATACAACATTACTCAATCAGAGATATGTACCGTATCAGTACATTGCAACTATACCTTGGCTGAATACAACCATCTATAGTGTCATTTGGGATACCATGGTCTACTAGAACATTCAGTCAGTATATTAAGGAAACCTTATCCGACAATGAAATGTGTCCCTCACTATAATATACCTCGTCCCTACCATATTCCCTCTAATTCATACTTCGGTCACTGTTCAGGATAATTGGAAGTAGGTCGTTGATTTTAATGGTCACCTGTCCAGATGATTAGAAACCCAACAAGCAAGCTAGTTTTGTGTTTGAGGGTAGATGGCTCAACCAGACATGGACAGAAATACTGCTAGACCAGTCTGGACGGGCAGTGGTCGGCCGAGACCAGTGACTACTAAAGCTCGTTGATGGGTGGGTGTGCTAGAGAGCTTTGATGGTCATGACCATAACAAGACCTTAAAATCAGGTGAAGTACGCAGTGCAAACATTTAAGCCTGAGTGTCCACTTGGTATGGTAAGGGCCACTGACAGAGCAACACTGCATAGATCTGGGGTTAGTACAGAGTATAGATTTAGAGTGAATTCGTCTTGAGTATAGCCAGCTTTTACTTGAATTCCAGTCCCTCTCCACTCAGTGCTATCCACTGCTTCTTGTACACATGAACCCCCTCACTGCTGATTGACAGCCCTCAGCCAGGATATGCTAAAACATCTCTCATCAAAATTTTTATTACTTTCTCGCCCGAATTTCTGATTAGTTGTCCAGCAAAAATGTAAAATAAACTTCCTGTCTGGTAATTAGGCTGTTAAACTACAGTACCCTTATATCCCAACACCTGCTGAGGAAGGCAGTAGAACTGAACTTTCCCCACTGGGTGCCAAAAATGGGGGAAGAAACTTGCGCCCTCATTCCCAGGCCAGACATGGGAGGAGGTGTTATTGTGCCCCTCATTGTATAGGAAATCTTACAAGTCTATTGTACTGTATGTACAATCAATTTCCACCTAGGTAGTGAGTGCAGGTGCCATCCAGAATATCAAGCTGTACTTTGTAATTCAAGTTGTACTTTGTAATTCAAGTTGTAGATGCCTCTAGTCTATAGCCCTAGATGACAAGCCATAGGAAACACTTCAAGTTACACACCTGTTCATTCTCCAAAGGTTCATGGTACAGGTGCTATTGTTGCAGCCAATCACTCAGGGGTAGAGGTGGGAGGCTGGATTATCAGGACAGATAACTACACTCTTATAGTACCTACATAGGTAGGCATTGATGTTATGCACAAGATCGACATGAGTGATCCACACAGGGTTCTCTCTGGTTGCAGTTCCCCTTTTCCCAACTCTCAGCCAGCCTGTTGCTCACCTATGAATATAGTTCCTGTGTAATTAGCCTACCTAATCAGGACATAACCCACAATCATTTGGGTTATGATATCCACTCGGCATTACAAAAGCCTGGATGCCTGCCTGTGTAATTACATTTCTGTTCTGGTCAGTTGGTGCTACACCGCAGTGCCCAGGTCAAAGTAGTTTGAAACTGGTATATGCATTTGCACTCAGGCAGGCATCACTTTGATGAACTTTCATGCAGGGTTTTCCCCACACGTGTTACCATACTCCAAGCAATCAAAACTAGCAGTGAGAATGGCCTGGGAATGAGGCTGTTATAGTAAGGCATACTTCGGTTCTTGTTGGTCCCATAAACACCTACACCTCCCTCACCTCCCTCCACCTCCCGAGGTTGACATCTAGCAGCCAGGCGTCCCCCAGCGTGTAGTAGTTCTTGTCAGTCCCCCCAGTCATGAGTAGTACAGGCTCATCATCCCCATAGTTGAGGCAGCAGGCAGCATGATCTTCCCTCTCCACTGGCCAAGGGGCTCCCACTTCCCTCTCCAGTTTGGTCCATTGCTGGGAGAAGTGACAGTGAATAGTAGCATGTCAGAACACACACAAAAACACCTCACATGCGTACAGTGTACAGTAGTACAAAGGGAAAACCTACTAGCAGTACAGTACCACATCAGCTACTCTTTGCCACCTACAGACTACAGTAAAGCTTGACACAGAGTTTTCATATGTGGCTCAAGAACAAGAAGAGTTATGTAGTGTAGTTTGTATGGTCTGTTAGTCCATACACTGTTAAAATAGGGTGTACTGGGAGAATATATGTTTGGTGTTCCGTTCCACCGTGGGATGTGTTGGTGTAATGAACACTCTTGAGTGTTGTACAAACTGCCTATTGGTAGCTATAGGTGAGTGTGTATGGTAACAGAAACAATCCTTGACTATGTAACATTCTACCATTTTGGGATGAAAAACTCGACTGGCACACTTTCAAGCCATTTTCCATGTGACTCGTATCTGCTTAGAAAACATAGCTAGCTAACATGCTAACTGAAAACTTACTAAGTGTGAGTACGTACATACATCGAACCCCACACCAACATCAATAGTTTAAGCCAATGTGAGTATGAAATATGGAAGGTGAGCTGAACCCATACAGTTAGGCTTGTTACCATGTTCAAGGGGGAAAAATACAATCACACTGGGTTCTTAGTGGTACATTTTGTAAGCAGAAGTGAGCTAGTAACACGGAAAGTGATCCAAATTTCTGTCATCGGGTTTGCTTCCATATGTGGAATACCTGTGAAAACATCCTAGCATTGCTGTTAATGCAGGGGCAGATATGTCTGCACTCACACTAGGGAACAGTCCATTATGATGAAAACACAATTCATAACCTATACCTGGTTGGTTTCTGCCTTAGTAAGTTTGAATGGTATCACGGTTTTGTGGTGAGCCAAGATCGTTTGGCATACTCACATACCCACTAGGTAATCATCGGCGCTTGTACAGCACTAAATTAAGACTGTTTGTAATTCCCTTACATCAGCACATCCTACGTTGGGTGTACATACATCGTGCCAATAGACACATGTGTAACCATTGCACACTGGCACTTCAACCCATCTCTACAGATTCTAGTATTATCAGTGCCTAGCAGTGCAGTCCCCAAGTATGAGGGTGAAAAGTTACAACAAAACCACATTCTCAACCCTTTGTAAAAGGCTTGGAAACCTCTTGCATGAATTAGTTATCTTGCATTTAGTAAAATCATTGCCATACTTGTAGCTGCCAATGGCATTGTTCATTGACATTTCCTGGTGTAGATTTGTACTATGATAAATATGAAAAGCACTAAAGTGCAAACCTCGCCCTCATGTAGTGAAGCGCAAGTGCAGGACATGCATGGAGCAGTTGCATTCCAGAGGAGGTTCGACACAGTCATGTGACCGGCGAATTTATATGGAGGTTTACTGTACTGAAGTGTGTTTCTCGGTAGTCTTTACAACAAACTTGACATTCGACTATCTCAACATTAACAGGCGCAGAGCACTGTGGACATAGCCTAGTAAAAGGCATCGTGCATAAAATGTGCTAGAACAGTAAGCTAGCTAAGAACAACCGAATGCACTCCAACTGAGCCGTCCAAACGGTATAGCCGACCACATGCACGTCCACGTACGTACGCATAGCTCATGCGCATACTGCACGTGCAAGTATCATGTGTCATCCGGTGCGCGTTCGGGGTCGATCTGGTATCGGGATCCCGGGAACCAGACTATAGCCCGCTAGCTCATCAGTGTCACTTTGTGCCGCTTGGTTTGTGCCAATTGTGGTAGCGCTGGTGTCGCTAGACACCATGCTTCACGTACCAGTAGTCTAGTAACAGCGCTAGTGACCCGCTGATGTCGATTTTGTGGCACAAGCACCAAGTAAAGTTTTCGCGGTGAGCTAAAAATGGTCATAACTCTCGAACTAAACATTTTCATCCAAATTGCTATGTTCATTTTGTTCCTTACGTCGAGCGCTTTCTTTTGATACCTTGGTCTTGCTCGTCAAGTACCCACAGCGCCCGCTAGAACAGTAACAGACACACACACACACGATGAGTAATAGAACCTCGCCCCCGCATGGGCGAGGTTAATTACTGCAGTGCACACAATGACTTGGATAACTCTGCAGTATTCCACTGGCCATTGGAATGTGTCCTATTTCTAGAGTTTGTATACTGTTACTACTGTCTACACATTTTGCAAGTGCAAGACCTCTAATCATATGTACCATCGTATCAAAATCAATGACGTATAGGTCATTGACTGTTCCACGTCCTGGCTGGATCCCTCCAAAATACACAGCCTTGTGGTGGTTTACTGCTGTGAATGTGAAGCTGGCGGAGGGGGGAGGCCTTGGTCCAGTTGTGGTGGGGGAGGACCACTTGCCTGCAGAAGCTGAAGCAGTACAGACAGTGCTTACTCCCATATTCACAATTGGAAATTGTACCATGGAACCAAACATAACTTTTCAACAAATATCAACCCATTGTCAACATAGAGGCTTGTACATGTAGGTAATGATCACATAGTTGCATGCAAACTTCTAGACTCATCCACTGCCTCAGCATTAGAAGTCGTAAAAGTTCCATTCCATTTTCAATGTATGTTCATGTCAACCATGCTACCATGGTTTCCCAATCCACATGCATTCCACTTGGGGATAACTGTGGGGAGGGGAGGGACCGGAAGTCATGTGACTCCTTGTGCAGTAAGGTCACAACACTAGTACTTTCCACACTCACTACAACAATACTGGCAACTGATACCATCACCATAACATGTACCCAGTCACAGTGGGAGCCAGGAGGTCATGACCTCTAATGACCACTTTATCAGAACACAGGTACCTTGCACACACTCAGGAATGGGGTTTGATGACAATGTCCTGAGGCGCAACCTTAAAATTTATGTATTCCTTTACATACATCCTTTTTGTGTTTCCTTCCTGATCTGAACCAAGCAGGTGGACCTAATTATGACAGTCAAGCTGTACACATTCTCCCCACATAGTTACAAGATGAAAATTAGGAGTTTGATTGTTGATCTGTATTCCATGCTGTGCCATTCAGTACCAGGGAAATACACTTGGATACACATCTTTATAAACCTCCATCTTTGTTGTATCCAGTGGGCAAGTCTCGTGTCCATAGCATGTAGCGTTCTCGAGATATGGCAGCATGAATTCACCCATGCAAACCGAATTCATGAAACATAATTGACTTCAGGGGCTCATAGCTCCAAATCTGATGGGGTTGTCACCACTATTTTCTGAAAGTGCAGAGATGGGGCTTTCATCTGGCACAGGTCCGATCATCATAGCACCCTGCGTTCTTGCACTACAGGCGAACCATCTTGAGACGCTTCAGGCTAGACCCGACTTTACAGCGTTCTCACACAAAGACGGGAGCAGTTTCAACAGTCTTGATAGCACTCTTGACCATCAGAAATACACACATCTCGAAGGATAAGTCGTTCCCATGAACACATCTTGGAACAGTCGGTGCCAAAATCTGCTTCTCGAAGCCGTCTGACATGGCTATTTCGTTACATGGAAATCGCATAACTCCGAGTTCATAACGAATACTACCGGAAGAGGTAACGGACGAATACGAACCTCCGTAAACTTGCACTCCCTCCTCTGATAGCGCGGCAAGCGCAAATTACCAATCGTATTCCTACTTCCGGTCAAGGTCAATAAGAAGTTATTCCGCTATTCCGCTATTCCGTATTCCGCGTTTTACCAACTCCCCATTAGAATGCCCTGAACAGGGGGGTGGACGCTAGATGCGTACTCAGACTATGTAGTATCCGCCCACCCATTCAACACTGTATAAACAACAAGGGCTGCGGTAAGCTGTGAATATCAATGATTCGCTATGAATACATAAGTCCATTTTTCACGCAAGGAAATTGATCACGCGTCTTTGCGAAATCCTTGAGAAGAAATGCTTGACAAAGCACGCCGTACTTCATACTTCACTGGTAATCGGCCTTTTAGAATGCACAACCTCACCCAGAGGTTAAGAAATGCTGCTCAAAACTTTTGTGGTGGGTGGGCCCTTACTACACTGCTTTTGGGCCCTGTGCAGTAACTTTCGCGTGAAGTGGGGGGTGGGCGCTTGATACATGGTGGGCGCTTGATGCGTACTCTACTGTATACTTATTACAGTAATCACTACTCAAATCAAAATTGTTCCCAGTGGGTGATAATTTTCTAAACTTGGACATAGCACATGGACTGCTACCTTGAGATCAATCAAAAATTCTCTATTCTAGAAGTTATAATAAGAGAAAATTTAATTACTTACCTTCTGTGACATCAAAGACATGGAAATCGTCAGTCCATCCTTCACCTGGATATTTAGCACTCTTGACGAACGATGGTCCGGTCTGTCTGGGCTGTGTGGGTTGACCGTATCCACCTATGGTGGCTAGATGGTGTGTGCCGAAGAAAACCATGCGACACCCACTCTTTGGCATGGGGCTGTTACTTGGTATTTCCTTCCACATGAGCATGTTGGTGTCCAGTACGTGAAGGGAGTTGTGCCAAGATTTGCCATTGAAACCAGCAAATGAATACAAGGAAGTTGAGTGCGCCACTGCTGCTCCGTTAACCAGTCCACGGGGTGGCACTCCTGTTGTATTGTGTTCCTGCCAGGTCTCCAGGTAGGGATCAAAGACATTCACAGTTGACTTCAGTTTGTCTTCACCACAACGAAGAAAGTCTTGTGTGCGTCCACCCCACATGTATGACTTCCTCCCAACTTGGCCTGCATAGTGGTAGAATCTTGGGGATGGTTGATACCGGGAAGACAGAATGGAGGCCATCTCTCATAGCTACTCATTGAATTCTGAGGTTGGATCCTAGTTCAAGAAGACAAATGACAGAATTTAAGCAAATGTTCTGGTCCTCTCAACAGCTGTTCTTATGCACTGCACTAGTGCATGTGTAAGAAGGTCTCATTCACTCCCAGCTCTCGTCTGTTGCAGTATGACAACCAAGCAACAGAGGCTGAGAGTGGGGGACTGGGAACAATGCTGTAAGGTGGACACGTCTAAGGCTAAATGAGACTGAGAGTATGTATGTATTGAATCACATTTTGATAACTCCTCTCAACAATGTAGAAGTACTGCTAACTTAAAAGAACGAGCAATGCTACTTTAGGTCATTATGTGCTACTACATCACCATAGATTGGAATATACGGGCCTGGGAGAGTCATTGCTACAGTCACACTTCCAACGGCAGTGACCTCCAGCCTCGTTCCCAGGCCACTACTGCCTCCAGTCTTTGATCACTTGGAGTATGCGAATATATACGGAGAGGGAAGGCCTGGGAGATTTGGTCAATGTTAATACTGGTGGCTTCAGAGTAGACACACGAGGGGGGCAGTGCCCAACCGTAATAATTTCTAACAAGTCCTGGATATCGTGAACAACAAATGGTATACTGCCTTGCAAACACTCTGTCCAGCCCTCAGACGGATATTACAAGAACGGTCTATGAGATCCTTTGTCAGGCACCGCCCCCCGTGTATCTACTTGGCATCACTGCACGTGACCAAATCTCCCAGACCTTCCCCCTCCATATTTGCATACTACAAACGGTGGTGGGGAGGACTGGGAATGAGGCTATAGTCTACATCTAGTTCCTCCACAGAGGCTGTGTTCGTGCAGTATCTACTATCATTTCAGTTGTCAGTGAGAGCAACTGCACTCAGTGCACTGCCACTGCTTTCTGTTTCCGTGGTGATGTTTCGTACATCTGTAAATAATTATTGCATTAACTTTCTGCTTTAGTTTTACCAGGGCACACATCCTAAAAATATATTTTGGTCTGGGCATGGCCGTGCTGTTTCCCCCAGCCCTGCAGCTAAGTGTATGCTTAGTTGTCTATGGAGTTCATGCAACTCTTGGATTCTCTGTTTCTGTTTCCGTGCCAACGTTTTAGGTAGCATGTACATGATTATTGGATTAACTGCATTAGTTTTACTGGTGCACATACCCTCAACATTAATTGGTCTGGCCATGGCCGGACTGCTCCCCCCAGCCCTGATAAAGTGCATGTTGTCTGTGGAGCTCATATGACTCTAGGACTTTCTTCGTGCTTATAACAGATAATGGTGGGGGTTCTTTCAAGTACGTAATTCCTGGGTTATCATAACATACGTAAAGAGTCTATTCTTTAGCAGGTTCTAGCTTAATAGGACCAGTTTGTGTAACAAAACTATAACCTAGCTACAGCCTTCAAACCATATTTCAAATGTTGATTATTAATCGGAACCAGACCCTTCACACGGGGAGGAGGAAGGGTCTGGGCAGATGTGCACTTTCAAGTTGTCCTGACGGAATGCAATTATGCATGGGCAATTAGCGATCAACTGTGATACCATTGTACAAACACAGTCGCGACCTACTTGCTGCTCCCCTCACCTTTTGTCTCACACTCGTGGGTAACGGCATAGCACAGCGATTTGTGGTGTCTAGTCGGTAGTGACACTGGTCATTTCCATGCCATCATTTGCAACCAATGTTGACCTGATTTGTCAGGTCAACATTCCGTCCTGGGGACAAGTTGAATGTGCACATGTGCCCAGAACCTTCCTCCTCCCCGTGCGAAGGGTCTGGTTCCGAGACTAGTTACACATTAAACATACCTTTGCTGATGTGTCTTGTAATAGACTACTTGTGTAGCGCTGCAACCGTCAGACTGAATCCTCACTGTAATGTTCAAGTGGTATTGAATCACAGAGCTGGACTGACAACAACCCATGAATTTCAGCTCCACCCCCTACCCATGTACAACAATTGAGCAAGGAGTAGCACAATAACATAACATGATAACGGTTAGTGTAATGATGGTCTCCGGGTGTAATTTGCTGTGGTACAGCTCAATGTTTAAGCTTGCACGAGTGATGGTACAGGCCCGTAACAAATAAAATGACATGCAAACACAAAATACACAAGCTTGACAAGGGCGCAACTGTAACTAATTATGGCCTACAGCTAACACACACATATAATGTTTAAAGAAGACGGGCTTGCTTGCGTACCTGCAGCGTGTCTTGCAGAGTTCTACAGTCATGGTGTGGGCGCATTTTTCGTTCCGTTTTCGTTGGGTGGCACAAATTGCGCGCATGCGAGCGGTGCGGTAAATCTAACCTTTGACGTCACGAGTTAACTGGCGGTACTCTCCCGAAGAGGAGGCAAGAAAGAAAGAAAGTTAATTAGCCTCGCGCGCGCGGGGCGATCATGTCATGAACCCTGGCCTGATGATAGTGACTACGAGCGCTCGAGCTGAAGTGAGACTGTGAGACAGGATCGCAACAGCGCACTGTAGTCTACTGAGGGGTTATTAAGGTTAGCGCTTAGCTGCACAGAGAGTACTCATGGTGCTTTCTAGTCTCGCGGGGCTAGACGTTCGCGCGAATGTCTGCCCCGCGAAACTATCGTGTGTAGGCTACCACTGTGGCTGCATGCACAAAGTGGTTAAGCAAGGGCCCTCCTTATGCTATGGCAAATATGCCACAGTCCACTTTCCCGGGCAGCTGCTGTACAGCTGATACTTTAACTGGTATAAACGTATCACCATCCTCCTCTCGATGGACACCCTGTAAATTTGTGCTAACTACACTTGGAGTGATGGAGGTAGCTTGCCTGCTGAATACACCTGGATTTCGCCTCCAATTGAGCAGGAGGTCACCCAATGAAACTGGTGTGGTGAATTTGATTGCTCTCACGTCTCACTGGGCAAGCTGAAAGGGGGCCTTAATATCACATTTGGGGGCCCCAAAACATTAATATTCTGGGGCCCTATTCTCATGGGGGCCCCAAAATTTGACGTTACCGGAACCAAATGGACCACAAATTGATTTCCGCCACCTTATTTCCCGGAATGGACCGGGGGTCTAACTACAAATAGGACTGTTAAGGTAGGAAGCATGATATCGACGAAATCGCGCACTTTGCTCATGAATAATTAATGAGATGACGTCACTCGCATACGGTTATATAGAGTTATTAATCTGTTTACGTTTTCCCATGGCGGAAACCGGAATAAACAAGGGGGGCTTCTCTCTTTGATGCGGCTAGCGGCCCTTTCAAGTTTCAAATCGGTACTCTGATGTGGCCGTGCGGTACTTTGAAGATTTGTTTCAACACTCTTTTTTTTTTTAAGTAAGGAGCTATTCGAATGTAGCGATGGGCTATCTGAGTGTGAGTAGCTAGGTGGAGTGAGCAGGAATGTTTGTGGGTCTGCTGAAGTGGCCGAAGAACAGCCTGGAAAGTGAACAGTCTCCGACAGCTCCCTGGCCAAGGTACTCTAGAGAGTTGACCTTTCGGCATTACAGGCCCCGCCCATTTTCGTGTTAGGGTGAATTTGGATGGTTTGGTAGCTGGACTGGGCTGGTGAGAGGGAGTAGATGTGTGGCTAAACTCTGTAACCGAGAGGTGAACGTAAAAAGCATCCCTAGTTTTGCAAGGGGTAGGTTGACCTTTTGGAAACTGGCCTTGGCTTTGGTCTGTTTTAGTTGGTGTGCGTGGAATTTATTTGAAAGCCTAGGGTAGCCAAACCGAGGGCAGCAGTGAGTTTTGGGCTGTAGCCTGCAACTGAGGAGAGCAGGTGGTAAATCCATCCCTAGTTTTTGGGCCTGTTTTGTGTGTGTATTGATGATGGGGTCAGAGTGTGGGTGGGGCCTTGGAGAGGGTCCAAATTTTCAGTTTCATAGAGGGCCTTAAAATTGAGTTTTAGGGCATTTTCAAGCAGAGGGAGCAGTTTGATGCAAAGTATTGCTGAAACTTGTGTACGCTTTGATGCTGCCCATTTATCCATCAACTTGGTTTCGGAGATTGCGGTACCCATGTTTCCTACCTTAAGCAAGCAAAGTTATGGCCAGTGTGGGTGGCTGAAGATGGACGATGCGTACAGGACTGTTTGCAAAACTAGTATCTATCCTAAGTCGAAAGAGTGTCCCCAAAAAATTTGTCCTGTCAATCACGGTCTGGTCTGCTCCGGGAAACAAGGTGGCGTTCTGGTCCGTTCCATTCCGGGAAATAGTAGTCTTGTGCCCAGCCGGAAATACCTATGGAAACTCTGTCTGGGCTTGGTATACGTAGTGGCATAGAGAGGAATGTAGTCAAGGCATTAATTGAGGCTTTGTGTCACCTGCATCTAGCAACAGTCACCAGGGCGCCATATGTGAGGAGTACTGTAGTCTCATGCCCAGCAGAAGCACCACCTTCGTTATTGACATTACAGCGTTCCTATTGGTACGTTCAAATTCCTCCATTTTGTAACGAGTATCAAGAAAGCTGCCCAATGTTACCGGACGGATTTTCCAAAGGTTCTTCTGGCTGGCCACGAAACTAGGGAAACAAGGTGGGCCGTAAGCATGTGCTTTATTTGGAGAGGAGGGCGAATGGTACTGCATGCACAGTTACATAACATGAATAATACATGCATTATCTACTGCATAGTATGGTACTACACGAATGTATGACATTGTGGGGTGAGCCTGAACGAGTGCAAGTGCAGATCATGGAGCATTCCTGTATAGGAACAGTGGCTGAAGCAGCCTAGCAGGCACACCACACACCCTGTACTCTAAACCTTCTGCAGGACATGTGCAGATGGCATAAAAGATGAAAGCACTCGCTGCCTTTTTTGCCATGCAGTAGCCCCATCACTGTAGCCATTCAAGAGGTGGGTCTCAGGCTGAAGTAGATACAGATGGCATCAACAGATGACATGAAAACACTCTCACCATCTTTTGTTGTCGTGTGGTAGTGTCCATCCCTGTAGCGTTTGAAGATACAGAGTGGTCTCCATCCTTGTTGTGGCCATTGAAGAGGTAGACTGTTCATGATTCCAGTCTCCAACTCACTGAGTGTAGTTGAGCACTTGCAATCATTCTTACCATGGCGCAAGTAACTCTCAGTTGTTTTACAGAAGCGTGTCTTTACGGTTGTATGTATGAACATACAGACAGAGACACATGGTTCATGTTGTGCTCGTCTGGAGCTCACTCAGGCTCGCCCCAAGAGCCATTAGTTTTGTAGTATCTGTGTCATGTGACAGGCCAATTTCTTATAGTTTTTACTTACTGTGTTTTTCCTAGTGCATGTCTAGTCATATTGAATGCTTTTGCATTACGCTGCACTTGACGTTACTGATGTCGTTGTTTGTTGACATCTGTGGCATGTGACGGGCCAAGTTCTTTTCCTATAGTGTGTCGGTCATGAAGTGGTTCTTATTGAAACCTTTTGCATTTCATTGCAGTTCAGTCAGTTACAAGAGTCTGTGAGAATCTGTTGAAGCCCGTGAGCTGTCACTTCCACTGAAGATATGCTGTCAGGATAGCAAACCTGAAGGTGAGGATTGGCCATGGCTACGTACTGGGCCCATGGCAGTGAAACTTGGGAGATAGTACCTTCTGTGTAACAGATATTGCACGGCAGTGAGTGTGTTACCTCCACCTTCACCTGCAGGTCAAGGACAAAGGAAAATTACGAGGGGGGGGGGGGGGGGGGGGGGGGTGAGGTGGTGACTCTCCAGGGAAGGTGGTGGCTCTTCAGGGGAGCGGCACGATCCCAGACCAGGAGAGGAGAGCAGAGACCAGCTTTCAGGTGGACGTGAGGGGTGAGTCAGTCACTGTTCATTTCAGAGTCCATTCCGTGATTAGGTTCCATTCCCAATTTCTTTGGAAAATTAAACTATTCCCACTGACCATATTTGGAGGTATATCACTCCTCATCTTGTTCATCTGGTCACTCCAGTCCCTCCAAGTGTGCCGAGCGGCCCATCCATCATAGACATCACATCCACCTCCATCTTTACCATTGGTGGGCAATAGTCGTGCCTTCGGAGGACAAGCGTCACACCGTGTAGTCTTGTTCACACCCACTTAACCACCCACCAACTGCTGACAGTGCAACATCATGCTATCACCTAGCCTCGTTCCCAGGCCCCGCCCAGCTTTTCGTCGCTAAAAGTACGGAAAAACGGGAGAGGGCCTGGGATAATTTATCACGTGCGTGATGTCAGGGTAGAGAGAAGGGTAGAGAGAACTTAATTGAACGTGGGCACACTGACCGCAAATATGCAGCGCGAAACCGGCTCATTCAGCGCTCGACCGTTAGCTGCGTGGACATCGACGGTAGCCGTGCCTTGGCAGTCTATGTGAACAGTAAGTGTCGAGAACGACTCATACAAACCTGGAAACGGGTCGTTTTGGCGTTCAATTCGGCCACTTCTCAGCAAGGCCATGGAACGACCGTCTTGGCGTCTCACGCAGAACCTGGTGCGATTCTGGAGTCTTCGAGCAGGAATAATGCAGCTGCTGTGTAGTACGGGGCAACGTGATAGCGCTGTCAGCTATATAATAGCCTCAAATAAGAACTACACGCACTGGTATAGAATTATAGTATATTCATGCATGACTTGCGGTTTTGATCGCCCACACGCAATTAAACGTGACGTTTCTCACGTGACAAAATATCCCAGGCTCTCCCCCTTTTTCTCAATTTTTGTCCGCGCGTGGGAGAGCCTGGGAACGAGGCTAGCTATCACCATAGGAATGGTTTCAATTGCACAGTAAAAATATAATGTTGTGCGTAATGTACAACTCGTGTACACCCTCCCCTTTGCTTCCCAATTGTTAGCATTACTAGCTGCTTGGCTGTGAATGGAAATCACTGGGTCTATTTCTGGTGTGTGTGAGATAGGTGGTGCAAGCTGTACCAGTTGTGCAATCAAGTTAGCTCTTCCAAGCCTCTCCCACCAGATTGTAGCACTTCCCTTCAACACACCACATGTATAGTCATGATACACCATAATCAACTGCACAAGATCATACCCAGGCTTTGTTAGATTGAGCTGAGTACTCCAAGCCAGACTGTGAATGATTGCAGTCTATTAAATGCTGGCTGCATTTAATCTACTTATGACATCATTCACTGCATCTAAGAATGCCAATCTTGTCAATATTCATCCATGGCAGTATGTAAACATTTGATGGGATACCATGAAGGGAACAATAAGTCCATGAAGCTGTATACCAAGACTGCTTTAGCCTTGTTCCCAGTCTCGTGGGGGGGGGGGGGGATGCAATACTTGGATGATTTTATCCTCGTGGGCCACCTCTCTCCTCCACCTTACGGGCCTGGGTATTGGCTAGGACTGTTTGGAATTGGATGACTCCAGGGTCCCTTAGGTTTCATGAATCAGTTTGTCCCAGTTCAGTCCACCCGCAAGAGTAAGGGTGAGTTGTGTCTTGCTTGGCCTGTAGGGCTTGCTAACTTCAAACAACCCAGGGTTGTTAGAATGTGGGTTGGGTTTGGGGTGGTCTCTCTTGCTGACCCAGTGCTGTCTGTTGTACCAGACAAGGGGTGGAACTCAGTCAGTATTCATGTGGTGTTGGGTGCTTGTGTAATGTACCACTAGATTTGATAGTACTTACTGGAGGGTTGTGTACCACATGGGATGTAGTACTAGCCCTTGAAGTGACAGTAGGCGGGAGGTGGGTCAGGACCTGTGGGGATGTGGCTGTGGCATGGGTCCACACACCCAAGAGCAGTCAGTGTTGTGATACCAGGTTGTATTCCACCAGTGGGGTGGTCTCTCTTGCTGGTTTAATACCCAGTGCACCATTCGTGTGTTACTGTGCCAGACAAGAGGTGGAACTCTGCCAGTATTCATGATTGTGTTTGTTGGTCATTATCATCACCACCTCTTGCACCTGGGAAATATTCATGTGTTACTGGATGCTTGTGTGGACAACACTAGTCCTTGAAGTGAAGGGAGGTGGGTCCAGGCCTGCAGATAATGCCTGCCACTTTGCACCACATGCACAACAAACTCACTAGTAATTGAGCTGGTGAAATATTCACCATTTGAAGTTAGGGGTAAAGTTGATGGAATTTCAGCCCAAGCGGTAAACTGTCACTATACATAATATGGCCTGTATACATATGCACACTCACAAACACAATGCACCATCACACATTCACACATGCACACATTCACCCACACACTCACACATACACACATACGTACATACCTCCACACACACATACAGACGTATGCACAGCTGGCATATGCAGGGTGAAATGGAGGAGTCTGGCGTGACCAAGGACAGTGTCTACCGGTATGCAGGGTGGGGAGTTGCCGTGTACACATGAAAGGATAGTGCATGTTTGATTCCAGATGTCCCTGTTTATACACATTTCTTGGGTCAATACTGGAAGTGGTGTGTGCACTGGGTGAATGGTCTGGGAGGGAAAGGAGTGGCAGAGATTATTACTGGGAGGGAGAGAGGACCTCTGGTCTGCTCTCCAGGGAGATAATTCAGCTCTCTCTGAGTGGTATGTTTGGTTTCGCCCACTGATCGTATTCTTGCAATTGCTGGGAGTAGGGTGCCTCTTGCTGGGCAGTCTCCAACAGGCATCATACTCTACAGCGGAGGGAAATGGCTCTCTGAGTGTCTGTGTTTTGATAAACAGGACTGCTGAGAGGGATGTAGTTGTTTCTTTGGTAGCCATTTCACTGACAGCTCAAGGTAGAGTTTACTACTACGCAAATTAATTGATAAATGGATGTCCAATACTACTGTATTGACATTCATTCAACAGTGTCTGACGACTATCTGTTCATAGGGTGCTCATACACACATGTACACAGTCAGTAGTAAAGAACAAATCATTACGAGCAGCATCGCTCGCTTCAGCTGCTGCTCCCTGATTGCCTCAGTGCGTGGGTTTGGCACTGGACAGCTCCCAGTGCAGAAGTCTGGTGAGCTGTCATCCCCCTCGTGGAGGGCAGCACTTGACAGTTCTCTCTTCATGGGTCTTGTGAGGTGTCGTTCCTCATGTGCTATGTGAGTCTTACATAGCTCACTATTCTGATGCACCAACAGCTTTGAGTGTGTGATAACGTCCCAGGTGAAGAGCATTAGCACAAGATTGAGGTGAAGGTCGAAGTTCGTCCTCATCACTAGTCTAGTCCCACTCCATGACTACCCTGAAGCTGTTTGTAATGATTTACTAGCCTCGTTCCCAGTCCCACGCCCAGCTTAAAGCCTTTTCGTCGCTTGCAGTACTGGACAATTTAGTGTAACTCTTTCTTGGGCACTACAGACAGGAGAATAAGCACAGCTGCCTAATTAGTAGTACAAATGGGTGCTTATATTCATGGCCTGCTTATACACACATTTACACAAACAGCAGTAAATCATTAGCCTCGTTCCCAGGCCATCGCCCAGCTTTTCATCGCTTGCAGAAGAGCTACTCCCAGCTAGGATATAATCAGTGGGCTAAACCATGCGTACTACACAGAGAGCTGAGACTCAGAGAGGGAGGGTGTTGGTTTCTGTACCTTATTGTCAACGTTGGAAATACCAACCAAAACTCATTAAGACCCAAGGGCAGATCAGTTTACACGATCCACTTGTACTCTTGTTAGTGGCTACTTGAGGTAAGTAGCACAAGTGGTGTGAGTGTGGCTGTTGGTATTTGACAGGTGTAGTTAGTGGAGGGAGAGCTAGATGTACAGCAAGTGGTTTGGGCAGCTGTGTCCATCACCTGAAGCATTGGGTACAGATGGTAGTTTAACTCTTTACTAACCAGACTACATTGGAGGTCAGTCGTTCAGCTTGTTGTTTACGTAAACATACCCTAGATACTGGTACCGGGGTTGGTTTGGGTCTGGGACGGAGACTAGTGGTTGTCCAAACTACTTCCAGTACATCTAGCTCTTCAAACCACTCCCACTAGACACAAGTAACTGTCAATTTTACCAAATGCCTGCACGTACGTACAACCCCCAATCATACGTACAGACTCAGTTGTTGTGAGGTGGGAGGGTTTGCCCGAAGGTGATGAAGAGGTGTTTACCTTACCACCGGCCGGGCATTTACTATGTCCTTGGTTTGTGGCGAGCCTGTGTGTTGCGTTATCCCAGCTGCTCCCCCTCCTCATCCTCTAGGTCAGTTTGTGCCTCATAGCTCCAAAGGGACAGTGCTGGCCACTGGGGGAGACAGCAGGAAGGTGAACCTCTGGATTCTGGGACAGTCCACTGCACCTACAGTGAGTCTGATGCTTAGGTGTGTGTGTGCTGGTGACTCTGTGGTACCGTAAAGACTCTTGCATTATGCAGGAAATGTTTGTTTCACCAGCAGTAATGTACTACCAAAACCTATGCCTGACATGTCTGAGGGGAGTGTTTCAACATTTTCATCCCTACTTCATGGACGTATTCAGTGGAAGCTAGCAGCCTCTTTTCCCAAAGTTCCATCATATTCTGAGCCACAGGAGTTTCCTGGACTTCTTAGGCAGTACCAGCCTCGTGCCAACCTTGCAAAATCACTTCTCCAATGCACCCACCCACCCCCAGAATGCACCCCCAATCTTCACCCGTGTACTGTACATCTACTTCTTGCACTATAGTTGAGGAGTTGACTGTAGCCTGGCTTGGATATCCTGGGGAGAAGCACTCCCGTATGTCATCTCTTCTTATCCCTCACATCAGGTGGGTGAGGAGGGAGGGACAGAGGGACGGATAGGTGCCTGGATGGGCGGTCAGATTAGGAAGGGTGGAAGGGAGCGTGAGATGGAGGAAATGTGAGCGTGGGGAAGGGAGGGGGAGGGAAGGTTGGCAAGATAGGGAGTGAAGGTTGGAGGGAAGGGGAAGTGGAGGGAGGGGGAGGGAAGGTTGGAGGGAGGGGGAGTGAAGGTTGAAGGGAGGGGGAGTGAAGGTTGGAGGGAGGAAGGGAATCATGTGACAATGGTGGAGTGAATGTGTGCAGTAATAGCGATCCAGCAATGACCTGCTGGAGTGTTTCAGATTTATTTTTCTTTTGGGGTGGGGGGGGGGGGGGGGGGGGGGGGGGTACTTCAGTACTTGCTACTGCCACTCCCACTACTGGGTCATTCGTCACTACTACATTGGTCCTTGCTCGTACCTCTATCCCCAATATGGTGGTGCAGTGTGTACACCCTAGAGTGTATGGTTGCCAAGCAACGTTAAGTGCAACTGGGGTGTTCTTATCAAAACATAATTGACAATTAGCATGCACTGAGGTACAAATCAGGATTGGCCTATCATTTCCTCTTAATGTGTGCTGGAGGCTCCAATCAGATTGCAGTGCAGAATCACGTGGATGCTTGACCGTGTAAAGGTGTGGTGAGCAAGCAGCAAGATGAGACTTGAACACAGTTAGCACAGCATGTGATGTAGGTCATAGTTCATTCATTAGTGGAATGCATACATTCCCGCACTTTCAACAAATCGGCAACACCCTTGCATTCAAACAATGTCAGAGTTCAAAGTTCATTGTTTCATGTGCATACTCCTACTGTAACTCCTAACTTACTGCAGTACAGAGGTGTTTCACATTGAATCTCCCATCTAATGGGGTGACTGGTTAAACATTGGACTGCTTATTGCAAGGTCGCTGGTTCATCTCCCTCCATGGTATAGGAGATTTCTTTTTGTCTTAGGAGTCTACTCAGCTCTACCCTAGAAAATGAATAGGTGTTGTCTCGAAAGTGTTTCCATACAAAGCAGTTTACATACACCACATCCTTCGGAGGGGATGAAAAGCCATTGTTCCCATGGTACCTGTTAGTGCTAGCATTTGATTTTCTGGTCTCCTCATCAGCCACTCTACATGGTGGTTTCTCTTGCAAAAAAAGGATGAAAAATGTACGGAACACCAGCTCCTGTAATAATGAAAGGTTGTGCATGTTCCTGAGTGAAAGGCGTAACTGTGTCCTATTTCTCTGTAGGTTGACTCATCACACCACTGCTCTTACTGGACGTGATGAATATCAGATACTGTATCTGGTTGGATATCCTGAATGACCTGAACAAGCCAGTTATGAGACACTTTACTTGGTTTGTTGTGTGGTTTTCTAGACTGCAGTCAACCATTTGCTTTCCCATTTCCATCCCAGCCGGTATTTTATGAATAGTAACTGTTGTCCGGTCAGCGTTTTATGAATAGTTTGTCATATCAGTTGATATTCATTCCCATCAGTGGTGCTGTACAGCAAAGGAGTAATTAGCAGTACTGTTACATAACATACCATTAGCAAGAAGGTGTGGTCTCGATCTCGTGCCCAGCCATCCAAGTATGCCAGTGGTCGTTGACGTCTGGGTATGAGATTGGACATCCGGGCATGAGACTGGACATCTGGTCATGAGACTAGTGGACATGGATGTCAAGGCATGAGACTGAAGGTGCATGGTGTAAAATATAAACATGAGAAGTAACGCACTGTGATGATCGAGCGCATAATGTTGAAGAATAATAACAGTCCCTCAGTTAATCCCTCCACCTGATAAAAGCACATAATTATGTTCATTGCTCATGCCTGATTGCAGCCATGCAATTTGTTCTGTTTGTTGCGCTGCTGAGTTCAAGCTCATTATTTTAGTAATTTCAGTAGTGACTACTTCTAACGACTGTATACTGTACCTAACCTGACCAGCATTATCATTATTAACGTGTCATATTGAGATGTGTGCACAGTGCCTGAACACAATGTCATGTTGAACAATTCTGCATGGAGGTCAGTTGGAAACCTCAGTGGCAACTACTTGGACAGGGTAGGTTTGTAGATCTAGTCAACGATGCGGACTGCATGAGTTTTCAATGAATGACATGTTCTCATAAATTATTCATGCACTCCTGATGCAGGATTCTGTATGACTATAACCGGTGCTTAGTAACTGTTGCACAACTACAGATGTACATGTCACCATCATGTTGCCATTGATTGCGGCACACTGCTTGCTGCATATCCTGCACACTGCTTGCTGCATATCCTGCACACTGCTTGCTGCATATCCTGCACACTGCTCGCTGCATATCCTGCACACTGCTTGCTGTATATCCTGCACACTGCTTGCTGCATATCCTGCACACTGCTTGCTGCATATCCTGCACACTGCTTGCTGCATATCCTGCACACTGCTTGCTGCATATCCTGCACACTGCTTGCTGCATATCCTGCACACTGCTTGCTGCATATCCTGCACACTGCTTGCTGCATATCCTGCACACTGCTTGCTGCATATCCTGCACACTGCTTGCTGCATATCCTGCACACTGCTTGCTGCATATCCTGCACACTGCTTGCTGCATATCCTGCACACTGCTTGCTGCATATCCTGCACACTGCTTGCTGCATATCCTGCACACTGCTTGCTGCATACCCTGCACACTGCTTGCTGCATACCCTGCACACTGCTTGCTGCATATCCTGCACACTGCTTGCTGCATACCCTGCACACTGCTTGCTGCATACCCTGCACACTGCTTGCTGCATATCCTGCACACTGCTTGCTGCATATCCTGCACACTGCTTGCTGCATATCCTGCACACTGCTTGCTGCATATCCTGCACACTGCTTGCTGCATACCCTGCACACTGCTTGCTGCATACCCTGCACACTGCTTGCTGTATATCCTGCACACTGCTTGCCGCATATCCTGCACACTGCTTGCTGCATACCCTGCACACTGCTTGCTGCATATCCTGCCTAGTACATTTGTGTAAATGACCGGTCACAATTGTTACAATGGAAGTTGATCAACTGTGTAAAATTAATGTGAAGAGAAGTGTGTGACTGCATGCACATAGTTATGCATTCATAATTATTGCTTATCTTCTGGCAATCCCATTATTAGAATTCAATCTGCTGGGCCTACTCGTGGGTCTCTCAAAGCTTCCACCAGTCTCCGCCATGTTGGGACTCCAGCTTTCTGCACCTGATCCACTCCTTGCAGCCACCCAGCCAGCATATCTGCATGTGCATGGCTGCTAAGAAATGACACCATGGGATGTAGCGATCGATACCAGAACAGCAAAAACTATAAAGCAATTGAGGTATGATCCCATAAGACATACAAATCCCCTACATAATTCGTATTATGGGATCTGTAGGGAGGTGACTTATCTAGCATATGCACAATCATATTGTCAATGTTTTATTATAACTTGCAAATCCTCTGGTACATCATATTATCAATGTGATAGGATCATAACACAAATTAAGAACAATAAAACAGAATGTGTTACAGTGAAAGTTGACATTAAGAGCAGAGTAGCAGCAGAATAAATTAACATTAGTGTGAAGAGAAGTGTGTGGCTGCATGTTGTGTCATTGTGTTCATTGTTCACTGCCTATCCTAGCATGCTGTATTTTACTGGCAATCCCATTCTGGCCTACTCGTGGGTCTCTCAAAGCCTCCACCATTATCCTCCATGTTGGGACTCCAGCTTTCTGCACCTGATCCACTCCTTGCAGCCACCCAGCCAGCATATCTGCATGTGCATGGCTGCTAAGAAATGACACCATGTAATGTAGCGATCGATATACCAGAACAGCAAAAACTATAAAGCAATTGAGGTATGATCCCATAAGACATACAATTCGTATTATGGGATCTGTAGGGAGGTGACTTATCTAGCATATGCACAATCATATTGTCAATGTTTTATTATAACTTGCAAATCCTCTGGTACATCATATTATCAATGTGATAGGATCATAACGCAAATTAAGAACAATAAAACAGAATGTGTTACAATGAAAGTTGACATTAAGAGCAGAGTAGCAGCAGAATAAATTAACATTAGTGTGAAGAGAAGTGTGTGGCTGCATGTTATGTCATTGTGTTCATTGTTCACTGCCTATCCTAGCATGCTGTATTTTACTGGCAATCCCATTCTGGCCTACTCGTGGGTCTCTCAAAGCCTCCACCATTATCCTCCATGTTGGGACTCCAGCTTTCTGAACCTGATCCACTCTCTGCAGCCACCCAGCCAGCATCTCAGTAAGGAAGCCCGGAGAGTCTATCAAGGGCCTGAGTCGGTTGTAGTCAAGGCCCAGGACTAGACCCAGGTGGATCACTGCTGTTCTGCCCAGTGGGTGGAGGTAGACGGTGATGTCAGCAAGGTCTTGGATACCTGTAGTGGATGCAGTCAGTACGTGTTAACCGTATTGTCATGCTGATATCTAAGTGACCGGTTACATACTATATAGGAAGCTATAATTATGTAAGCACTAGTGACCTACCAAGTGTTTTAGTTCCTTCCTGTACTGACATCAGAGTAGTAGTAATTTCCGATGAGAACTCATTTGGAGTAGCACCTGATGAAAAGTAAAGATACAGAATGCATTATGACTACATAAACACTATGATAGAGTTGCTGAGGTAGTCTGACACTCATTATCACTGCTGAGCTACTAACACTCATCCCAAAATGAAGTTTTAATGTTGACGCATGCATTCATCTCTACATTATGTTGCTATAGCAACAAGATAATTAGTAATAGCAAATGACCAACCTGTGGGTGAGAGTACAGTGCTTTTACTGCTAGGAGACGGTACTCCAGCACTTGGAGTCAGTGTGCCTGCAGCTGGAAGATTAACAAGGAAATGTCAGGTTTGGGAATCAATAGTGAATGTCTATGACTTTTGTAGTACTATTTAAGTTGACATTGCTCATAGAAAACGATGAATGAATTGCTCACCTGCATCTGGGATGTAGAGGGTGAAGAATGAGCAACCCGTTGCTCCAATCAGGTTGATCTCGTGCTCAAGGCACACATGAGGTTTGTCTGCATGTGGCCATCGAAGGAGCAGCTCACACTTTGGAATCATCCGACCACCACCGAAGTGATCAACATTCCCTTTCTTAATCTGTGCATAGAAGAGGCAAGCAGGTATTAGCTTCACTTGCAGTAGCTCACAATTACGAGAACGCTACATTCATTACACTTAGCAAAGAGACTTACTATGGGATCATAGCGCGGTTTGATTGTCCAGCCACTCTGCAGTATCTCACCACTCCTTGGGATAGACAGCGTGATCATTTCCCCCTCAAATCCAAGGCTCATTTCTATATCTTCTCTGACATGCAACTTTGTGGAATAAAACTCCTCCACAACCTGTATTGGGAGAAGTTGGACGTGGAAAATTTGTTTTGTGCTGAATGTGTGGTGCATGGTGGCTCACTGCAAGAAAGAGCATGCTAAAGTTACATGCAATCATGAAACATCCCATACTTACAGTGCGGTGAGCATCAAGATTCTTTGTGATCACAAAATGCACTCTGCAGTCATTCGCACCTTTATTGGAGTAGACCTGACCGCAATACTGGTCAATGATGTCTTCGTCATGCCCAGCAATTACTAAGCTTGCAACAGCTCCTACTGATGGAGTTGAGAGAGTGGATGTTTCTGTGTTAGCAGTTGTTTTTGATGTTAGCTGCTTTGGCTGATCACGGATGGTGTTCACAGAAGTGTGTGGATAAGGCTGGACTCGGCGGGACCTTCGGGAATCTTTACGTTTGACAACCCCAACCCCAGAAAACTGGGATAGCGACAAGCTACCGTACGAACTGTGGTGACTGAAGACACCTCCATCTCGCATTCTGAACATGTAAGGTAGCTCTTTCTGGGTGCATTTGGTAGAAACGAAGGTGAGCTGCGAGCACTGCTGTTCACTGGAGAGGACAGCACAGTGCTGTATCTCAACGGTGAGGGGCTTTGTGAACTTGTGGGGACTGTACACCCAGTAGACTGCACTAATGAGCTCACACTCAGGAGGCATCTGAAACTGACCAGACAGACTGACTTGTACGGTCAGCTTTGCTTCTGATACTTCAGCTGGTAGACTGCCTTCTGGAACATGTAGCTTGAAGCCGTAACCCTCAAACTGAAGGTTTTGTGTTTCTTGTGTGAGAGTGAACGTTGTTTGTGCGACAATGTTGGCTCCACGTAAGTGTACTGCAGAGAAAAAGATTTCATATGTATGTATCACAGTAAATAATTTATGGATCAGATTTGAGCTGTTTAAACATTGATAGAATAATCTGCTCAAAACTGCACTGTGGCCACTCAAATTTTGTTTCTTAACAAAACAGGGCTTAGAATGTATCAAATATGGGAACTGGGTCTAATTCAACTCAGTTTCCACAATTCTGTCTCCTTGATAACAGCAATGTCTGCTGTAAATGCAATGGGCACTCATGCCACATGCATGTCATCATTGGCATACTACATGCGTGAAAGTCACACATGTAATATATGCTGCAGCGCTGAGTCTTCATCGTTAACGTTAGTGTCAATGGTCTTCAATCGATTCTAGAAAGTAACATTATTAGAAAAAATAGCTGCATAATTATTTTAGATGGGTCATTTATTTCAGCACATACTTTGAGGTGGTGGTGTAGTAGTCCCTGCTTGTACATGCTGGTGCTTTGTCTCAATGATTTCGGTCTGGCTCTGCTGGTCTTTCACATCCACCTTATCGGAGCCAGCTGCAGTAAAACAAAGAGTACAGGAACCACTGCTGTATGACCATACATTTCATTGCAAGACTCAAATGAAGGTAGTTATCAAAGTTGTTTCCTCCTTTTAGATAACAGCCATTTGCAAACAATGTGATCCAGGAACTGAATTCCAGTGGAAGAAACCAATTTGTCAAGCCAGGAAAAGGAAAACAGCCGTCTTATTCGAGGCATTGTGCTTCCCAGATTGTACCTGTCTTCACTATCTCGTACTTTCATTAAGAGAATTGGTCAAGAAAGCTCTACTTAATGATTGACAACACTTCACTTATCATCATTTCCTATCTACAGATTAATGCCAAAATGTAGCAACCGTTATAGCAATCACAGAACAGAAATCAAGTCAGTTTACGCTCAAGAACATGTAGTATCAGGGAAACAATCGCTATATAAACAACGTTTTGTATGGATTATTGAAATGATCAAAGCTGAGAGCTCTCATGTTTTCAAACTTTGGTCAACCATAAAGCTCCGATACCCTAACCAAATTTTTCGGCAAAGGCAAAATTCTGTTTCAGTCTATACTCATTATAGCATGGTATACTGGATAACATAAAGTATGTTTAGACCACAATTTGGCTAACAATATTACCAGTGTTGAAGCAGCCAAGTCACTCAACTCACTATAGCAATCCAGTGGCAGCACCCATAGCTTCTGCTTGTCTGACAGGGGTTCCACTTCATCCGGATCCTTGGTGCATTGGACGGAGGATTCGTCTGTGGAAATCAGTGCGGCATGAGAAGGAGACTCTCCACAGTTGCATGTGAATGCGAACCGGTGTGATGCTTTGTACGAATACTTTGTACATGCTTCTTCCATGCTTTGGTCGATAGCCTGCCTGATCAAAGGGAGAAGCTTGATTGGGAGAGTGGAACTTGGATGCAGCTCAAACTGCTTCATGGTGTTCACCAATGTGACTGCGCCGGGGTGATCACCAATCGAAAACTCCAATCGATTCTTGTAGAGCTTTGAGACATTGTTGGATACGAAATCTGCAATCTTCAATGGAAGCTTGGCTTTGCGTGAAAGCAGTGAGACAACTGTGGCACAGCAGAGCCCAATGGGAGCCCATCCCTCTGGGAAGGTGACTAGAAGGGCACTGGCAGCTGTGAATTGCGGTCGAATGATATCCCCTTCCTCGAGTGCTGGTAGGAGACTTGGCATCATGTAGCATGTCATACCATTGATCGGAAATGGCATTTCGGCGACTATTAACCTGTGCTGTAGCAGCTTCAAAAGGTCATCGTCTGGAAATGCAGCCTTGCTGTAGTCACTATCAACTGAGCTGAGAATGTCAGCAGTGAAGAGCGCTTGATCACGATATCGCAAATCATCTTCTGATACGATGTCAGCATCTGGGGCAGCCTCCAGTTCAACGTGACGCTCATAGAGGTGGGTGATGATGCTGATCACAGCCTGGGGTACAACAAAGATGGTGTTGCTGAGAACATCAGGGTAGTAGAGGAACAGGTTGGCCTCGTGGAGGTAATGAAGGGCTGCCTCTAGGCCTTCTTTCGATTCAAACTCAAGCTTTCTGGCAATTTCCCAGCACACAGATTTGGTGACGATTTTGAGACCCAGCTTCCTCAGCTCCATTTCCAGAAAGTACCAATGCAGAGGAAATCGCATCCTAAGTCGGGGTGCAAGCTTCTGGATGACTGCACGCAACTCAGATGCCACTGGGTCTTCATTCTCACCCTGGCCAGCTGACTTTGCATTGACAGGAAAGATGATCTCGGATTCCGATCGGGGGATAAGCTGCTCCTTGAATGGTTCAAGAATCTGCTTCATTCGATCGTTTTTCTCACCCCTGCTTTCCTGGCACTTGTTCTCCTGGTCTTTGAAAGTGCCTACGACGATGGTTTTTGTCTGTGATAGCTCTGTCTCCACATGTGGGAGTGATATTTGGGAGTGATGGAACAGGGACAACTGGGCTGCTTGAACTAGCAATTGCTCGTTGGAGAGTGGGAAGACCCCAAGGTCATGGCATTTGCCATCAGGACTGAAGTACTCCACACTGGGTGGAGCAGAGAGCTCCTCTGAGAGTTTGACGAGGAGTATTAGCAGGGATATGTTGCGAACGAATGCAGCCAGTACCTCCAAGAATTGAGGCTGCCCACCTGAGTCGATGTAATGCATCCAGTGGGCTCGTAGCGGCTGTCTAGACGTAGCCAAGGTTTTCATCAGCTTGAGAACGTCTGCTGTTTCTGGCAGATCGATGGCTTGCATGCGAGTGGGTCCTCTCTTTTGCGCAGCAACTGCAGAAGAAGGCGGTGTTGTTGATGGTGTACAGGTGGCTGTGTCGGTAGTAGATTGCGGTTGAGGTTTTGGTGGCATTGGCTCTACTGCGGGGCCATCTGTGTCTGGGACACGGCTAGTAGAGCCTTCGAATTGGGTGCCATCGGGAGAGTGATCTGACTTGGAAGGGTGTGGTTCTTGAAGGGGGAGATCTTCGGTCCCTTCCACACCTGCAGAGACTCCTTCTGCCACTATTTCCTTGAGGTCATCGCTGTGTACCGGCTTCCACTGGCTCTCTTCATGGTCCTCTGAATCGAGACTGCTGATGATCGCTCTCTGTGCTTCCTCGATGCACGCTGTGCTTATTCGAACCTCTGGAGGGAAGAGGCCATATAACAGGTAGCGGAGATGCGTCTTCCCAGAGCCTGGAGCTCCGGAAGCAAGGCATGTGGTCAGATCGGTAATGATGTATCCCTTCCTGAGGGCCTTTTCCATTTGCACCTGTAAAGCTGGGGAAGGGGGAGAATGCGTTTGTAGGAGTTGAGATAGCAGTTCCACTCTTACGATGTGCCTATCTATGGTATTGGCTTCACAAAGATAGGTGTAGGTTTTCACCTACACACCTTCATATGTTGCGATCATCTTTAAAGAACATGAACTTCTAAAGGTGAACGCTCTGCCAACTAAGCTATTGAAGCAGCACCACCGGCTGAGAATTTGCTCTTTATTTGAAAGCCATATAGAAAACTTTGCTTCTTGAAACATGACTAGCAACATTCGATATCAATCTCCAGTTACTTACCAAAGCAGCACAACCAGATGACACAATGGAAGGTTGTGTGAATTGCTGGTAGCTTTAGTGTTTATAGTGGTGTGACATAAAAATGATAATGTACAAACAAACGCAAGGGTTAGCTTGCAAATGGGTGGTTACAACTGGCATGCTACTCCTTGGTAATACTGTGGACAACCCAACGTAGTAGTGATCCCAATACAAGTCTCACATGGCCAGTGTACAAGCAACTGCACATTATGTATTGCAGCATGAGTAGTCACTCAATTCAGATGCTAGCATCTTTCTGAAGTTCTACATTTACGTGTGTGAATGAAGTAAGGCTGCATGCTGGATCATACGTGCGCACATTCAATAATAACCAGTGCTCAGAAACAGTGCACACCACTTGCACGTCACTCAGGATAGCAATGCTACTATGGATACACAAGATGTGAAAGAATTGACACAAAACCAGCACAGACAATGTAGCACACACCTCTCCAACAGCACAGTAAATCTGAACACGGACGTGTATCATTCTAGCCAGGGAGCAATAACCTATATAACTATGATATTGTGCATATCTACACATATGAAACACAATCTGTACATTGCAGGAGAACTTGGTAACAGGCTAGAAGGATATGAGGGCAAATCCTGACGTTGTCCCAGTACAACTCACACACACAGAAGTGATGGCATGCATGGTTTTCATACACCAGACAAAGGAACTGGTTTCACTATACATCCTCACAAATCAGCATTGTGATGCACTGAAGCCTCAGACAATGAGTTTCAGATGCTGTAACTGCCAAGACAGTCAGATAGATAAACAATGGATCACTGGACCGCAGGGCAGATGATCTCTGGAGGCTTGAGCCAGTGACATTTGCCCTTAGAACTTTGAATTGTTATGAATTGTTTCCAGTGTTGTACTGGCCATGAATACTAGTCTGTGACAATACTCGGGGATGAGAGGGTGGGAGGGTGGGAGGGTGGGAGGGTGGGAGGGTGGGAGGGTGTGGTCTGATCACACAGAGTGAAGCAGATGAACAACAAACGGATGTTGGTAGCTAGTAGTGGTCATGTGAGATGATTGAAAATGAGGCAATTACCAAACAGACAGAATGAGGAACTGTTTTATCCAGCAATGATATCAAACTTTAGTGCAAAGCAGCAGATGACAATGCATTGGGGACAAGCCACCTGGCAACTGAATGCTGTTACAACAGTCAGTTCAAGAGTGGGAAGCTACAGTAGCAGTAAACTGGGACAGACAACAGTCAGCTCAAGAGTGGGAAGCTACAGTAGCAGTAACTGGGACAGACAACAGTCAGCTCAAGAGTGGGAAGTTACAGTAGCAGTAACTGGGACAGACAAGTGAGCTGTACAGACGTCACAGGGAGTGATGACTGCAGTGACAAGGAACAACGGCATGCTCCAGCATTTCAAGCTGGTCACTAGAGACTGCTACAAGCAGGAGTTGTAGATGGATAGCGGAATACCCAGCGGTGCTCAAATATGTACGTTTCTTTCTGGGAGTCTGAGGGTGTGGTCCCGGCAGTGTGACATTAGCACAACAGAATGAAGTAGAGGAGGTTGGAAGGTGTCAATTAATGGTCGGTAATCACTATCAGTTCACTACAGACTGCCGCGTAAGGTTTGACACCAGCATGCTCCTGCATGTTTCATGTGAACGTGCTCAGTACAGATATTGCCACATGATCTGTAGATGACTATATAGAAGTACATAACACCATAATATCTGAACTGACTGTGCAGAATTGCAGCTATTCAGTATTCACCCAATACAGCATGCATCATTATCTGATGAATAAATCAGGTCATACCATGTTCAGCTTTCTTCTGTCTCAGTTTCTCCAGTTCTCTTGTCCTCTCAGCTGTCCCCAGCTGGCTGCTGTCAGCCACACCCACCAGGACCCACTGTCTAGAGGAGGGAGTGTCTCCAGACTGAACTGACTCTGGGACATGAGAAAATGCAAGCTAATGACATGCAGCCTCCATTGTTACAATGTGTACTGACTGTGCATCAGGGGCTGACTGATTCAGTTGTTGCATCACTTCATTAGCCTCATTAAATAGTTTTGATTGCTTGTATAGTATGGTGATTTTGGACAGTACAAAGAATGAAAGCACCTCTCCCTTACTGACATGCATGTCAATAGCTATGCCACACATACCAGGAGACAGGAGGCTGGACACACTATTAGACAATGAGTCCAAGTGTATGTCAATTAGGGGCCTGTTCATTTCACATTAAGACATTGTCAATGAACATGCAACCCAGTGCAATGTAGTATGGTATGTGTTCTGCTCACCAAACTCCAGCACAGTTGTATCAGCCAGCCTGGGTAGAGAGTCATCTGTTCCCTCAGGGTCATAACTTGGACAACCCCCAAATGTTGTGGCATGTACCCGGCCTTGGCCCATCTCGAAGGCAGTGAGAGTGTGCGCCCACCGTGGCTGTGTACCTTCAGGAAGAGTGAGCTGTGGAGAGGGAAGACAACTGACTGGTGGATGCAGGTTCAAGATACACAGTGAGCATACTATTGTACAATTGCACAGATCCAGAACCTGATATGAAATGTAGAACACATACATGCGAATTCATTGCCAATTGTGGTAAGACCCCACCACTGCCAACCAGTGCGGACAAATCCTACAGCCATCAAATTCAAACAACATTACTCAATCAGAGGTATGTACCGTATCAGTACATTGTAACTACCTTGGCTGAATACAACCATATGCTGGTTGGTCCACTTGTGAGTATATTAAAGAAACCTTATCCGACAATCAAATGTGTGCCTCACTCACTCACTATATACCTCCTCCTACCATATTTCCTCTAATTCATGCTTGGGTCACTGTTCAGGATAATTGGAAGTAGGATGTTGATTTTAATGGTCACCTGTCCAGATGATTAGAAACCCAACAAGCAAGCTAGATTTGTGATTGAGGGTAGATGGCTCAACTAGACATGGACAGAAAGCAAATAGCCACTGCTCGACCAGTCTGGATGGGCAGTAGTCGGCCGAGAGCAGTGACTACTAAAGCTCGTTGATGGGTGGGTGTGCTAGAGAGCTTTGATGGTCATGACCACAACATGACCTTAACAACAGGTGAAGTACGTAGTGCAAATATTCAAGCCTGAGCATCCCCATGGTATGGTAAGGGCCTATGTGGAACACTGACAGAGTAACACTGCTTAGATCTGGGGTTAGTACAGAGTATAGATCTAGAGTGAATTCGTCTTCCAGCTTTTACTTGAATTCAAGTCCCTCTCCGGTCACAGTGCTATCCACTGCTTCTTGTACATATGAACCCCCTCACTGCTGATTGACAGCCCTCAGCCAGGATGCTACAACATCTCTCATCATGGACGGAATTTCTGATTAGTTGTCCAGCGTGTAAAATAAACTCCTGTCTGGTAATTAGGCTGTTAGAGTACAGTACCCTTATATCCCCACACCTGCTGAGGAAGGTGGTAGAACTGAACTTTCCCCACTGGGTGACAAAAATGGGGGAAGAAACCTGCACCCTCATTCCTAGGCCAGACATGGGAGGATGTTATTGTGCCTCTCATTGTATAGGAAATCTTATAGTCTATTGTACTGCATGTGTGACGTCAATTTCCACCTAGGTAGTGAGTGCAGGTGCCATCCAGAATATCAAGCTGTTCTTTGTCATTCAAGTTAAAGCTGCCTCTAGCCTATAGCCCTGGATGAGCAGCCACAGGAAAACACCTCACGTTGCGGACGTGTTCATTGTAGAGACACCAAATATGCCTGTTTTCACTGTTGACACTGTAAGCTGGGCACTCACAGCCAGCCTGATATCCCTCCAAAGGTTCATGGTGTAGGTGCTATTCTTGGAGCTAATCACTCAGGGGTAGAGGTGGGAGGTTGGATTATCAGGACAGATAACTACACTCTTGTAGTACCTACACAGGTAGGCATTGATGTCATGCACACGATGGACCTGAGTGACCCACACAGGGTTCTCTCTGGTTGCTGTTCCCCCTTTCCCAACTCTCAGTCAGCCTTTTGCTCACCTATGAATATAGTTGCTGTGTAATTAGCCTACCTAATCAGGACATAACCTACTTTGGGTACGATATCGACTCGGCATTATAAAAGCTTGGATGCCTGCCTGTGGATTCCGTTTCTGTTCTGGTCAGTTGGTGCTACACTGCACTGACCAGGTCAAATTAGTTTGAAACTGGTATGTGCAGTTGCACTGAGGCAGGCATCCCTTTGATGAACTTTCAAGCAGGGTTTCCCCACACGTGTTACCATACTCCAAGCAATCAAAACTAGCAGTGAGAATGGCCTGAAAATGAGGCTGTTATAGTAAGGTACTTTGGTCATAGTTGGTCCCATACACACCTACACCTCCCTCACCTCCCTCCACCTCCCGGAGTTCACATCTAGCAGCCAGGCATCTGTTAGAGTGTTGTCATTGTCATCGACCCCACAAGTCATGAGTAGTACAGGCTGGTCGTCCCCATAGTTGAGGCAGCAGGCAGCATGGCTAGATCTCCCCACCGGCCAAGGGGCCCCCTCTTCCCTCTCCAGTTTGGTCCATTGCTGGGAGAAGTGACAATGAATAGTAGCATGTCAGAATACACTTCAGGCAAACATGTCCGAACACACACAAACAAAACTCACAGTGTACAGTAGTACAATGGGAAAACCCACTAGCAGTACAATACCACATCAGCTACTCTTTGCCACCTACACACTACAGTAAAGCGTTGACACGGAGTTTTCATATGTGGCTCAAGAACAAGAAGAGTTATGTAGTGTAGTTTGTATGGTCTGTTAGCCCATACACTGTTCAAATAGGGTGTACTGGGAGAATATATGTTTGGTGTTCCGTTCCACTGTGGGATGTGTTGGTGTAATGAACACTCTTGAGTGTTGTACAAACTGCCTATTGGTAGCTATAGGTGAGTGTGTATGGTAACTGAAACAATCCTTGACTATGTAACATTCTACCATTTTGGGATGAAAAACTCTACTGGCACATTTTCAAGCCAATTTCCGTGTGACTCATATATCTGCTTAGAAAACATAACATGCTAACGGAAAACCTACTAAGTGGGACAGTGTAAGTACATCGAACCCCATGCACACCAACATCAATAGTTTAAGCCAATGTGAGTATGAAATATGGAAGGTGAGCTGAACCCATACAGTTAGGCTTGTTACCATGTTCAGGGGGAAATACAATCACACTGGGTTCTTAGCGGTACATTTTGTAAGCTGAAGTGAGCTAGTAACACGGAAAGTGATCCAAATTTCTGTCATTGGGTTTGTTGCCATATGTGGAAAACATCCTAGCATTGCTGTTAATGCAGGGGCAGATACGTCTGCACTCACACTAGGGAACAGTCCATTATGAAGAAAACACAAGTAATTCATAACCTATACCTGGTTGGTTTCTGCCTCAGTAAGTTTGAATGGTAGTTTTGTGGTGAGCCAAGATTGTTTGGCATACTCACATACACCACTAGGTAATTGCTTGTACAACACTTAATTAAGACTGTTTGTAATTCCCTTACATCAGCACATCCTACATTGGGTGTACATACATCGTGCCAATAGACACATGTGTAACCATTGCATACTGGCACTTCAACCCATTTCTACAGATTCTAGTATTATCAGTGCCTAGCAGTGCGGTCCCCAAGTTAGAGGGTGAAAAGTTACGACAAAACCACATTCTCAACCCTTTGTTTAAGAAAGGCTTGGAAACCACATGCATGAATTAGTTTTCTGGCTTGTAGTAAAATCATTGTCATACGTAGCTGCCAATGGCATTGTTTATGCATACATCATTAACTCCATGGATGGCAACATATAGATATTTCCTGGTGTAGATTTGTACTATGATAATTACTGCAGTGCACACAATGACTTGGATAACTCTGCAGTATTCCACTGGCCATTGGAATTATATGTACCATTGCCTCAAAGTTGATGATGTAGACATCATCGACATATCCACGTCCTGGTTGGTGCCCTCCGAAATACACGGCCTTGTGATGGTTTACTGCTGTGAATGTGAAGCTGGAGGAGGGGGGAGGTCTGGGTCCAGTTGTGGTGGGGGAGGACCACTTGCCTGCAGAAGGTGAAGCAGTACAGACAGTGCTTACTCTCATATTCACAATTGACTGCACTTACTGGATCCAAATGGACTTGTACTAAAAAATGTTAAGAAATATGAATCCATTGTAAAAACATGCTGTGTTTACTCTCATTCCTAGATGCATATGGCAGCCTACAGTATTCTGCGACTCAGTATTACAGTACTACACACAGTTTGGGATTACTACTGACACGATTCGCTGCACCCTGGATCCAAGTGGACTTGGGCTAGAAAATGCTAACATTTTCAACAAATATCAACCCATTGTAAACATAGAGGCTCTGTACATGTAGGTAATGAACACATAGTTGCATGCAAACTCCTCATGAGTTAGACTCATGCACTGCCTCAGCATAAGAAATCATTAAAAGTTCCATTCCATTTTCAATGTATGCTTATGTCAACCATGTTACCATGGTTTCCAAATCCACATGCATTTCACTTGGGGATAACTGTGGGGAGGCGGAGGGGCCGGAAGTCATGTGACTTCTTGTGCAGTAATGTCACAACACTAGTATTTTCCACACTCACTACAACAATACTGGCAACTGATACCATCACCATAACATGTACCCAGTCACAGTGGGAGCCAGGAGGTCATGACCTCTTATGAATACTTCATCAGAACACAGATACCTTGCACACACTCAGGAATGGGGTATGATGATAATGTCCGGAGGTGCAACCTTAAAATTATGTACTCCTTTGCATACATCCTTTTTGTGTTCCTTCCTGATCTGAACCAAGCAGGTGGACATAACCTGACCTAATTATGACACAGTCAAGCTGTACACATTCTCCCCACATAGTTACATGTTAAGTACAAGATGAACATTAAGAGGTTAATTGTTGGATCTGTGTTCCCATGCTGTGCCATTCAGTACCAGGGAAATACACAGACCCACACTTGGATAACAACATGCCCATGTGGATCAGAGCCTGAATTTGTGTCTGCTAGAGTGCATGAGTGGAAAGATCATGTGGCGAAACCATATGAATTTAATGGCAGGCAGACGCACATGCTAAGGGGGTCTTGGGGCATGTATTCCCCAAACGTTTTGACTCCGTAAGGTGGATTCTGGGACCAGCTGGATGGTTTGGGAGCTCTACAGTTTCTGAGTGGTATGACAGCATTAGCTAGACAGTAGACGAGTAGGTACTTTTAAGCGAAAGAAGCCTACAGCATTTGCAACCTGCAAACTAACCTAGTGGACACCAACAAAACTTCAGGCCCTCACAAATTTAGAAGACAGTGTAATCCCTCCCAAGCCACTGTAAGCTGTGTGGTTCTGATGTAACATGATTACCATTTGGATATAACTTGGGTTCGGTTTCAATGCGGTGATAAAATTTTGTAGTGCACATACGTACATACAAAGTAAGTCAAGGGTTCAATTTCTTGGAGGGAGTACTGTTACACAGACAGCTGGAGCTAGAACACTCATGCTGACAATTTGTGTATCAGGAATTCATGGTCTTCTGCTGATGGCAAGTATAGAGAATAGATCGAGTGTGCCTACAGTACTGCCGACTATTTTATACGTGTCCTATGTAGATTGACTGGATGAATGATAACGCTTTCATCAAGTTGACTAGTTTGGAAGCTGCTGAGTCAGGACTCCACTGAAACACTTTGAGCTATTGTTTCTACTGTTGTACTGTGGTGTACTGACTACTGTAGCCAACACAATCAGTAAGGTCAACAGTGCATAAATGGCAGGAGTCCCATTTGTGTACTAAGCAACCTGGTTGCAGGTGTTGTTGGCATGGTTACCAGACTTTCTCTACTGCCTGTTTGTACTGCAGCCACTGCTACTATTGTGAATGGTGCTAGTCGGTTACACAACTCAGTGTCAGTAGTTCAATGGTTAATACACCTCAGAGCTGCATGTGAACATTGTATGCTAGTAGAGCATAACCACACCCAAAGAGGGGGAAGGGGATGTGGGAGGGGAGGGGCAGGTAGACCATGGGCCATGCAAACTTGTAATTATCGCTCATAATTTTCATCCGGCCACACCCACTCAACTAATTGTCAATCACATTCTACAACAAGCTGTTGTGCAATTCAGTGCCACCTCAGAACCTGTTGTTCTGTTGTATAGCTCTTCACATTTTTGTTGCGCATCAAAAATGGTTTTACATACTCTACTGTTTGTATGCATTACTACTTATTACACTAATCACAACTCAACTCAAAATTGTTACCAGTGGGTGATATTAAACTTGGACAGAACATATGGACTGCTACCCATGCATTGGCTCATTCAAAAATTCTCTATTCTAGAGCCGGCCACTAGAAGTTGCAACAAGTTACCTTCTGTGACATCAAAGACATGGAACTCGTCAGTCCAGCCTCTTCCGTCTGTAAAGTTAGTACTCTTGTGGAAGGATGATCCGGTCTGTATGGGCTGTGTGGGTACACCGTATCCACATATAGTGGCTAGGTGGTGTGTGCCGAAGAAAACCATGCCACATCCTTGCTTTAGCATGGGGCTGTCTGTTGTCACGGAAACGTCTGTCCATATGAGCGTGTCAGTGTCCAGTACGTGAAGGGAGTTGTGTCGAGCTTTTCCATCAACACCAGCAAATGAATACAAGGAAGTTGAGTGTGCCGCTGCTGCTCCCACATAAAGTCCACAGGGTGGCACTCCTGTTGTACGTTGTTCCTGCCAGGTCTCCAGGTAGGGATCGAAGACATTCACAGTTGACTTCAGTTTGTCTTGCCCACCATGATGAAAGTCTTGCGTGTGTCCACCCCACATGAATGACCTCCTCCCAACTTGGCCTGCAAAGTGGTGGAATCTTGGGGATGGTTGATACCGGGAAGACAGAATGGAGGCCATCTCTCATAGTTGAACTTGAAGTCTCAGAGGTTGGATCCTAGTTCAAGAATACAAATGACAGAATATAAACACATGTTCTGGTCCTCTCAACAGTTGTTCTTATGCACTGCACTAGTGCATGTGTAAGATGGTCTCATTCACTCCCAGCTCTCGTCTGTTGCAGTATGACAACCAAGCAACAGAGGCTGAGAGTGGAGGACTGGCTGTAAGGTGTACACGTCTAAGGTTAATGAGACTGAGAGTATGTATGTATTGAATCCCATTTGATAACTCCTCTCAACAATGTAGAAGTACTTGCTAACATAAAAGAACAAGCAATGAGGGGTGATGTGATTATCTTCCACACCCCTCCAACCACACCCTTCCAATCAGGAGCTTCACCAGGTCATTATATTTATGTGATAGTACATCAATAACATTAATAAACGGGCCTGGGAGAGTCATTGCTACAGTCACACTTCCAACGGCAGGACCTCCAGCCTCATTCCCAGGCCACTACCACCTCCAGTCTTTGATCACTTGCAGTATGCAAATACGGAAGGGGAAGGCCTGGGAGATTTGGTCAATGTTAATACTGGTGGCTTCAGGGTAGACACTAGCCTCGTACCCAGGTCCCGACCGCGGGCCTGGGTACGAGGCTAGGTAGACACACGAGGGGGGCAGTGCCCAACCGTAATAATTCCCTTTTCGTGTCGACAAGTCCTGGGTATCATGAACAACAAATGGTACTGATACTGCCTTGCAAACACTCTGTCCAGCCCTGAGATGGATATTACAAAAACGGTCTATGAGATCCTTTGTCAGGCACCGCCCCCCGTGTGTCTACTTGGCATCACTGCACGTGACCAAATCTCCCAGACCTTCCCCCTCCATATTTGCATACTACAAACGATCACAGACTGGTGGTGGGGAGGACTGGGAATGAGGCTATAGTCTACATCTAGTTCCTCCACGGAGGCTGTGTTCACGCAGTTTCTACTATCATTTCAGTTGTCAGTGAGGGCAACTGCACTCAGTGCACTGCCACTGCTTTCTGTTTCCGTGGCGATGTTTTGTACATCTGTAAATAATTATTGCATTAACTTTCTGCTCTAGTTTTACCAGGGCACACATCCTATAAGACTGATCCTCACTGTAACGTTCAAGCGGTATTGAATCACAGACCTGGACTGACAACAACCCCTGAATTCAAATTGATTTCAGCCCCACCCCCTACCCCATGTACAACAATTGAGCAAGGAGTACATAACATGATAACGGTTAGTGCAATGATGGGCTCCGGGTGTAATTTACTTGGTTACTGTGGTACAGCTCAATGTTTAAGCTTGCACGAGTGATGGTACTGGCCCGTAACAAATAAAATGACATGTAAACAACAATACACAAGCCTGACAAGCGGCGCAACTGTAACTAATTATGGCCTACAGCTAACACACACATAATGTTTAAAGACGGTCTTGTTTGCGTACCTGCAGCGCGTCTTGCTGAGTTTCAGGCGGTGTAACACTTTATATAGTGTGGGCGCATTCTTCGTTGGGTGTGGCAATTGCGAGCGAAATCTGAACCTCTGACGTGCGAGTTAATTAGCCTCGGGGCGATCATGAATCCTGATACTCGAGTATCTCGACTGAAGTGAGTCTGTGAGACAGCAGAGTTGAGCCTGAGGATCGCAACAGCGCACTGTAGGGGTTATTAAGGTTAATGCTTACTCATGGTGCTTTCTAGTCTCGCGGGCCAGACGTTCGCGGCTGCATGCACAAAGGGGTTAAGCAAGGGCCCTCCCCTTACGCTTAGCGGCTACAAATATGCCACAGTCTAGTTTGGTTCCCAGACCCTTCTAGCCACAGTCCACTTTCCCGGTCAGCTGCTGTACAGCTGATATCACCATCCTCCTATCGTTGTCTCGGAACCAGACCCTCCCCGTGAGATGGGTCTGGTTCCGAGACTACTCTCGATGGACACCCTGTAAATTAGTCTAGGAACCAGACCCTTCGCGCGGGGGTGGAGGATACCGGAACCAAATGGACCGGAATGCCTCCTTATTTCCCGGAATGGACCGGGGGTCAAACTACAGACAGGACGGTTAAGCAAAGCTATGGCCAGTGTGGGTGGCTGAAGAAAGAAGATGTGTACAGGACTGTTTGCAACACTAGTATCTATCCTAAGTCAAAAGTGCATCCCCCAAAAAGTTTTCCAGTCGATCACGGTCCGGTCTGTTCCTGGAAATAAGGTGGCGTTCTGGTCATTTCCATTCCGGAAAATGGTAGTCTTGTGCCCAGCCGGAAATACCTATGGAAGCTCTGTCTGGGCTTGGTATAGTGGCATAGAGTGGAATGTAGTCAAGACATTAACTGAGGCTTTGCGTCACCTGCACCTAGCAACAGTCACCAGGGCACCATATGTGAGGAATACTGTAGTCTCATGACAGCGTTCCTATTGGCATGTTCAAATTCCTTCATTTGTTAACGAGTATCAAGAAAACTGCCCGATGTTACCAGGTGGATTTTCCAAAGGTGCTTCTGGCTGGGCATGAAGCTAAGGAAACAAGGTGGGCCGTAAGCATGTGCTTTATTTGGAGAGGAGGGCGAATGGTACCACTGCGACTGCAAGTTGCATAACATGGATAATACATAGTACTACACAAATGTATGACACTGTGATTGAGCCTGAACGAGTGCAAGTGCAGATCACACACTCTGTACTCTAAATCTTCCGAAGGACATGTTCATATGAAACCACTCGCCGCCTTTTCCATCACTGTAGCCATTCATTGACAAGAGGTGGGTCTCAGGCTGAAGTAGATACAGATGGCATCAACAGATGATATGAAAACACTCTCACAGTCTTTTGTTGTCATGCAGTAGCGTCCATCCCTGTAGCGATTGATGAGGTAGATACACGAGTGGTCTCCATCCTTGTTGTGGCCATTGAAGAGGTAGACTGTTCATGATTCGTGTCTCCAACTCACTGAGTGTAGTTGAGCACTTGCAATCATTCTTACCACAACGCAAGTAACTCTCAGTTGTTTACAGAAGCGTTTGTTTACACACAGACAAGCACGTCTGGGGCTCACTCAGGCTCACCCCAATTAGTGAAGCAGAGACATTAGTTTTGTAGTATCTGCGTCATGTGACAGGACGATTTTTTAATATTTTTACTTACTGTGTTTTTCCTAGTGTCTATCTTATTGCATTACGCTGCACTTGACGTTACTGATGTCGTTGTTTGGTGACATCTGTGGCATGTGACGGGCCAAGTTCTGTTCCTAGTGTGTCGGTCATGAAGTGGTTCTTATTGAAACCTTTTGCATTTCATTGCAGTTCAGTCAGTTACGAGAGTCCGTGAGAATCTGTTGAAGCCCGTGAGCTGTCACTTCCACTGAAGATATGCTGTCAGGATAGCAAACCTGAAGGTGAGGATTGGCCATGGCTACTGGGCCCATGGCAGTGAAACATGGGCGATAGTACGATAGTAAATTACAAGGGGGGAGGGGGGGGGGGGGAGTGAGGTGGTGACTCTTCAAGAGAGTGGTACGATCCCAGACCAGGAGAGGAGAGCAGCAGAGACCAGCTTTCAGGTGGACGTGAGGGGTGAGTCAGTTCATTTCAGGGTCCATTCCGTGATTAGGTTCCATTCCCAATTTCTTTGCAAAATTAATCTAATCCCACTGACCATATTTGGAGGTCTATCACTCCTCGTCACTCCAGTCCCTCCAAGTGTGCCGAGCGGCCCATCCATCATAGACATCACATCCACCTCCATCTTTACCGTTGGTGGGCAATACTCATGCCTTCGGAGGACAAGCGTCACACCGTGTAGTCTTGTTCACACCCACTCAATCACCCACCAACTGCTGACAGTGCAACATCATGCTATCACCATAGGAATGGTTTCAATTGCATAGTAAAAATATAATGTTGTGCGTAATGTACAACTCGTGTACACCCTCCCCTTTGCTTCCCAATTGTTAGCATTTACTAGCTGCTTTGCTGTGAATGGAAATCACTGGGTCTATTTCTGGTGTGTGTGATTGGACGGTTGTTTCCTCTGGTACTCTTGTTATGACCACCTGAGGTAGGTGGTGCAAGCGGTACCAGTTGTGCAATCAAGTAGCTCTTCCAAGCCTCTCCCACCAGATTGTAGCACTTCCCTTCAACACACCACATGTACAGTCATGGTACACCATAATCAACTGCACAAGATCGTACCTAGTCTTTGTTAGATTGAGCTGAGTACTCCAAGCCAGACTGTGAATGACTGCAGTCTATTTAATGCCGGCTGCATTTGATCTACTAATGACATCATTCACTGCATCTAAGAATGCCAATATTCATCCATGGCAGTTATGTAAACACTTCATGGGATACCATGAAGTGAACACTAAGTCCATGGTTATGGCTGTATACTAAGACTGCTTTAGCCTTGTTCGCAGTCTCATTGGGGGGGGGGGGGGGGGGGGGGCAGTACTTGGATGAGTTTATCCCTGTGGGCCACCTCTCTCCCCCTCCTTACGAGCCTGGGAATGGGGCTAGGACTGCTTGCAATTGGATGACTCCAGGGTCCCTCAGGTTGTATGAATCAGTTTGTCCCAGTTCAGTCCATCCTCAAGAGTGAGGGTCAGTTGTGGCTTGCATGAGTCCTGTAGGACTTGCTAACTTCAAACAACCCAGGGTTGTTGGAATGTGGGTTGGGTCTGGGATGGTCTCTCCAGTGCTGTCTGTTGTACCAGACAAGGGGTGGAACTCGGTCAGTATTCATGTGGTGTTGGGTGCTTGTGTAATGTACCACTAGATTTGATAGTACTTACTGGAGGCTTGTGTACCACATGGGATGTAATACTAGCCCTTGAAGTGACAGTAGGCGGGAGGTGGGTCAGGACCTGTGGGGATGAGGCTGTATGTCCACACACCCAAGAGCAGTGTAGTGATGCCAAGTTATATTCCACCAGTAATCTGTTCACCATTCATCACAATGTACGACCTCGATTGTGTGTGTCACACTGTCAGATATGATGACTAGTGTAGCAGCTGCCCACAGCACCCTCTGCAGAATGCATTCCCATGCAGACACCGGAGAACACTCTCTGCTCAGGGACACCGGTACAATAATCATTCTTAAGTATGTGGTGTTGATCAGTAATATTTGCAGCATGCTATGAAATTCAGACTTGTGAGTACCACTATTGTGATGCTGGCACCAGAGGCAGTTGTAAGCCTGAGCTGAGCACTCTAAGCCAGACTGTGAGTGAGTGTAGTCTGCTGAATGCTGCCCTCAGTCTGTAGGTTCCTTACTGATGACATGACTTGCATGAAACCTGGTTTCTGGTTTGTACGGCTAATTTCAGTCATCTTAGAAAAGAGAATGAATGATTCTTGCTGTGCTCAACAGTGACAGTATGTTAACAGTATGGCAGTATATAAACATATGTTGAGGATCAATGCTAACAACATGAAGAGTAAGTCCGTGAGTACGGCTACTAGGACTGCTTGCAGTTGGTGGACACCACAGTGTGGGGTCTTAGGTTGTGTTTGTCCCAGTTCAGTCCAACCTCAAGAGTGAGGGTCAGTTGTCGTTTGAGTCCTGTGGGCAGTGCTACTGTCACTTCAAACAACCCAGGGTTGTTTCAACATAGGTTGGGTTACAGTTGTGTGGGGTGGTCTCTCTTGCTGGTCTAATACCCCATGAACCCAGCGCACCATTCATGTGTTACTGTGCCAGACAAGAGGTGGAACTCTGCCAGTATTCATGATTGTGTTTGTTGGTCATTATCATCACCACCTCGTGCACCTGGGAAATATTCATGTGTTACTGGATGCTTGTGTGGACAACACTAGTCCTTGAAGTGAAGGGAGGTGGGTCCAGGCCTGTAGATAATGCCTGCCACTTTGCATCACATGCCAATAAATGCGCACGCGCACGCGGACAGATTTTTGCAAGCGGGACCGAAATTTGCAGCAATAATTTGTCCCCCCGGACCAAATTTTGCCCCGGACCGGATTTTTCGTGACACTAGCTAAGCATAGATAATATATTGCCGTGCAAAGTCACGTGACAGTATTTTGTTTGAACTCGCTTCACTTGTTTTGTCTACCTCTACGTGCCAGTCAAGTCGCCTTGGCCTTGCAGCTTGAAGAACGACCTGTTGCCGACCTACCAACGAATGGCGTCTAAAAGACGAGGTACAAGTTCATTTGTAGTGTGTGGAGTGCCGGGTAAATCATTATTTATGTCCTTCTCCTTAGGACTCGCATCTTCTGAATTAGAGTGGACGGAGCTGACATGGGAAGCGGTGTTTCGAGAGGCTGATATTAGGAAAGACGATCCAATCGCAATAAAGTTGGTTACTTACTGCTGTCTCTTTGCACTTGCTTTTCTCTTTTTCGACTTATCCTGTTTCTTTTTGTTTCTAGTCTCATTAGGCTGGATAGTCAGCACTACCAACTTCACGGTTTCTTGAGTGGTGCCGTACATGAGGACGGGGTGAAGCTCTATTGCCAAGAAGAGGGTTTCTTCCTAAAAGTGAAGTCTGCAGTGGAGGTACTTAAGGACACCTTCGTCAAACGCTATCGCATTGAACAACTATGTCCAAGTCCCTCAGAACTTGGTAAAATGAAGGAGAATGCAAAGCCAATACTGGATCACATAAGCGACCATCGGCTGCCAAAACCCTGTCCCCACGATTTACATGTGAGCCTGCAAGTGGAAGCTTTTGGTGAATTCATTGACGTCGTTTCAAAGGAGGAGGTTGAATCCAAGTACCTAGAGGTGGCAGGTCGCGTGATGCAGAAAATGAGCCATTTTTATGGTTCTGAGCAACAATGTCAAAACGCCTTTTTTGACGAAGTAAGAGCCATTTTTCCAAACTACATTCCGGAGCAATGTCAGAGAGCTAAAACCGATGCTTCGATCAAAGTGTCGATAAATGGTCGTGACTACACACTTGCTAACTGGGAGTTCAAGAATGAAATGAAGGATATATGTCTTCAGAGCCGAACGTACAGAACGTTGGATATTTTATCCGCCTTCAATCCAGGAGTGGCCTACTGCGCACTCCAATGCTGTTGATCACCGTAGTAGGGTGTCACTACTTACAGGTGTTTGGCGCAGCTTGGAACGGAGCAGGCCGAATTAGCGTTGATCCATTGTGTAGTCCGGTGTCCCTTCTGTTTGTAAGCCGCGATCCCGTGGGTGGTGTTGAAAAGACAGCACATGTTTTTGCTGCTATAGACGCTGCATTGCAAAAACTAGAAGAGCATTATCAAACTTCAGAGGAAGAGAGAATTAAATGCTCTAAAGGGCCCTACTTCCGTGATTGCAATCTTGGCAAACTTACATATGTGAACAATACACTGGTCCAGGAGAATAAGTGGTTATATGAAGCCACCGCAGATGGTGGTGAACACGTTGTCGTCAAGTTTGTACGATACCGCTATGGAGAAGACGTTCATCGGTATTTGAACGAGAAAGGACTAGCGCCAAAGCTTCATCAAGTTGTGACCCTTCCCGGTAATTGGCGTGCCGTGATCATGGAGAAAGTAGGCGGTAAGCAGTTTGCAGAAGAGGACCTCGAGGTGGTTAGACCAAAATTGCTTGAACTTCGGGCTGCATTGAAGGAGCGAAAGTTTGTACATGGTGATTTACGTCCGCAGAACATTACGGTGTCATCCGATAAGAAAAGAGTGACTGTTGTGGATTTCGACTGGGCTGGTGTAAGTGGATCCGCAACGTACCCCAAAGAAATAAATCTGTCCCCAGAGTGCAAGTGGCATGAGGATGTCGAGTGTGGAGGAGTAATTGATCATAAGCATGATGACCACCAGTTGAAACTACTTGGCCTGAAGCTTGCTGACTTTGAAAGTTAGTTACTGACCTGGCTGTTGCCCAGTACTGTCAAGCAAGTATGTAATGGTTATAATGTTGACAATGTAATGAACAAACCTCTCTCACTAGAACAACATGTGACCTGCCAGAGAGATTGTTCAGTGTGTGTGTGTGTGTGTGTGTGTGTGTGTGTACATCGTGATACTGAGAACCATGGACCAACCTGGAAATTATTACAGCGCTCACAACTTAGCCAGCACGGTGAGTTTAGGCATGTAAGTGTCAGTGAACGACAGTGATCACGGCTGTGTGGTCAGAATCTTTGTGGGGCCTTCGTAAGACTGTACTGGCAGCCAAGGTTGAAGAGTAGCCTCGGTCCCAGGCTCTCTCCTCTAAAAACGGGGGGAGGAGAGAGCCTGGTAACATTCGCGTAAAAAGCTGTCGACTTCCGGCGCCTGGATCTGGCGGACCCAATCAGATTGCAGAACAAAACCACGTGAACACGTGAACATTTTGTAGGCGTTTACCTTCACTGCCGTGCTAATGCACGAATTGTAGACTCAGAACTGAACGCTCCGGGACAGAGTACCTCTCAATGATTGGCGAAAGGCAGTTGACAGGGTGTGCGAGAGGGCCACTGGTCTGATCTCGCTGTTCACTGCGGGTTGTTTGCCGGACCAGCTCGTTCGTCGTTTGTCGCCGCTTACAGGATCGACGGTTCACAAGGTGAGCTCTCCTGGTTAGCTGCAGAATTGTCTCGGACTTCTGTGAAGCTGGGGATGCCTTGAAAACGAAGAGCGATATTTTCAATAGCGCGTGACTGATTTGTAACTCACGCGACATTTACCATGAAAGTAGAAGTGTCCTAGCCTCGTTCCCAGGCCGCGCCGTCTGCCAGTCGCGCGCGCACCGCATACGTGACCTTTGAACCCTTGTCAGATAGCTGGCAGAAGGCCTGGTACCACTCCTACGTCATTTACAAGCAAAGTGGACACGGTTATGAAGCAACTCGACTACACGTATGCTTTCGAGTTTATATTGATACCACGAAGACAGCAACTTGATGCCAACTCAGCGCTAACGGCAATACAGCATGCACTAACGTTTGACTACTCAGGCGTAAGTCTTACCAAGCGCTTGGTAAGCTACTGTAGATGTAAGCTATTGTAGTTACCTAGGCTACTACAACCGTACAACAAGGAGTTCCTTACCTGACGCCTCCAGTAGTCCACCACGGTAGCGTAAAAGCCAACAATAACTCGCTAGGAAACCTGCCGTTAGCCCGTGAACTTCTGCCACGCCGCCATTTTACATGAAACCGTGTCCACCTACGTCACAACCGTGTCCACTTAACTTGTAAATGACGTAGGAGTGGTACCAGGCCTAGCGCCTTCTGCCAGCTATCTGACAAGGGTTCAAAGGTCACGTATGCGGTGCGCGCGCGACTGGCAGACGGCCTGGGAACGAGGCTAGGAGTGTCCTTCGTTTATCACATGGCTGATGACGCGCCGGAAGTCGACAGCTTTTTACGCGAATGTTACCAGGCTCTCTCCTCCCCCCGTTTTTAGAGGAGAGAGCCTGGGACCGAGGCTAGTTGAAGAGAGCGATCGAGCAATGGCAGCCTACGGGAAGACAAAAGTGCCCATAACTCCACCACCTAGTTCAGCAGAATTATTATACGGTTGTGTCAATGCATGATAGCAATCATGACGGTGTAGTCAGAATCTCTGTAGACCTTTCCTGCATTAGGGCTGTGCGATAATTGTAATTTATCGTTTATCGTCATAATATTTTATTATCGTGATAAAGATATTGGATATCGATTATCATGATAATGACATTTGACGTTCCTAAAATGGCATTACAACCTTGCTGTTTCCTGTGTAGAACATGTTAACCACTGCCACTATAAGACGTGTTCTATATGGACTAGCCACGTCAATACTGGAAAAAGATGCGTTAATGTTGTCACATTTGTAGTAGTAATTATCGTGATATTATCGTTATCGAGAAAATTTTGTCTGTATTATCGCGATAATTATAGCTTTTCCCATTATCACCCAGGCCTATCCTGCATGCTGTGATGTTTGATTATTTATAGTTAGTTACGCGCCACAATTTTTCCCCTACCAGGAGTGTAACTTGACAGAGCTGTTTAGAGCCTTCAACCAATGACAGAAAATTAATGGTTGAGTGGTTGATCAATTGGCCATAGCAAATTTTTATGACTTGTTGGTAAGTACATTGTAGTGGTCCAAACCTCCCTCGCCTCGTCCTCCCTCCCCCCTCCCTCCCTTCCCCTTCCCTCCACCTCCCCCCTCCATACTCCTCCCTCTCTACCTCCCCCCTCCATACTCCTCCCTCCCCTCCCCCTGTCCCTCCCTCCCCCTTCCTCCCGCTCACTCTGTCCCTCCTTCATGCAATCCTCCTCTCCCCCCTCCCTCCTTCACTCTTGACCCTTCTCTTCCACCCCAAAAGTTCCATAGGGGCTGGGAATGAGTACTGGTAATTTTGGCAGGGAGAGAGTTATCTAAAGGTTAATCACATACACTCTTACCATATCCCCTCCCCCTCCTCCCACCCCCACCCTCGATGCTCAGCTAGCTCCGATCTCGATCCAACCCCCAGAATATCCATCAATCCTGCAGAGAGATTCTACTAGATGTGAGGTGGAAGACAGGGCACAATATCTCCTGGCTATACCACACTGTGACAGAAGACTGACCTGCAGCTGTCCATCAGGTATAGCCTATAACAGAACTAAAATACTGGTGCAGTCTGCCAGAGTGTCCTGTTAGGTCAATGAGGGTATACATTGTATACCGCCTCATGCAGCAGGGTATATGTTCGCCCAGGAAGGTGTTCGCTCAGAACAATGTCTGTGTATCGCATTAAATTCTATCAACGCACCTCAGGTTTCTATCTGACTTGACCATGCATTCATACATGTGTCAGAGGAAATACAAGACTGATAACATTATATTAACAGCTGAAGCCAGTTCAAGTCAAGTAAACAATGTAGTAGCATGCACGGAGTCTATGTACACCTGTTCTCTGTACGAATCCCCCGAAAGTGTGCCTATCCTATCTAATTTTCGACTGCAACCGAGGCAACCTTGGTCTTTCTACAGCGTATGCCGTGTCTAATTATGACCTGTTGTTTCTCCTTCCTAGCTTGCCGTTTATACTCCTCCAAGAATGGAACACGATTGGGTAGAGTAGAATCACATGATGTGGTATGTCACCATTCCTAGCATATGTACAATCAGGTATATAGCTAAGTGTAAACCTTGCATGTCATTGTCCCATCAAAGGTACTGATCAAGAATGATGGGGGAGCTTGTAGTCGTGACTGCAGCTAACCCATGTGTACTCTACACCCTACAATATATTGTCCTGACCATGATGGCGAACATATCACCATTGGTCATGTTTCAGCAAGGAAACTCCATGCAGAGATTTTGTATGAGAATCAGGACCGGGTTATATAAACATACAAACCATTTATTCTGTTAGCCTTTGGAATATATTTGCACAATTCCACATTAACAACAATCATTTATTACACTGGTATTGTCCCTGTATAGAAATGATACATGACATTGTACTAACAGAACCCACCCTGCATGCATGGGCCGTATCAGCCTGATTCTATGCCTAACATAATATTATGTCTGGTTAACACGGTGCAATTATATGAAAGACGGTGCTTCTGGCTGGGCACGAGACTCTAGTACTCCTCAAGTACATATATATAGGCTCACGTGATTGTTCAAGCCTCTATGTGGCTTCAATTAATGCCCTGATTACATTCCATGCTAGGCTGCTATACCGAGAATGATGGGATTTTCTGCAAACTCTCTCTGATTGAAAGTGAAGGCCTAGGTCACAATACCTGTCATATAATGCATGGGAGATTGGTTGGTGCTTCCAATAGCACATACCGTAGCCTTGTTCCCAGGCGCTCAGTAAATTACCGAGTGCCTAGGGAACGAGGCTATACACATACTGGTGCTTGACCTCAATCCAAACAACTTGCATCACATTCTGAAACTTCCAAAACTGAGAAAGGTATATAAATATTATCAAAACAATATCAACTTTAATTCAAAGACATGCAGGTAACATTAGTCAATGGGTGTTGTCTATTATTTCACAAGTATGACTCAAGTGTTCCCCTGCGCCGGATGTCACATGTCCAGCAGTGGAACCCGCCTCCAAGAGACTGCGAAAATCGGAGAGGGACCTAGGGAGAGGAGATTATGCAATAGGTCTTCCGGAGAGCCAAAGCCTAAACAATTTCACCTCCCACATATGTACAGTCATGTGGTAGCCTAGGAAGGTGATGGCCATTACTGCAGAGTACGCCTTGCATCTAACATTACAATACAAATGATTGCTCCCAGGTGACTGACCATGCAGTACAGTGTGAGCTGCAGGTGCAGGTTCGTTGCTCAACACCTGTACAACAACTAAGGCTGACCACGGTTTCATTTGGGGGGGGGGGGGGGGGCATTCGCCTCCCTTCGAGTCTTTGCTAGCTGACCCCCTTGAAAGATACCCATGTACTATTGTGTATATAAGGCAACTCATGCTCCCCCCTTACTTGCCCCCCTCCCCCCCCCCCCCCCCCCGCTTTTCTAACTGATCAACCTCATGCAGGTGTGTTGCATCCCAGCCAATAATAGGAAGCCATGACTTGTAGTATGGACAACATGAAAACCTCACCCGGTACATACTGTCAAAGATGTATTCATGGTTACCTACATACAACAGGGAACTTCTCTGACCTGATCCAAGGTCACAGCTTACTGCACACATGTATTGTTCTATATACTACTGATGACATGTGGACTAGCTCTTAATTGTCAACACAGAATTATGGACGTTGAATTACTGCTTGACACTAAGGAGGTAGGCGTACACAGCTAGTTGTACGACTATTTGTAGTGGTATAGACCTAGCTGGCTTCCAACATCGGTCAGCCCAGTCTGGTTCAAAGCCAGCTTGAAATGGCTAGTGACAAGGCAAGCAACCATGCACAGTATATACGTGGAATCTCTCGTCACTAAAATATTGCATGCCTCCCCACTGCTTAATTCAAATGCCCATCTGAAACGTGTGTACACCTCCCCAGTGTTAGGCAGTAATTCGGTCCATCTGTTGCTCTGAAGCACTTTCATCAGGCACATGTACAGTAAAAGGAATGCCAACTTCATGTTTCACTGGAGGTGTGTTACCAGTTACAGGTGAGTGAAGAAGATAGTGTGTCAGGAAGTTAAGGCTCACTTCTTGTGTTCAAAGCTGTATCAGTTTGTTCACTCCTTGGAAGTATTACAGTTCACTCATTTGATACAGTGTCGCTAGTCATTCTCACATGCAAATCACAGCTTAATGGGTTAGCCCACAGGTTCTGAGCCCTCTAACTCTTGTTGCAGCCATGCATAAGTACAGTGGTGATGGCAGTAGCCCCCATAGCACTGATGTGCTGAATTGGTATACCAGTGGAAATTTATACTCTAGTTCAAAGTTCAATAACATGTTCAGTTGCTAACCTTGATGCATTCAATGCCAAGCTTCTCGAATGCTTTGTGTGTCGGTATCTCTCCCGCCTCTACCACCACCCTCTTGGGGCCAAGCATCAGGGTGTTCATGGAGAGCCACTTGGACGTCATCCAGAGCGGATGACTGTCCGGTATCACAGGCCTCGGAGCGTCAACCACTTTCCAACCAACTTTGACGAATAGACTGTTGGTCTGGTGGCAACGTCGGTCAGGGTTCTCCATCATCAGTCCGGGCTCCAGGAATGAATAGGACGTGTCCATGTGCATCGGGTTGGAGTCATTGAAGGAGAGTATGTGGACGTTGTACTCCTTTCCCAGGTGGCGTCTCATCCACTCAATCCCAAAGCGGTTAGTCACCTGGAGTAGTAATCAAGAAGATGCAATAGTGAGTTTTATTATAACAGAAGGGAGAAGATGGCACCAACTGAATTGCACTTCATATACACGCCAGTGGCAGTGAAGTGAAAGTGAAATGATACTGTTTGCTAGAACTCCCTTTTCTGCTGGCTATATATACGAGGCTACCAGAGACGCATAGTCAAGACCTGTCACCTATAAGGACTGATCTCTCCCTCCCTACCTCTTGAATGATCTGGTGACTAGTGACCACAGGAAGACAAAATACCGACTCAAAAAATATAATTATGAGAATGGACCGTATAGCACCAAATTTTGGTGGGACAAAAGCTATTAACAGATTGTCCTTCCAAAATTTTTCATGGATCAATAAATTAAGCAACCACACCCACAGCTTGTCGTGGCTATCTACGCTCTGCTCTGCAGCTCTACATCACAGTAAAAGCAAATGTGACTACACTTAGATGCTGGAAACAGTGTTACGTTGTAGTGGAGGATAATAGAGTAAACTAATGGTAACATGAACAGAGGGAGCTGGCCCATATCATTTTACAGTATTGTGAGGGAGTCCCCACACTGTGACTGAAGTAAACCGATATGGGTTATGAGGGAAAGTTTCAGGCCCTGTGATGGTGGCAGGTGAATCCTTAACCGTGGTAATGTGGTTTAGAACTTGGCTAGTAGTTGATGTGTATGTAGCCTCGTTCCTAGTTTTCGTATGGCACCTTGGAACGAGGCTAAGTACACCCTGTGTTGTGTTATACAATGTAGTTACAAGATGGCTTGTATTGATTATGGAATACATGACAGTTTGTTGCAGTGCAAACCTGGCTATTCTGTGCAAATATGTCTCTGCCAACTCGCAAGAAATCGGCTGCGTCAAAGCAGGGCTCGCACTCGGTTGTCACGTACTTCTGCTCCAGTCCCAGCCGGTATTGTTCCTCCTTATTGTCCACTGGGTAGCTATAGTCAAAGAGTTCGTCCGACATCAGTGGCTTAGGAGCGGTGGTCCATTTGGCCCCTCGATGGAAGTACTCTTTGATCAACGGACGATATGCTCGATACTCAAAGAATCGTGACCGCCAGGCCATGGGGGCTTCAAAGATCTCATTACCGATTACCATAATCAGGTCTCGAGGTACAGCAACACGGCCTGTGGATGCGAAGTCTGGAGTGGTGTACTCCTTACTGTAATCTGGTAGCTCTGGGCGGCGAACTGTGACCCCTTCGTGCTCCAGAATGCGGCAAAACTCTTCCATTTCCTCAACAGCCTTCTTTACGTGCTCAGCAGGAAAAGGTTTTCCACTGTTCTTCTCAAAGAAGTCCCAGTGCTCTTTTGAAATGATAGCCTTCACTTCATGGGTGAAATGAGGTACAACTGCCCCCTCGGGTCTTCCAACGATAACTTCCTCCAAAGGATCCCACTCATTGTGTGAGCAAACGGGAGACGTTACATCTGGGTGCTGGTCAGGTGCCTCAGCGGTAGCAGCTGCTGCTGCAGTGAATGCATTCCTTCCTCTGCAGATGCTCCAAGACCTCACTTGAATCACAGGTGTCCTGTGCTGTTCGGGTTAGAAACAAGATGGATTTATATTAGTTGCTTATCTATAGCACGCTAACCAGATCTTACCCTTCAGACAGGGAAAAAATTCATTATTTGAAGGCCAAGGACCCAGAATATTGCCCCCTATTATCATGTCATTGCTGTTTTTCCTCTATCATCATACATGTAGCCATTTACCTATGCCCACTGCTTTGCTTATATACTTGCAACAAATAGCTAACCTTTGTCTTTCTACAGTGTACCTTTGTTGTTCTACAATGTTGTTCTGAATCGGGGTCTGAACTAACAAAGCAGGGTTGATTTCAGTACCGATGCTCATGGGACAGAGATTTTTTTGCCCATTGTACAAAATGCAGTTCAATTGCGAGTGATGTCATCAAACTAGGATACCATTATTACCGTCCCCTGTTCAATAGATGGCCAGGTCCCTCTGTATTGTATGCATGAACTAAGCAGCACCACAAACGTTGCATGTCAGCACTTTTGTCTCGGAGAAATATAGCGTAATCATAATTTTAGGCCCTGCTTGCTAGCGGTGGAGAGAACTGGTATGCCGTATGTAACTAGCTGTACTTGTACTGCGAGTACGTCCTGGCAGCCCCATACCTGCACATAGAGTATACTTACACTTAAAATTCCACGGACGATTCCTTGCATTGAAGCCATAGCTGTTACAGTTCAGTTACGCTGGGGACACAAAACAGCATATCATGACAAGAAACTGACAAGACACAGCATACCATGCCTATCACTGTACGTAACTCTGCAGTATTTCATAGTAATTGGGTGCTTGTAGGATCAATGTATCTACTTGGCACAGTATGAAGTGTAATGGAGCCATAATGAGCAGGAGCACCCAAGTATGACAACACCTTGTTGTACCTCATCACGGTACCGGGAAGGGTTGTTTTAGCCATGCAGGAACTGGTCATCTCTCACAGTGCCTCCCATGTGGTTATCATGGACTGTAATTGTTCACACAGATGCAGCCAAATAAGGCCTGTTACAACCCACAGTGCACCTCTATTTGTGATGTAACATTAACCTAGGTTGGGCTTCATGAGTTGTAATTCTGTGATTTGCACACCAGCAAGAGCGCATGATGACATCTTGTTTTTTCCTCTGCTGTGAAAAAACAATGATGTCATCATGCGCTCTTGACACCAGTAATCCCTAGTTTGCTGGATCTGGTGCTGTTGCTATTGGATATCCATTGGGGCAAAACGGTATTCACACTAGTCTTGTGTAAAGATTGGATAGGCGTTATGTGACAAGCAGGAGGTGGATCACAATCAGGGGCCAGGATGACACTGAACTGCAATTGAGCCCCTTGAGGCAATCCTTGATTCAATTCACTGTGTATATGCCAGGAGGAGTTGGGATGCTTAGTAGCAGGTGCAGTGTGTGCCAGGAGTTGGGATGCTTAGAAGCGTGTGCAGTGTGTGCCAGGAGTTGGAATGCTTAGTAGCATGTGCAGTGTGTGTCAGGAGGAGTTGGAATGCTTAGTAGCAGGTGCACGCAGTGTGTGCCAGGAGTAGGAATGCTGAAGTGCAGCATTCCTACTCCTCCTTCTAAGCTACTCCTCCTAGCTACCAACATTCGACAAAGAACCTACCTGACAGGTTATTCGTACAGACTGTGCTTGTGTGCCCAATCTTTGAATACCACTCACAGGGACAATGAGAGATACCAGTGTGTGACCAGAGCCTGGTCAACCCTTCTCTTTGTCCAATGTGCACGCCGAATGACTACACAATACACCTGTGGCAAGCCTATACTATAGTGCCCCCACAACTTATCCATGCAATGACTGCTAGCCATTTACCCGGTACTTGATAGTGGCAAGCTTGGGCAGGTAGATACATGTAGAATACTGCAGGCAAACCCTAAGCTACCTCAACCAAAATCCCTCCCGGGGTCACGGGTGTTGATACTTGCATGGGTGTCAACCTAGTCCAAAGGCATTCAGCCAGAAAGAGTGGGTCATTTGGTCAAAAAATGGGACACTTGGTCAGTCAAAAGTGGGACATTGATCAAAATGTGATTTTATGGGTAAGGTTCAGGGCCGTAGGAAGCAAAACAAAACCTGTCCGGCCAATATTATAACAGCACAATTACACGCGGCAGAAGGCAGTGCATAGAGGTGTGTAGTGCTGATCAGTCCGTGTGAAGCGCGGGAAAAAAAATTTCGCCTTCATTTTGTTAGCTATCAGGATGTGCTCTTGTGGCACCTTCGTGCTTTGCACTGCAAGTTCCAGATGTACGAGGATTGCAGGTCCCGGTGGGAATGAGACTACGGACTGCACTTGTCTCCCTCGAGCACTCACGCTTTCATGCATGCCCACGCGATAGATCTATTTATCTTTTGTAAGGTCAAAACCGGTACGGCCATGGCCGGACCGGCCGTAGTGACTCCTACGGCCCTTAGTCTCATTCCCAGATGATTTTTCGCACGTGGGGGGAAAATACGTCTGGTAATCCGCCTATTCCATTTTGGTTCCGGTGCGCCGGAATGCTGGTGCATTGTTCTATTTCAATTTAACTTGTGACATAACGTAGGATTACATTCCACAGTGCGCGAGCTGTCGAAGAACGTTGAACATGGATGTTGATCGGGCAATCGACGCCGCTTGTTTGAGACTAGGCTATTCAAGCCTTCGAAAAGAGCAGGAGGAAGGCGTGAAGAACTTTGCTAGTGTTTTGAACATGACGGCATAAAGCAAGTAAACATTCCGTTTACGTGACGCGCAATGATTTCGAATTCCGTGAACCAAAATGGAATAGGCAGGTTCCCAGACTCTACTTCCCCTCTCGTCAGAATGTAAAGTCTGGCCCGCGAGACTATACGGCCCTGAGGTTAGCCTCATTCCCAGGCCATTGCCCAGATTTTCATTGCTTACAGGAAGCCTGGGAACGAGGCTAGAGTAAGGTTACTATCCATTTTGGTGGTGTACACATAGCGGATACAAAAAGGGCTTCGGACATGGTTTTAATAGCGTAAAAGAGGGACTGTCCTTCCAAATGAGGGATGGTCAGGACACCATTGTTTTCCTCATCCCAAAGCAGTTGAACAACATTGCCTATCTTACTACTAATTCTACATGTCCAACTGCAGGACCGCAACAAATATTGACATTCACAGCTTAGCCGACGCACTGGGAACTTTGCCCACGTTACTAGGAGTCACCACTGACCGACCGCAAAATAAACCAGCACCGCACGTAGCCATCGAGACAGTGAGCAGTGAGCCCATGAATATGGGGAATTTAGCTAGTAGTACAGTCTACAGGCGGTTTCCTAAAGCTGATCGGAAGGTCACATAATTTATAGAACACACTACGAACATAGATAATAAACGGTCGGAATATTATCATACTCACGGCCAAACCCGCGGGAAGCATCACTTGCTGGCGCCATGGCATGCAGCCTGTCGCAGACCGCATGTACACTGAGCGCTGATCGTACTCAGTGCTCGTCTGAATAAGGCTCGTTTCCAGGCCTCCCCTTCCGGAGTGGCTACTGACACCGATCGGTTGGTGGTGACAAGGACCACTGAGTAGCTATTGCCACCCCGATCCGATCGGTGGCAGTTCGGCCACTATTGACACCGACCTGCGCTCAGGCTTGTACTTGGGCTCTGACCGTTCGTGGGGTTGTGGGCAGGCTTGTACTTGCAGCTAACATGAAAATGCAGATATACAAAGCAGAGCACTAAAATAACAGTTGGACTAGTCTTCATCCACTGCACTAGAAAAAAACCGAGCAGATCTCAGCTTTATTGACGACTGCACCCGGATGTTGGCATAACAATCATATGACCTCCTGTTTACATGATTGTTATGTAATCCGGAAGTGACCTCTCAGCTTCAAACACTCCAGCAGAGTTGACTGTAAGTAGCTGCCCCTTGGATATCTTTGGCCTGGGAGGGGACCGCTGCTCGTGCTCACTACTGTCATCAGAGTCCTGCACGTGCCCTGAGCCAATGTCCTCCCTTTCAGAGTCACTCATTCCAACCGTTAGTACTGAGTACCATTACACCAAACATACTCCTAAGATTATCCTCTGACATGTGGAGATATAGTCCCTCATGCATGTCATTGTGCACAGAACTTTGAGCAGACCATGAGAAACGAGGACATCACCATGAGACCAGGTTTGAAATCGTGGGTTTCACCGTGGGATCGTGAGAGTTGAGAAGTCTGCAGCTGCACGCATAAATTTCTCCAAAACTGCCCCCCCCCCCCCCCCCCCCCCCCCCCCCCCCCCAAACACACACACCCTATTATAGCGACATTAGCCATGACATAATTCAACCCCCCCCCCCCCAAATCAGATAGGTATGAGTGCTTCTTCTGCATTCACAGCTATACTAACTCTTAATTCCTAGGAGCCAAACTGTCCACACAATCAGGTCACGAGGACCGCACCACCCCAGCCCACAGTGCCTGTCACCACTAAGATGATCGAGCAAAGAATTATTGTGTGTTTACAACATGTGCACCTATTTATTAGCGTGGGCGGAAGAATTGTGATTAAGGTTTGAGAAACTTCTCAGCATCACTCAGTGCCTTCACCATCTCAGGAAACTGTGCTAGTTGACATGCCTCCTCCAGCTCAGCCCATCTGTACGCCTGAGACTCATCTGACAACACCACCTGTACCGTTGAACTCTCTGCAAGCCAGTACATCACTGTCTTTGGTTTTCCACGAACCCTGTACTCCAGGATCCGTGTGAAATCCAGGATGGTGAGGGAATCCCTGTCAAGTCCAGCTTCCTCTTTTGTCTCTCTGTACGCAGCATCCAGATCAGTCTCGCCAGGATCCACGTGACCTTGCGGGGACATAAAGTTAGTTCATCATGCCATCATAGGCACTAGTCTCGGAACCAGACTCCCGAGGGGGAGTCTGGTCCTTGGGAGTCTGGTACAGTTGCATACACAGCAGAATTTCAGTGGCATTATCTGATTGGTTGATTGCTATGTAATCAGGTTGTGGCACTTGTGGAGACAGTGAGTCAGTGAATTGATAGTAACTCTGTCTAGCACCTCCTTGAGAGCCACCAGATCACCTTTAATTGGCACTTAGGAATCCTGTAGTCCATAACTTCTCTGTACGCAACTGTACCAGACTCCCCCTCCCCCTTCGGGATGGGAGTCTGGTATATACCAAGACTAAGGGAACACCTATCTACTACCTGCACCACATGCCATTGAATAAACATTCTTAGTGCAAAATGGCCAAATTTCGTACCTTTAGGTGGTGTCCAATGGTGATTACTGTATGAGGCTTGCAGTAGAAGGTACTTTATTCTCCCCTGTTCCCTACGGAACACTATGAATCCTGCTGCAGTCTCTGGCATTCCTGTGGGGTGAAGGTGTGGCTGGAGCCTTTGTTCCTGTAAGACAGTTCTGCAGGAGTCAGAATGGAATGATTGCCCTTCTCAAACAACTCAAGGCACATGTGATACACCTTACCATTATGTACATAATCCTACATCTATAATACTACACGGTACGCATTAATCTGATATACTGCTTGGTTTTGGCAATCAGATTGGTATTACATGTACACTTTTTCTCAAGGTACTGCTGTAATAGAAAGCTGATTGGTGAATACCTATGCAAAATTGCATTCTGTCAGGACAACTTGAATGTAGGCATGTGCCCAGACCCTTCCTCCTCCCTGTGTGTAACTTCTAATCATGCTACATGTGCTACACAGTCGAGTCAGAAGCCGCCTCAGTGACTCCAGCAAGCTGGGTACCTCAGCCCTCAGACAAGTATTCCCCACACCCATCACAGCCCAGCCATGTAAACGCAAGATGCTTATCCGGCTATCATACCTGCTCTCATGTAAATGTAAACTTACAACTGGGCGTGGACCAAGAGACGCCTGCCTGGTCGACGGGGATCCCGGGACCGAACGATTTCTGATACCTAATATCCGGAATAAAAATCCGGGTCACGGAAATGTTCGGGAGTGTAAGACAACTACATAAATTATATTATATCTCGTACGGCAAGCTGGGTGGGCCTGGGAACGAGGCTATCTTGCGGCATAGTGTCGCTGGCTCGCAAGATTAGTTTGAGAAGGAATTAAGGAGGAGCCAACAGTGACTAGTCTGCTAGTGCTTCTGCAAGATCTGGGGTGTGGCTCATTAGAGCCGTGAAACGTCATAACTAGAACCTATGACGCAATTATTGTGAAAAAATATGGCAGGTAATGAAGAGCGTTTCGACGGGTTGCTACTGAGCATCGCTCAGCAACACACCGGCGGAATCACCGAGGTGAGCGAAGGCATTATGCCAGATAGTTTGCTCTGGCAATAGTAGCAGCGCAACGATCCACGTGGGAGGGCTTTATTTGGAGCTGGTTGCAATGTCCACGTGGTTTGGAGACATTACCGGTAGTAATGCGTGCTACAGGGTGTAGATGGCCTTGATTACTTCTGCACTAGGCTAAGCAAATCCCATTAACGTCTAGCAAGTAACATTTGTGAGAAAGATATAGAGCAAGTGTGGGTGGTGTCCGGACGGTGAGGTGGTGTCGACCTGGACACCCCGCTTGTTCCTTCGCGCAGTTGCTGACCATCCTATACCTGCATAGAGTAAGGGCAGGAGTGTCCGGACTCTCTGCAAACTTCTTCCTGTGCGAAGAAATTTGAGGAGTATCCCCCCCCCTCTGGACACCCCGCTCTTACTCTGTCAAAGTGGTTATTGCATGGTATGGCAGGAAGTAGGGCAATGGTTAGGGCCAGGCCAGTGTCCAATGTATTCTCTGCTGTATGGTGCGTCTGAGAGGATGAAGCATGAAGGCTACCACATTTACAAGGGAGGGTCACTCCCATAGACGTACTAGTCACAGCTGCGACTGCAGGTCAAGGCTTTGACCGGCTATTTTGGCAGTTTGACTATGCTGATTTTTCGGAGTAGAGACGTATCAGCTGAGGTCAGGGGCCTCTAATGAAACTGTATACAGAGATCACATGATGCGCAATGTTAATTTTGAGGAGTTATACAGTGTACCGTGGTGATAGTCACAGCTGCCACCTTCCCTATGTGTAGTTGCTGGACACATTCTTCAGTTTCCTGAGGAGAAAAACTGACTTCTTCACTGGAGTTGAAAAGGGAAAAGCAGAACAGGTGAGTTAATCCAGGCAGTCATGTGATATACAACATCAGCTAGTAATGATTCCGAGTGCAACAAATTTCTTGGATCTCTTCCGCAGCTGGTGTTACAAGTCATGAAAAGACATGAGAAAGTTGCACTTGAGGTGAAAGTGGAGCTGTTAGTGTACAGTAATGGCTACCGAACAGCTAATATACGTAGTACCCTCATTCCCAGGTCTCCACATCTAGCTTTAGTCACTGGCGTGGAGGCCTGGGAACGAGGCTAATAGCACTGCAACGATATTGTATTTTGCCATATTGCAGCTGATTTACATCCTGGATACATGTATAGCGATATGTGGATATATTGTTGCAGCTGCTCTAGAGTATATACGGTTTATCTGTCCCAACGCACAGGCTAAGATGGAAATGGAAAAAGAGCAGAGCTCTTCCAAGAAGACAAAAAAAGACAAAGGGAAAACAAAGGAGACAGTGAGTGAGAAGAAGGCTCCTCCCCCTCCCGCTAGTCCCCCTGGCGACACACCCATGATTGTGGAGGTGAGGAAGCTTAAGGGTTGGTGTACCAATGTGGCCTCCTGTAGTTCAGATAAGGTAAGTCAAGTGTGCTTTGACTTGCAGGTGACTGACGAGGAGGCTGAGAGGATCAAACAGGAGGGCAGGCAGAAGAGGTCGGTGAAGGAAGAGGGCGCTGCACAGCCACCCTCTCCAGAGGGAGAAGAGGAGCCCTCTGCTCAGAAGAAAGTAGAGGAAGAAGAGTTGTCTAAGGTGAGCTGGCAGTTCGTCTTAGCTGCATGTCCAGAAGAACGCGAACCATATCACAGTGCACTTACATGGTGTGTCCCATTCCCACGTCACACTGCTGTATCAACAAGTTTGTTCCCTAGCCTCATTCCCAGGCCGTCTCCCGCTCTGTTTTTAGCCGCATATGTGACCACTGAACGTATGAGGCTAAAAATAAAGCAGGAGACGGCCTGGGAACGAGGCTACAGAGGTTGTTCCCATATTCCACTGCTGTATCAGCATGGTTGTGCCCTCTTCCACATTGTACGCTGTAACAACAATGTCGATCGCTCTTCCACATTCCACTGCTGTATCAACATTGTTGTGTCCCTCTTCCATATCATACTGCTGTGTTCTATCCCATGGTTATATCAACATGGTTGTGTCCCTCCCCCCACATTACACTGCTGTATCCCCTCCCCCTCCCCCTCCCTCCCCCTCCCCCTCCTCCCTCCCCCTCCCCCTCCCCCCTCCCCCTCCCCCCCTCCCCCTCCTCCCTCCCCCTCCCCCCTCCCCCTCCCCCTCCCCCCTCCCCCTCCCCCTCCCCCCTCCCCCTCCCCCTCCCCCTCCCCCTCCCCCTCCCCCCCTCCCCCCCTCCTGCCTACAGCCTGACAGTGACTCAGAGGATGACAGTGCAAAGGGTAAACTGAAGCCCAATTCAGGCAATGGAGCAGACCTTCCCAACTACAGATGGACACAAGTAACTAACCACAAATACTGTTCCAGACAGGCGTACATGTACAAGTAGCTTTGGTCGCTTCACTCGCTTCAGCTATTGCTATTGCTCCCTTTGCGCTGCACGAGTCCAGCGACAGGCAGCTCACTATGCAAAAGTATAGCAGGCTCCCCCCCCCCCCCCCTCCCCTTGTGACACATGAGTTCTCTCTTCAGCAGCTTTGCGAGCTCTTACCCCTCAGTGCATCTGCGTGAATCTGTAGTGTGTAGCTCATTGTTCTGACTCACTGACAGCTTTGTGCGCGATGGTGTCTCTGGCTAAGCGCATTGAGTTAAGTAAAACACACTGGGTCCTACAATACCGCAAGAGTAAGTATGAAGGCTGTGTACGCCACTCTAGTCTGGTCCCGCCTACCGAAGACCTCACTTCCGTTGCTCATACACTCACACACACAAATCTCAATGTGTTGATGCATGTACTGTTCCTGTGTGATATGATATCTCACTGTTTCACTGCAGACACTGCAAGAAGTTGAGGTGAGTTCTGTGCCACATTCTACTGCACTGATCTCGTTTATGGTACACTAGCCTCTGTATTGGATGTATGCATTCCTACCCGGAATTATAGCAACTTTCTGAGGTTATGCTGCATCTGTCTCTTAAGTCACCCATGTTGTTGCCATGGTAACACAAAGCTTCCAGCTAGCCTTAAAGTGATGAGACATATATGATGCCCCGGGCAATCACATTTCAGTGTTATTTTCTTCAGATCCGAATTCCGACGGGAGTGTCGTTTGCCATTAAGAGCAGAGATGCTGTCATAGACATCCAAAAGCAGGTGCAGTGTGAGAGACGTCCGCTGTGCACGTAAGGTCCTAGTTCAGAATGGGTACACGACGTTTGTATGTATTCTTGCAGCACCTAAAGGTTGGATTGAAGGGTCACAAACCCATCATTGATGGAGAACTATACAACAAGGTATCTGTTGGTTGAATATGTTGTCTTTGGTACATGTTGTGTGGATGTGTGTGTAACTGTGTATGAGGTTGCACGAGCGTTATGACTGATGCTACCTACAGATTAAAGTTGAGGAGTCATTTTGGACACTGGAAGACAAGAAGTTGATGATCGTCCACCTGGAAAAGGTTGGCGGACGCAAGTGATTTGTCGGAGTTGGTCAGTTGATGAGCTATAGTGCTGTTACCGAACCTCCTGTTGTCTGCTACAGCAAAATAAGATGGAGTGGTGGAGTCGCATTGTGGCCACCGACCCTGAGATCAACACCAAGAAAGTTCAGCCAGAGAATTCCAAGGTGCTCACTCCCCTATTGCCAGCCGCATTAGCACAAGCTGTCAGTCACAGTTAGGAATGCTGACTATCTTACTCCATCCTCATGACTAGTTAAACTCGAGCGGCTGGTAATCCATATGTATGTATGTATCAGTCACAGTTAGGAATGTTGATCACGCCTAGCAATGTTGTGGGTTTCCGGCTGGCCGCTCTACATGTATGTAGTCATGAAGATGGTACAAGATTGTCAACCTTGGAGGTTGGGGGTCGAGCACACGGCTTGCAGAGCTAGAGCAGCTAAATTTGGAGTCAAATAGTGAGCATAGTCGGTTGACATCATGTCTCAGCTCCACACTACACTTGAAGCACATGACCAGGCCCCACGTATACATGCAGCTCAGACTATCTCCCAGTTCGCAAACACTGCTCCTGCTTGTCAGTAAGACACTGTTGCATGCGTGTATATACAGCTCTCTGACCTGGACGGTGAGACGAGGGGTATGGTGGAGAAGATGATGTATGACCAGCGACAGAAAGAGGTGGGCGGAGCATGCAGGACACTAGTGGGCAGATTGTTCCATTACACCAGTAATGTGCCTGGAGTCAACTGCTTACAATGGAACTTGAGCTTTTCAGCATGGCAGTATCCTCATTCCCAGTCCCCGCCCATATTCCCATATTTGAGAGGAAAGGATTGTAGAAATGGTTTAATTGTGAGTTGGACGCAGTAGAGTTCAGAACAGTGAGAGGAGCAAATGACTGGCAGTGGGAATGGCCTGGGGATGAGGCTAGCATTGCCCTTGGATACTGTACGCCCATGAATGAGCTATCATCTATGTACTTTTAGAAGTCCAAAATAACAAAGCCAGAAAGATAGCCCAGGAGTTTGAGTGACGGGGTAGTATTACCTTCCAAATTTACCCGATGTAACTGGATTACTGTACTTGAGTTAATGGCAACCTCATGACAAGGATGTTTCTTATATTCGCAGATGGGGCTCCCAACCTCTGATGAGCAGAAGAAGCAAGACATACTGAAGAAGTAAGCTATCGGTCTTCCTGCGCAGTTGACACCCACTAGACCTACTTACCTCACTCATAGTGAAAGGGAACAATAATGTTGTACATAGCAAGCTCTGTGCATGTTAGATGTGTTCCTTGAGAGCTTTCATTTGGTATTGACAGGACATTGATTGAGGGCAAAGTGAACTGAAATACTAAAAGGGGTCTAGCAGAGCAGACACATGACATAGTTATGCGACCAAACTTCATATGCTCGGTCACTCTGGACTTAATTATACCAATCACTCCCTGCTCACCCACATGTGGTTGCCATGTGCAAGAAATACTGCCACATTAAAAAATTGAAGGGTTCCCAGAACAGACTTGAATGGGTCTTTTCCCTAGGCGGCAAACTGCATGCCTGAACAACCATTATCAATGTTCACGTTTCCACTACGGTGTGATCATGCACAAAGAACTTTGACAACCAATGATGCCCGCCTGTTCAGGCCCGCATCAATTGCTCCCATGCTGATAACTGCACGGCCATAACTGTCAGTTGGTATGTCACGTACTGTGTACCTTTCTTTGTACTGTGGCAGGTTCATGGAGCAGCACCCTGAAATGGACTTCTCTAAAGCCAAGTTTTCTTAGTTATTTTCTGCACGTTTGTAAGCTGCCCATGCTGATTGGACCGCGTGTTGCTAATGATCACTGTGTAACTGCTGTCTCATTTGGTGTTCTTGATGAACCATTTTAATCAGGAGGAGAAATACATTCAATGAAAAACTTTTGTGTGATGTTCAAGAGATACTTTCTTGTAGCCCTCTCCATAGTTTGCTGTGTGGGAGAATATAACATGCATGCATGAATGGATCTGGAGCGTATACAGTCCCAGGGTCATTCCATGGAATGGAATGGAAGAGTACATTAACATGCAACACATACATTATTATTAGTCTCCATTATTAATTCCCAGGCCCCCTCCCAGCTTTTCGTTGCTTGCAGTATATGTACTGCGTGCATGCAAGCAACGAAAGCTGGGCAGGGGCCTAGCCTCCCAGCCAATTAGATAGCAATATCGTTAAGCTACATGTTGATCTATTGGTGGACACAGATATTCATGTACACGCACATCATATTTTCCCCAGTTATGGTTGATCTGAAGGGGGGAAATGCCATGCCGAAATGGGCTGTGAAGCAAACTTCATTTTCTTGTCAGGACAGTTGACAAGGGGGTGGCCGCATGGAAGAAACCTTACAATAGCCTTACCCAGTGGTAGTTTCATCTGTGCCTTGCAGAAGCCTGGCCAGTTGGGACTCAACATCCTGCAGTGTGCAGATATTGTTATCAACGTGCATGCACTGTAGTCCATTCAGCTTACTTGAATCTGCTGCTTCAGGCTCTTGTTCCGCTTTTGAAGCTTTTGGGTCTCTACCTGCATGCAAATAGTGCAGCTGTACACGTATGTCTAGGATGGATGCACTATTCTCTAATTTCCAGGCTCTTCTCTGCCCCACACGAGCTAGGGAATGAGGCTATAATGTCAGGTGTGTTAACAAGTCACAGTTTGTAGAATGGCACATCAGTAATTAAGCAGTTTCCAAAATGAGCTGAATTTGCATACCTCACTCTTTCAGACGATCAGAATAACTGTGTGTGATGCTGATATCCTATCAACGTACCTCCACCTCTCTCAGACATTGCTCGAGCTGATGGCACACTGACAGAGGGACACGCCCACTCCTCATGCTGGACACAGCCACTATTGCATCCCGCTGCTCTGCAATCTGGAGGTGCATGGTGAAGACACTAGCATAGTGTACAGTCCAGCTCCTTTCACCACGGCATGGACTGATTAACTTGCTTGTCATAGCGTGAGGACGCCGCACACAGTATGTTACTTTATACAGCTTCCACCTGCCCTTTTCATGCTACACCTCTAAGCACACCAGCTAGAATCTAGCTCCCCTCTATTGGCCTGGGTATGACGTCTGCAATGTACCTGCAACACCATGGTAGCTGTACTGCTGTAAACACAGCATAGGCTGTACTCTTCATGGTGGAGCATATACTACACCTCTAACTAACTTCGTAATGCTTGCAGCCAGTTTGGATTGAAGTCCAGCTCCAGCCCAGTGGACACATGGGAAGGTTCAAGTCGTTTCATCCTGATCTCCACCTCAATCAATTGTTGTGCCGGTGCATGCTGGCAAGCATACTTGATCACTTTGTCACTTTGCAACTAAAGCTTTGAATATGAACAACAGAAAGGGAGGTGTGGCAGTGGGCTGATGACAACAGATCAAATTAATTGTAGTACATGTAAGTGTTAGCATTTGCATGCAGGCCGTTGCATGTACCCAGTTGACAACTCGTACCTTTAGCTGTAAATCCTCTACTCTTGAAGCATAATCCTTGCTCTGAGGGGAGGATGGCATATCACTTGGGTCTGGACAAAGAAAGGAGATTGTTCAAGATGATCATCCACTACCAATTTTATCCACCACAAACTGGAGTACCTTCCACTGGAGCTTGGAGTTCCTCCATCACTCTTCGGTGGATCTCCTCCTCCCTCCGGAGCTCTTGTCTCAGTCTGCACGCATGAACACACACATGTACAGTTAACTATAACTTCGTGCACAGGAGTGGCATGAAATAGTTAGAGCTAAATATAGGGTCCTGTCATGTTGGATTTGGACCCCCTACTCTGTTATCAATTGTCTAAAGAAAGACATGTTGTATCCTAGTCTCGGCCCCAGACCCAAACCCACCCCAGCGTGGATCGCATCTAGTAGATGCGATCCACGCTGGGGTTGGTTTGGGTCTGGGACCAAGACTAGTTGTATCCATGCATCTGAATAGATATGAAGCTTGGCATTGTGCCATTGTGATCAGCACAAAAAGAACCTTCACATGATGTGCTAAACATGAAGTGATGGTAACATTTTTGTCAAAATCACACTTGACCATTTGAAGGCTATAATCCATGGTTTGGCATGTTTTTGGGTCAAAATCCAACCTACAGCAAAATGGACATCATTGGAATGCTCCATTCATGCTGATCACAATGGTGCAAATCTCAACTTCGTATCTCCTTCCTACCCCAAGATACCTAGCATATTAGCCCGGGCCTTCTACACCACCAGTTTTTGATTGCATACAGTAGACACTCTCTCTCTCTCAAACACACACACGTACACGCACGCACACACACACACACACGCACGCACACACACACACACATGCACGCATGCACACCACATACACACACACACACCTCTCATTCTCGTGCAGTGTCACTCTGCACTGCACCTCCAAGTGATGCAGCTGCCTCCTCAGATGATAGAGCTCCTGGGAGGGGCGTGGCTGAACTGTACGGGGAATCGGGGGCAGGACGAACCCGGATGTCCTCTCACGACTGATCACTGACTGCAGCTGATGGTCATAGGCATCCTGGAGAGAAGCCCATGTGAATAGAGTGTGGGCCGGGGAATGCCAGAATCTGTTCCACATTGTAGGCCTCACCAGTCTGGGAACGAGGCTACTGCTGGACTAGCCTGGAAATGAGGCTCAGAAAGAAGTGGTACTAGGGTATGTATGGGGCCTGGGAATGAGGCTAGGTACTATCTTTGAACCAGTGGTCATCTAGCCTCGTTCCCAGGCTCCACAAAGGCTGGCTGTGCCCAGCCTTTCGTCGCTACTGTAAGCGACGAAAGGCTGGGCGATGGCCTGGGAACGAGGCTAGTGGCCATCAGTTTTAGAGAGAAGCCAGTGAATGATAGGTTCTTACAAATCCACATAACAACTGATCTTCATCACACATCAAAAAAGTCTTCAAGGGACGTACGTATTCCAAGCCATTATTGGTCCACACATGTACATACCTTAATTTTCTGCAGCAGGGGAGAGAAAACTCCGCTGATTTTAACAAGCTCCTGAAATGCATCTGCAAACGCTGATAACCTCTCAAACGACATCTCCTTATCAGCTCCTTCCAGTGATCCCAAAGACTGTGGAAGATACACCCAGGAAAATGGACAGCATTCCTAATCACATTTCTAAAACAGGGCATACCTCTCTGAGCTCCCGGAACACCTGCTCCAGGTTCTCGGTCGTTTTCATAGCATTCCTCTGGTGGGCCTTGTGCCTCTTCAGTGCACGTCTGTCGAAGGCCACCACCCTCTCATACTGCTCGGCCTTAGTGGCAGTCGAGAGGAAGGGGAGGGGGAGGGCTGATAATGGTGGTGGAGTAGAGTGCAACTGGGTGAGTGGCACTCTTGGTCCTTGCCATCCAGTGGGCCCCCTTGCCCTGTTGTTACTGCCTGTAGACTGTGAGGACAACTGCAGTTGGGACAGTGGTCCGGTGGGGATCGGTGGGATGTGGGATGGAGTGGTTTGTGTCCTCTCCTCTCTCATTTCAGCTGCAAACATGGCTCCACTCAAATCCTGTAATACATACATGTTATGTCAATTATCGTCTTTCAGGTTCATGTTACATGTATACATAACATACACAGTCATGTAGTGTATCAGAGAACTCCCTTTTCCATTCAAGTCTCAACAAATGGTGGCTACAGTTCTGAAGTTTGCAAACGTTTCAATGGTGTGTATAAGAGATACCGCTGCTACAAAGAAAAAGAATAAGATCGATCACTGTGCTGACCAGAAGCACTAGCCTGAAGGTTGACCAAGAGAGTCAAATGTAGGAGGAGGTACGAGACTCCCCCTGATTCTGAGCAGAGGATGTAGACACCAGACTAAGTGATGGTCACGGGCCACCGCTTGTGCACGTGCATGACTTGTGACTAGACAATCCAATGATTTGGAACCGTGTATGGTCAATCTTGTAGTTCAGTACAGACTTGCTAAGGTAGTTTGGCCTTTCTCAGGCCCTGCCCCCCTAAGTGAGGGGTCTGGCTGGTTAAGGGACGATACGAGAGACAGGTGGGTGTTACACCCATAATGGTAAACATATATTTTGAGTCACCTGAATAACAGCAGTATCCATACTTCGTCTTGTGCCAAGGTACCACTTAGATCAGAATCTGAGTGGGATCTGGGATTCTGGGGACGACGTTATTCAAGACTATGATATTGAGGTCGTATAGCGTCGTTCCCAGCGCCTGGGAACGAAGCTAAAGGTCACTGTGAGTACTCACGCTAGTTCTTGGTCTTGCAGCTTGTTGCAGCATTTGCAGTGTAAACAATCTCCATAGAAACCACATCGTTATCGCTCTTTTTATATGCAAGGAAGTAAAATTGAAATCCTTACGCGCATACATGTATATACAGCAGTGCGGTGCAATCTCAGTGAATCTAGACCGATCCGAGTTGGTTTCTGTGGCCTGATCACGAATGGAAGTAGACTGCGGTGAAGATGGGGAGAGACCCCGCTCGTTCTGGGTGACGCGGGTTCCCCAGGCGGTGTTAAGCGCTGATCCAGAGGAAACACTTAGAGTGAGTGCTGCACTGCTCCCTGTCACCCCTCACACTGACTTTGACTCAATCCTATGGAGCCTGTAGTCATGCGTGATGTAGTCATCATCACACACCTATCGCTGGGTCTCTGACAGGCATCAGAGTGGTCAATAGTCTCGGAACCAGACCCTTCGTGTGGGGGAGGAGGAAAGGGTCTGGGCACCATCTTACATTCGAGTTGTCCCCAAGTCGGAATGCTGACCTAACGAATCAGAAACGTTGATTGCGAATGACGTCAGGGAAACGATTTTTCTCCAGGCTTTCGGTGTCTCCAGCGACTAGACACGGCACATCGCTGTGCCGTCCCGCATTACCCGCAAGTGTCTGACAAAAGTCGAGGAGAGCAATGAGCAGGTCGACTGTGATCGTATGCGTGGTATCGCAGTTGATCGCCAATTACCACGCATAATTACATTCTGTGAGGACAACTCAAATGTAGGCACGTGCCCAGACCCTTTCCACCTCCCCCCCGCGACGGGTCTGGTTCCGAGACTAAGTGGTCAAGGCATCAGCGAATGTGCAAATACTCAATGACAGTATGGTCTCGTGGCCAGATTGTTTTCCGAGTAGGGGGTGTGGCCAGAAGGGAAGGGGGAAATAGACTGGTGACTTAAGCTCTTTTCTCAATGGAATGCTATCAGCTGTAACAAACGAAAAGGTCACTTGATAGCTATCCAATTAGCTTGATAGCTATCCAATTAGTGTCCATATCAATAATGTTCAACTTGCGAGGCTTGTTTTGCAAACCCTGATCAGCGACGAAACTCCACGGTGTGTTGTGTGAGTTTCTTTGAAAGTTGCATCCGGAAGCCACAGGTGAAACAGTTATTCCTCAAGACTTGTGAAGCTCACAAAGCTCAGGATAATAGCAGCTTGGAAAGCGAGCTACAGAAAGCCTTCAACCGTATTATGCAGTATTTTCTGCTGCCTGTTCAAAGAATCATGTGACGAGTACATCCTGGAGGTTTCACCACTAATTCTTGTCTGGGCCACAACCCTCTGAATCTGAAAGCAACCTTGGCCGTACCAACAGTGAGGCTACTGTTGCTGGAGGCTCAGTACTAGTCTAGCAAGCCACACCCTTTGTATAGATGTGCTCTCACGGGTATAAAACACAGATGCCAGGTTGTTTCCAGGAGAGAGTGGAGCTCCAATTGGAGCTTGTGAAAATGTGATTCTAATTGTAGCTCTCCCGGGCTCCTCACCAGCTTCACATTGCGTACTGTGCAGTATGCGACATAAAGCTGGAGAGGAGCCTGGAAATGGTAGCATAAAGACTGGGAGTGGGCTGGGAATGAAGTGTTCTCCCATGGGCACAACCTTTCACCCTCCAGAGTTATTTTTTGGCCCTGTGATATTTAATGAATGGTTGACGGTCTAGTTGCATGTAGCTGAGTGTGGGTGCGACCCTCCTGTAGTTGAAATGATGTATTCTCTATTGTACACAGCCCGAATTTGAGGCAGTGTTCAGGGCATACGGTGAAGATGTGACCTTCAAGTACCTGAGAAGCTTTGGGCGTGTGAATGTGACCTACCCCTCTTCTGAGCAGGCTGAGCTCGCCCAGGCTAATCTCAACCACCAGGAGTTTCAGGGAACCAGCTTGAGAATGAGACCTGTGAAGGTACAGCTGTGATTCTAGTGGGTACAGCTGTGATTCTAGTGGGTATATACAGCTGTGTGAACATGGCACAGTGTACGTAGAGCCCTTTCACTGGTAGAAATTCCTTGTCCTTTCTGCTGGTACCGAACCTATCTCCCAAGGACATCGCCAGAAGTGACATCACAAGCTGAAATCTGTTGGAGTCATTAGTTGTTAAAGGGTAATGACTTTTGCTGCTGTGGAGCCCAAGCCATTCCTACTGCCAGTATTTGATTGCTTGCCATTTTTGCGTACTGCAAGTGATCAAATACTGGCGGCGGGAATGGCTTGGGAACAAGGCTAGAGAGTTGCTGAACACCACAAAGGGACTTAGATAACTGTCTAGGATGAAAAGGGTTACGTAACTTACCGTAAACCTGGTGTATTTAAGTGCTGGGGGGGGGGGGGGGGGGGGGGGGGGGGGTACATGGTCACAATTGGAAGGATACGGAGAGTCCTGAACTCCTGTGGAGAATCCTGAACTGTTCTTTGTCTACTCCTCCCTGTGAGTTTTAGCCTCATAATTGGCCGCGTGGCCTGGGAACGAGGCTACGTCAGCTTCTTCCTATTTGCACTGATACACACGGCCGGGTACACCCATAGATAGTCTACTATCTGATAGTCTACTATCTATGGTGTACCATTCCTTTCCTGTCTGTCTGCGGTTTGTAACCATTAAACTTTGCAGTCGCCCCTCTGCAATGTGGGGGCATAATGCACTCAACTGTGCCATGAAAGTTAACCACCATGACCACTTTGTATAGTAGAGGATATGCATCATTTGACATTGCACTGACAGTGGTGCTGTGGCCTTAGCCTCGTTACCCAGACCTTCTCACCCCAGTCTTTGCAAGCTACAAACGCTGGAGTGAGAAGGCCTGGCTATGAGGTTACTGTGGCCTTAGCCTCGTTACCCAGACCTTCTCACCCCAGTCTTTGCAAGCTACAAACGCTGGAGTGAGAAGGCCTGGCTATGAGGTTACTGTGGCCTTAGCCTCGTTACCCAGACCTTCTCACCCCAGTCTTTGCTAGCTACAAACGCTGGAGTGAGAAGGCCTGGCTATGAGGTTACTGTGGCCTTAGCCTCGTTACCCAGACCTTCTCACCCCAGTCTTTGCAAGCTACAAACGCTGGAGTGAGAAGGCCTGGCTATGAGGTTACTGTGGCCTTAGCCTCGTTACCCAGACCTTCTCACCCCAGTCTTTGCAAGCTACAAACGCTGGAGTGAGAAGGCCTGGCTATGAGGTTACTGTGGCCTTAGCCTCGTTACCCAGACCTTCTCACCCCAGTCTTTGCTAGCTACAAACGCTGGAGTGAGAAGGCCTGGCTATGAGGTTACTGTGGCCTTAGCCTCGTTACCCAGACCTTCTCACCCCAGTCTTTGCAAGCTACAAACGCTGGAGTGAGAAGGCCTGGCTATGAGGTTACTGTGGCCTTAGCCTCGTTACCCAGACCTTCTCACCCCAGTCTTTGCAAGCTACAAACGCTGGAGTGAGAAGGCCTGGCTATGAGGTTACTGTGGCCTTAGCCTCGTTACCCAGACCTTCTCACCCCAGTCTTTGCTAGCTACAAACGCTGGAGTGAGAAGGCCTGGGCACGAGGCTACTATGGCCTAGCTGGGTAGTGTGGAACTGGTTGTGTGCGAGAGTCTACCCACTTCCAGTGCGATCCAGTTACAGAGTTTATAGCTAGTAAGCAGTTATTTTTCAACCATGACAACTCTTATTACAAACAAGTTTTATTCTTGCAACGTTGTATCACACTCACTGTACGTAAATGTCAATGCGTTCAATTGGAGTATCTTCATGCTGTGTAGAAGTGCTTGAGCAGATTCTCACTTCGAGGTAATCGGTCGTTGGAGTGGCGAGCTCTCTCACGAACCACGGTGGGGAGTTGTACGAGCAGCAGCTGCTACTGGTCCCACATCCTAAGCCGTCCCAGAGAGGATCGTTCAAATGAAAAGTTCGTTCAGACTGGAGAGTGACCGTGCCTGCTTCGCAGAAGTAGTTGGCTCCTACAAATGAGGGAACTGAGATCGTCTCGGGATTGCTTGGGTTGGTGCACGGACACACTTCAGTGCTGTTATCAGTTTCGTCATTACCGGCAGCAAATGTCCAAATATGGTTACGCCCTTCGCCTTGTGTTAAACTGACCCCGTCAACGTAGTTGCTGTTGACAGTCAAGGCGGGGAGACCGGTGTAGTAAGAGAAAGCGTCCGGGCTGCCGTACTGGTAGGCTATGATCCTCCCGCACACCTTGCTGTAGCTCATTCCACTCACACCGTACACGACAGGGTCACATGTCCCACCTTCGTTCTCTCTCCGTCCGCATAACCTTCTTGGAGTCGTGTACTCCCTCCATCCCGGCGGGCAGTGCTGGGTGCGGTCGGTCATATCAAGATAACCAATGCGTGTCCAATTCTCTCCGCTACACGGGAAGTCATCGCTCACGTTCCCCTGCGTCAACAACAGGACGTAGTCCAGAAGGACATCCGTTTCGGTTTCGATCTGGTTCAGTAGTTCCTGCTGTCGTTCATCCGAGGGACATTCCCCTTCACTCTCAGGTACAACTAGGGCTGGGTAGGTCAAGGGTAGAGTGGTATCAGCAGTCTCCTGGCCTCCTACCTCTGTAGTCCCTACAGCTAAGAGGGCTAGAAGCAGCAGGGGGGTCACCATGATTCTATCTCTGAACAGTTCTCAAGCTAATGACTACACACAGCTAGCAGCTAGCACTGTAACTCCTACACCTCACTGCAATGGCTGAGTGTGTACTGTGGTTTATATACTCCAGTATGCCTGTGGGAGTGACTGTACGTAATTACTAGTTGCAGAGATACATGGAATCCTTGTGTACTACATGTAGCTGTATATAGTCTGTGGGGGAGGAATTTACTATGAAAACTTCACGTGTCAATTGCTTTTATACTGAACCTGCCCACAGGAATTCAAGTCTGTAATCCATCTCAGCTTTGCTTGGACATTAGAACAGAAAAGCAGTGCACGTGAATATATTGTGTGGGGGTTCCTATGCAGGGTGAATTGAGGCTTGCAGCGTACAAGTATACAGTGTATTCGTGTCTTTTCTAATTTTGCAAGGTCGACGCAAACAGCTATACACTGTAACTGTGGCCAGTACTATAGTTGAAATGTTGGTTAGTTAGTTAACTTTTCATTTTTAACCCTTCAGCCTAATGGCTGGTCCGCCAGGGAGTCCTGCAATGTGGTAGCCGGTACAAACTGCATTGGGTCATTGCTTCATACTACTAAAATTGAGCTTAATCTTGATTCTTAGCACAATTAAGACAGTAGTAAAGTATTTTTAAGTCTTTCTTGGGGAATGACGTCATCGACATGGTATAATCCTGTGGATAGGATAGAAGTAAGACAGTAACAAGGAAAGGGGGAAGAGAGAAGGCTAGCCTGAGGTTTGTGAACTAGACAATGTTCTTCCCCCTTACATCGTTCATTCTGTCATCTTTTCGTCTTATTCTCAGAACCCATATTATATATTATCTCCATGACATCATTCCCCATTGGCTATGGAATGAATAACACGATTACACTTTAGCACTAATTGAAATAGATTTCTTTATTTTATGCTAATAAAAGGGTATAGTAGAAATTCTATTCCTGGAATTTCCACTAAGCGTAGCCTAGGGCACTAATTAATTTCTGTGATTCCAATCTAACCACACCGGGAATGCATTTGTTAAAACAACATGAGTTCCAAGAAAGACATGTACAAAATACGCAGGCAGATAATCGGTGTCAGGAACAAAGGTTGAGATGCAATGCGTCACTATGCGTGGCATGGCAGTTGATGCCTATTTCCTGGACCACATTAGTCCTTGGTCACGAACGAGTTCTCTCTTGAAATTCAGCATGTGGCATTGTGGTTGATCATGTCCATTCCCGGAATAGTGCTATAGCCACACCGCAGTGTCGAAAATGCAGCGTGTGGCATGACAGTGGGTGCTCATTTCCTAAAATTCTTATTTTTTTCAGCATAAATCCTGTATACAGTGATGTCATGACTGGTCATGAGTGGAGCATAACAAATTGAAATGTGTACGTCCCCTTCAGTGATGTGATCAAATTTAAATGCAAGCCAAAGAACAAAATTAAAAGCATCAATCGTTTGGATGGCGTCAAGGGGCTATGTGGAAACTTTCCCCCCAGAAATTAACCCTAAAACTGATACTAGGATTGATGTTTGAGTTTGACTGTACGAAAATTTGAGCTAAAGAATGTGATGTTCTTATATACACATATGCACATGCACACCACTCACACCACTCACACATGCACACAACCCACACGTACACACCCACAGCCCTTCACACTTGGTAGCCAGAAGCTAGATCTTCCTCAGCGGACAAAGCAGTTCCTCATTTCTCCCCCTGCCTCCCCACCAGTGGGCTGGGAACAGTCGGGAGAGCAGTCTCCGTGTGTAGACTTTGCGCTGGTGACAGCCCTAGCAAGTCTGCAACTACCAGGTACACTGCTTACTGCTTACAGCTCATTCCATTGTTTATTTATTGTCGAGATGAACACTTTGTGGGCTTCAAATCTGAGCTACAGTCAGGAGCTCATAAGCATCGCGAAAAAGTGAATATATAGTACTCCATAAAACTCCTTGTATGACAGGCCTTAAGGGTAGACCTTTGTGGATTCTAATGTATAAATCCTTCGGCGGCTCGATCGCCCTTGATAAATCTTTCCAGACACCCATTATCGGGCAGATGTTTGTATCTCAGGGATGTCTGTCAAGAGGGCTTCCACTGTATGCTTCATTTGCTTCTGCTATCACGTTATTTCATGTGCCTGCACATAATGCAACACCATGTGTATTGTGTGCAGGAGCTGTACAAGAGGTTCACAGTGGGTCGGCGACCATCCCTAGCATTGTGGTGGTCACTCCCGAGGACACTGATGTTAATCTCACCCCCACTGTTGTGAGAGAGGCTGAGAGATATCAGCCGGCCGTGAGAATATCCTCACTTCCATCGGCCACTGTACAGACTGCAAGACCTCCACTGCCTGAATCCCACCACAGCTGAAATTCAGCATTATTTGTGATTGTGCGTATAATTATATCAAGCATTCCTTCTTCGGTTCCAGTTCACAATCATTTTGAATTTATTCATTACCAATACGTGTCTTATTATGAAGGGTATGCAATCAAGTGCATATCAATTTTATAATACCACCACACTCTGCCCCTATGTACATAGTGAACCCCCCCCCCCCCCCCCCCCCCCCCGCTCCCTCCAGCCCCATGCCTGCATAGTACAATGGGATATACCACATGTTGGGTTTTGTGGTAAACAAGTGTACACTTTGACAGGAACACATATAGCAACCTAACACTTGACAACCACATAGCAACGTAACTAGACAATCACATGGCTGACTTGTGTACGTGCATGACAACCACATAGCAACATTACATAATTATGCTATATGGTTGTCATGACAACCACACAGCTAAACTGACTCGTGTATGTATATATAATGTGACAAGCACAGCAACATTACATATGCTATGTGGTTGTCATGACAACCACAGCTAAACTGACGTGTATGTATGTGACAAGCACAATCATAGCAACATAACACACGAAAATCACACATGAAAACCACGTAGCACAACAACCACATAACAATCTACCACTTGCACTTATAAATGTGATCTTTCATAACTGCATAATGCATGCCTGGCACTCGTACATGTGCAGTCTGTGTATATATACATGCACACAGCAATCAACACCTGCACACTGTTGCCTATGATTGATTAGTCTCACAGCCAAACAGAGCAGACATGCAGAATTCCCCATCTGCTGTATGGCCTGTGAGACTAACCGGGGATCAGGTTGACCATTGAGACCGATCATGAAACAGTGTAACTCCGTTACAAAGCAAAACATTTTGCATACAAATAATGGTCCAGGTATGGTGCACTATGTGAACAAAATGGGAGGCTATAATTAGTAAACAAATCCGTCATGACCGAGTACTCTGTGTGAGAAACTGTTCAGCCGAATGATGGCCATTGATGACCTTCATTAGCCTGACCCTGTGAAGTTTAGCAGCGACCCCCAGGTCACTCTCGAGGCTCTGCTCGTCCAGCTCACTGAGGATGTCACCACCAATGCACTCTCTTATGATTGTCTCCTTGTATTGCGCTAGGTCCATCGCTTCAAACAGCCTTTGAATCTAATGTGGGAAGGGGATAACACGTACGTAGAGACCATATGAACAGAAAGCGGGGTATGCTTTGGAACAAGGCTACCATTGCAACTTCATAATCAGACAGCAATCCCATAATCGTGAACAGAACAGCGTATATACTCGTTCCCAGGCCCCTGCCGAGCTTTTCATCACTTGCAGTATGGAAAGCGGGAAGGGCCTGGTAAGTTCCTCACATGAGCATGATGTAATGTACAACTGGCAAAATTGTCAGAATGAAGAAAATGGCAAAATTGTCAGAATGAAGACACTACGTTTTGCATGTTGTCAACCATCTAAACATTCAACACTTGGTATATATGAGATTCGTCCCCCGCTAGCTAGATACGTGTGGTAAGTTACCTGGTACCTTTGCTCTTCTTGGTGTTCTGAGACCCAGTATGCCCACGTTCATTTCAAGTCTTTCTACTGTCTTTCTACCTTTGACTTCACTCACATGATAAAACTTTCCAGGCCCTCTCCCACTTAACTGTACAGCAAGCGACGAGAAGCTGGGTGGGGCCTGGGAACGAGGCTAATATAGAACACAATCGTCATGGTTATTTTTTTAACCAGAATACTATGGGCTCACTATCTGTACACAAAGCTTTGGGGTCTGGAAAAGATAAGGGTATGTTCACTATAGACTACACGTCCATCTTAAGCTCCAATGATGTGACGGCAAACAAGCCAGGAGGCACTGGGAGAAATCGGGGAGAGCATAACCATTTCAGGGTATATCCTACCTGTGTGTTGTCCAGCGAACACAAGTATTTCTTGTTCTGCTGTCTTGTGGACTTGCTGCTGCTGCTGCTGCTGTTCTCCTCCAGTGGAGCAGACTCTGAGGAGAGGGTCAGCGTCTGAACCTGAGTTTCTAACAATAGGAGTTTCGTTGTCACACGTTCTAGAGTAGACTGCATGTCATCCAGACGCTGCAATGCTTGGTCATGCTTCTTGCTCATGTTTTCCAGAAGATTCAGTCGGACTTCAACTGGTTCAGTTCTGGTCTGAAAATTTAATCGCTCATAAGAATCATCTTCCACCTTTGATAGCTTCGCATATATCTCGGGCTTCTTCCTGACTGCAGGTGTTGGCTTTGGGGACGGTTTTGGATACCCACTGCCTGTTGGAGGAACACTGGGTTTTCCTGTAGGTACATCGGCTTTTCCAGCAGGTTTCTCTGTAGGAACACTAGGTTTTCCTGCAGGTTTTTCTGTAGGAACACTGGGTTTTCCTGGAGGTACATCGGCTTTTGCTGCAGGTTTTCCTGTAGGAACACTGGGTTTTCCTGTAGGTTTTCCTGCAGGTACATCGGCTTTTCCTGCAGGTTTCTCTGTAGGAACACTGGGTTTTCCTGCAGGTACATCGGCTTTTGCTGCAGGTTTTTCTGTAGGAACACTGGGTTTTCCTGTAGGTACATCGGCTTTTCCTGCAGGTTTCTCTGTAGGAACATTGGATTTTCCTGGTGGGTATATATCATCAATTGCCTCATAATGCAAGGGTGAAGACGGAAAGTACTTTCTTGGTGGAGTGGGTGGGGGGACTCTGGACTGTTTAGTTGATTCCTTGGAGTTAGCTGGTGTAGGCTTAGGCTTTGTCAAAACAGCTAAGCCTGACTGTGTCGCTGGGTCATGGATGTGTACTCCATCGCGCTCTGGTTCACTCGACGGTGTTTCATACAGCAATTCATCCAACAATTTAGACACGTTTTCTTTCAAATTTGGCAAATTATCCTTTTGTTTCGGTGTCGACTCTCTGGGGATGAGTTTCATCTGGGTTGTCGGTGGAGGACGTTCGTCTTCTATGGAACACTCCAGCTCTATGCCTACCATTTCTTGGCTCTTCCGAACTTCTGTATACAGCAGCGACTGCACTCGGGCTATACGAGCGGATTTCGCTTCTCTCAAGTGCTTGAGCTTTCTCGGATCAAACTTTCTCATGATGTTCCTGGTACCTTCACGGAGAAGCTGTGTTTCCAGTGTGCTGATGGGTTCCATTAAGGCAAATTCCACCTCAGCAAGATGATCTGCCAGTGGAATATCAAGGAAAGTGACCTCTCCAGTTTTTGCCAGCTTATTGCTCAGCGAAGCAACAAGGGAGGTCTCGACTTTGCTTTCGGTGATGTTGATGGGACCAGAGAGAAGAGATGTTGAGAACTTCTTAGCTACAGTAGGAGGGGTAGCCATTTCATCGATAAAGACCACTGCTCTACAGGGAATGCAGGTGGTGATGTCTGAGAGATGAAGGCGAATGAGGGAAGGCTTGGTGGAAAAGTCACCAGCACAGTCAGCTTGAAGAACTTTTCTACTTTGTGTTGTGAAGCTGAATGCTTTCAGGGTCGCTCTGCCATCCAGCTCAACACTGTGACACTGAACTTTGAGGATTTCGTTTTCCAGCACCGAGGACATGTCATCTGCACCCTGGAACGCCTTTGTAGCACAAACTACGCCTGGGAGAATTTTTTGAGCCATGATGTCGGATGCCTTGTGGAATGTGATTCCATCTTCCTGTTGGGTACCACAGTTTGACACAAGGCCAAATTGAAGAGATGAGGCAAGAGGAATGGTGTACACAGTTCCTTGTGCATCTTTGATGTTGACTACCTTCTGGCGCTTTACGAAATGGATATTGTAATGCTCATCTGTGATCAGTTCTATGTTTTGTCCATAGTAGCCCCGTACAACCTTGACCCGTGCTGGTAGAAACTTCGAGTGATTTTGCACAAGCTGTTGAATTGAGAGACCTTCAGAACAAGGCGTTTCACTTTCTGGTGATGCGGTACCAGTGTGCAGGACAGATATGGCAGCATATGAAGGGTTAGACTCTGTGCCAATATCATCCAACAAGTGTTTTCGTGGAACATCATACACGACTTCCTCATGTGTTTCCTGTGACCTCACTGTTACTTGAGAAGCACCACTACTCGGGATGGCAACTTCTGATGGTAGAAGTCCCTGTCCATCATAGCCACTTGTGTCGTGCTGAAATTCATAGGGCCCAGACTGAAGTGTCATGGAGAAAAGGGTTCCACTCCTTGGATGTGGTACAGTAGGGGATTGTTTGTTTCGTTCAGCATCCTTGTGTGTTCTGCGACGTTTCATTGATAGCTGAGTGGAGGAAAATATCAAGATCATAGTATAAGAGGAACATATAGGCAGCAAGGATCCTGGGAGAAGTAGGAATGCCAGAAAATGCAGCTGCACTTCTAGCAATTCTACTCTGCAACACAAACATAAGGGTGGCCTTGCTGCTTCAATATGTGCATTCAGCAGATGAACTACACTGCTTGACCACTATAGGTCTTCCAACTTAAGCGCTAGCCATACAGATGGAATTACCACTTACCTACAATTAAGAAACATTAGAAGGTACACAACATTCGTAGTTTGTTTGGCACACTAAATCTGATGGGTAAACAAATAACTTAAGCCACTTACCTACAATTAGAAGATACACAACGTTTGAAGTTGTTTGGCACACTAAATCCTTTTGATTACCACAGGGGAGGCACTGAGATGCAACTATGGCCCGGTTGAACACTTCCTTGGTTTACAGTGTTAACATTCACAAAGTGCAAGGTCAAGGAGTGAAATATTCATGAGGTGTGTATTCCGAGTGCAATTTCAAGGGGTGGATCTCCTGCATGTTGCTACTCTACTGTACACTTTTCCGACCATGATCAAGCACCCTTTGGTTTTGCTCATGGCTACGTCCAACAGTGGTAGCAACTCTCGTTCCCAGACCCTCAATACGCACAGAGACTACTAGTGACCAAAAAATTACATAGTTGCTAAGACAAACGCTAGTTACAAAGCAGTTGAACGGTGAATATTACATACTTGTCATTTCTGCATATTTCCTATGACGTTTCCATTCCACATAATTATGGTAGCCTTTTTGGTAAAAGAAAAAAAATACTTGGAAAGTCCTGAAGCTTGATTATATAGTCCCCAGGTCCACAGATCTGGAATGTAAATAGCATGAACTTCACTCCTTTCAGTAGTCTCGTTCCCAGACCGTTTATCCAGCGCGTGTATCACTTCCAGTATAACACACGCGTGATACTAAAAGCAATCCGTGCTGGGGTTGCTTGGGTCTGGGACCGAGACAATCCTTTCAGCTACTAGAATCACATACACCTTCGGAAATGTTACACAAACAACTCCATATCAGTATTTCAGGCATGCTATGTTGATATTACATTTACATGTTTGCCCAGGGCAGTCTCAGGGTACACAACATCTTTTCTTATGGGGGTATGCAGACACCCGAGAGTTAGTTGCCAGAATGGCTAGTTGTGAGTCTTGTCTGTTGAGTGCTTGGATTCTGGATATTTGCAATCCACACATTGATAGTAATATGAGCATTATTCATGCAAGTTCAGATGTTGCCCGAGGTCATCATTCTTTAGAGAAGATGCATGCCTGAAGATCACAAGATGGTGATCGAAACGTTGCAAATTAAAATTTGTTGCCTGAAGAAGATCACAAGATGGTGATCGAAACGTTACAAATTCTACCATCGAAGTCCAAGAACCAATTTCTATAGACATGGGTCCACTAATAGTTATTTTGTTGGCTTATAATATTATTTCAGCAATAGCTATGTGGACGCAATACATTTACTGCCAATGTACACATACTTGCAAGTTTGATCATAGACACTGTGTTCAGAAGACTTCTGGGCTCCTGGTATACATAATTGCAAAACTATTCACATGACTTGGGTGGGCTGTACAGTGGTTGAATTTCCTGTACAGCAGGTGTTTGGTGGCTTACGTAGGCTTCTTGTGCCATCCAAAAGTTTACTCTGGAAGCCATTAGGAATCTTTGTACAGCAGGCCTGTCTAAACAGTAGCACTTTAGCTATGGATCACAAAGTTGTTGGATGGATGCCATTTATGTCAAAACTCACATTTTACCAAACAGTTAGAAACCACACCAAATGTATGACGATATTAATACCTTGTGAGCATCGCCTCAACCCGAACCAAAACCTTGCAACACTATAGTATACCAAACATTGCCTCCACATGAACATGACCAATATCCTTAAGAGACATTTCAGATCTCCCCAGGCCCAGTGGCTCCAGCCAGGCGGTTGATTCCATTCTGACCGGAAATGAGAAAGGATGAGGTATACATGTCAGAATAGAATTCAGCACCTAACCCGGACCTGGGGAAATGTCTTGAGGTGATGTTTGAAATATTGCATGGTTTCGTGTGGAGGCGACTTTTGTTCTCAAGGCAACGTGGAACTTGCTAACAGAGCATTGGCAAAATGTGAGAAACCACTAGCTATTATCTATAGACCACTAAGACCAGTACAGCAGAACCATTGGAAGTCAAGCTTGTCACATACCAACTGCACTCAGATTTACAAGGCACTTATACTATAATTTGGCATAACCTTTCATTAATAGGGATAATTAGTACTTTGCTATCTGGGAGGTACATGGGCAGGAGGCTAAAACTTCTGCACTGAAGAGTGCGTTCCTCAAAGCATTCACCTGCTTGCAAAGTTGCAGCGAAAATTCTTATGCACCAATTACCTGATTTTGGCTTCACTTTATCGAGGTGGCTTTGGCGGCGGCTAGCTTACAGACAGATTGTTTTCAGGATGGGGACAACGCGGGAGGTAAAACACGGACGGGCCCGGACGCGCGCGCGCGGCGAGAAATACGTCACTTTTGCTGCTCGAGGGGAATTCCCGTATTGCTTTTCACTGTGGGAAATCCCTGCAATCAAATCGCGAGCTCCTGTCACATGATTCATGACTAAATGCTGTGCTAGCTGGAGACAAAGTAACAGTGGGAAAAACAAGCCAGAATGAAGAAGAAGGTTAGTAGCAATGTGTGGTGCGTAAGCTGTGGTTGTCATGGAGGTTATAAGTCAGCCCTGTACGCGTATGTCTAGCTTGTTGACTGTGATCTGTACTGCATGATTGAAATGTGTTGTATTGGGTTGAGCCTTTGAGCTGAATAGCTGTGGAATAATAAGGCTGAAACTTCCCTGGTTCCAGGGGACCCTAATCTGGTGTAGTCCATTGTCCATGAGAAAGGGAGTCCTAGCATATGCTACCGCAGGATGTATGTCTACAACAAAGGGGTGACACTCCCATAGACGCCGTAGTCAGAGCTGCGACCGGGTTTATCGGCGAATCTTGACCCCAATGCCATATACTAAGGAAGGGGTGGAGTCGCTACGCATTCTTCCGTATACTATCAGCGGTCAACAGCTGAAATACAGTGCAGTCAAACGGTCAAGAGTCTTTTGCGATGCTGTCAAGTGGTCAAGCAGCAAAAATGACGGTCAAGATTTCTTGACCCCGGCCGCAGCTCTGACTACGGCATCAATGGGAGTGTCACCCCCTTGTACAATGTCACATCAATCTCCACTACTTCAGTAAGGCTTCAGTCACAGTAATCAGACGTCTGGTCAGAAGGTGGGTGTGGCACTCTCATCCGTACCCATTCAGCTGTCCCATACTTGCGTAACCTAAAGTTACCATCCCCAGTATAGGCACTTCTCCAGGCACTCCACTGGGTTAGCCTCATTCCCAGGCCACGTGTGGGGAGGCTAGAGATGAGTAGGCCCTCTGGAACCAGCCTTACTCCCTGTGCACTAGTACTGTTAGCACAGATTTTATTGATCAAACAACAAGGGGTGGTCGCTCCAATTAGCACTATACTTAGAGCTGTGACCTTGGTCACAATCCCGTATATGGCAGATGTAGGTGTGGCTTACTGTATACTGCAAAGGAGTCAAGTAGTCACGGTGGATGGTTGGCACAGTCATGGGGCCACAGGACAGTCAGTTGGTCGCAGGGTATGACCCTGGCCACAGCTTCAAGTATGGTTTATAGCTCCCTCCCAGCTGCTAGCATTGCTGGAGGAGGCCTAGTTGGTGAGCTTAGTATGTGCCAGCATTGTCCAGACCTTGTGCGGCGTGCCGAGGTGATTGTCCTGTCTGTGCCGGGAACCTGACTAGGGCGTGATGTGATGACATTATCGTAGTGTGTGTACTGCCATCTCGGCAATGGGTACTGGGTTTTGAAGTGTTTCCTGTAGTAACTATGGTAACCATGTTCTGGCCATATGCTGGTTTTATTCAGCCACTGGTCATGGGACGGCTATGTACGTCTAACTCCAGCTGCATCATAGAGCCATGCATGTTCCTGGTCCATTCCCACCCAATATGCCTTCCGTCCACTCTTCAGTCCCACTGGTTCCTTCTGTGCCAGTCCCATTGCTTGCAAGGGACAGAAAGTTTTGTAATAGCCAGCAATGATGCAGTAGTCAGCAATTAGCGTGCAATAGAAATATAATTGGCATGGAGTGATGCAATGGCCAGCAATTGGCAGGTATCATGAATGGCCAGCAGTAGCCTCGTTCCCAGTTCCCAGGCTTCCGCTCAGATTTTATCTAGCCGCTGTGGAGAAATTTCAAATTTCAAATTTCGGTTGGTGTAATAGCAAGCAATTGGCAAGTAGTGATGCAATAGCCAGCAATTGGCAGGTCAGGTATGTTGTAATTTGCATGGAGTGATGCAATGGCCAGCAATTGGCAGGTATCATGCAATGGCCAGCAGGTATCATACAATGGCCAGCAACTGGCAGGTATCATACAATGGCCAGCAACTGGCAGGTATCATACAATGGCCAGCAACTGGCAGATATCATGCAATGGCCAGCAGGTATCATGCAATGGCCAGCAACTGGCAGGTATCATACAATGGCCAGCAACTGGCAGGTATCATACAATGGCCAGCAATTGGCAGGTATCATGCAATGGCCAGCAACTGGCAGGTATCATGCAATGGCCAGCAACTGGCAGGTATCATACAATGGCCAGCAACTGGCAGGTATAATGGAATTGCAAGCAATTGGCAGGTATCATGCAATGGCCAGCAACTGGCAGGTATCATACAATGGCCAGCAACTGGTAGGTATAATGGAATTGCAAGCAATTGGCAAGGAGTGATGCAATGCCCAGCAATTGGCAGGTATGGTTGGAATGGCTAGCAATTAGCATGCATGATGCAATGGCAAGCATCTGGCACAGGGAGTGAAGTATAACTGGCGGCAACTGGCGAAATATGATATAACGAGCCAAGATAAGACCCCGAGCCAAGGTACGACCCCGAGCCAAGATATGATGCAATCATGGCAGGTGGTAGATGCAGCAACAAGCAATTGATGCAGGTGAGTATCAGTCACCGGTGGGGCTGGGTTGGGGGCAGAAACAACCATTGAGAGAGCTAGTGACAACGGCCGGAGATTGGCCGGCAGGATGCATGGTTGCTAGATTGTGTACCGACAACAGGCCCTCCATGTACAGTGATGGTAGGAGAGGGTAGCACTGAGAGTCACGTGGAACTGGCTGGGTTACTGATTGCTTCTGCTGAAGCTGCAAAGCAGATCCCACAGTCCATCAAATGGTGGCCATATCACACGATCTACCAAGTGGTGGTACATATTAGACCCTGTGCAGTATAAGTGGACTCCCAGCATTCTAGCACCTAGTCCCTCTCTGCCTGGCTGGTCACTCGCATGACCGGCCCGACAGAGAGGGACCAGTGGGCCTAGTGGCTACACAGGTGGACTCCCAGGCAGTACTATATGAGCTTGGACACAGTGATACTGCCTTTGTGCTTTCTCCCTTCCTCCTCCTCTCTCCTCCTCCCTTCCTTCCTCCTCCAACTTATGTCCTCCTCGCTTTCTGCCCTCCTCCCTTCCTTCTCCTTCCTCCCTCCTCATTCCTCTTCCTTCCTGGGCAGGTGTTACTGATGGGCAAGAGCGGGTCGGGGAAGACCAGCATGCGCTCCATCATCTTCGCTAACTATATCGCCAGAGACACAAGAAGACTGGGAGCCACAAGTGAGTGTAAACACATCCCTGTTCTTCCTTCTGAAGGATTCTGATACAGCTATCTGTGCTCTGTAGTTTGTTGTGTTTGTCGTCACTCTGTAGTGTTTGTTGCATGTTGCTCACTAGCAAAGAGCTCCTTATCTGCTGAATCAAGTTCTTGTAGAATGTGTACTTATGTGTATAGTACATACTTGTGGCTGATGGGCTGGTTAGATAACCATCATATGATCATCATGTGATCATGTGATGTCATCATTTTCTGCAGTTGATGTGGAACACTCCCACGTTCGTTTCCTTGGTAACCTGGTACTGAACCTCTGGGACTGTGGAGGGTGAGGGTGTGACTGTGTGTGTACATACCCTAGGACTGGTTTTGAGTTTCATAGCCCCCCCCCCCCCCCCCCCCCCCCCCCCCCCCCCCCCCACACACACACACACACACACACACACACACATACATACATAATTGTTTGTTTTGTTTGCATTCACTCCCCTCCCTGCTTTGGGTCACCCTGGGAACCAAACCTGAATCTCAGGTGATATTAATTTTATTCGTACTTCTAGACCTAACTGTGGTTAATGTTTTGCTTCCACCCAGGCAAGAGGCATTTATGGAGAACTACTTCACAAGTCAGCGTGACAACGTGTTCCGCAACGTGGAGGTGCTCATCTACGTGTTTGACGTGGAGAGCAGGGAGGTGGAGAAGGACATGCACTACTATCAGTCGTGCCTGGAGGCGATCTTGCAGAACTCCCCGGATGCAAAGGTGTTTTGCCTCATCCACAAGATGGACCTCATCCCTGAGGACCAGCGGAAAGTGGTGAGTGAGTGAGAGATGTGGGAAGTGGAGGGTGAGCGGTGGGGCCAGTGAGGATAGGTTCGCAGATGAGAGGAGGGGGAGAAAGGGTGAAAGGAAGGTGGACAGGTGGCAGGTAGGGTAAGGGGGAGGAAGAGGGAGGAAGAGGAGGAGGAGGAGAGAGGAAGAAGAGGAGGGAGTGGCAGATGGAGGAGAAGGTTCAAGAGGTGAGGATAGGTAGGGTGTCCCTCCCTCTTGCAACCCTACCCTCACCCAACCTGTACAGCTAGAGGACTTGCACAACCTTCTTTTGATGATGAAAGGAGGTTGATGAGTGGGAAGAGGTGGCATGCCATCAAAGAGCTTTTTAACCCACCATTCCTGTTTGTGTACATGTAGGACAGACATCCAGCAATAAACATGGCTGGTAGGACAGACATCCAGCAATAAACATGGCTGGTATAGTTTATGCTGGTCAAGTGTACCGTTGCGGTGGCTTCAGTCTCTCTGTCCTCCTTAGATCTTTGACAAGCGTGAGGCTGAGCTCATGAAGAGATCGCTTCCCTTGGACTGCACCTGCTTCCGCACCTCCATCTGGGACGAGACACTCTACAAGGTGAGCAGAGAGGGTGGGCCTGGACGGTGGGCCTGCATGGTGGGCTAGGAAGCAGGGGGAAAGAGAGGTTTTATGCTAACAAGAGACATGGTGTCCATTCCTCCTCATTTTCTAGGACCCCCCACCCCCCCCCCCCCCCCCCCCCCCCCACACACACACACACACACACACACACACACACACACACACACACACACACACACACACACACACACACCCATGCACACACACATAACATACACACACACATAACATACACTCAAATGTATACCAGCATAACTAAAAGAGTTTTAGTTAACATAACATTTTCATTGAACCAGCAGTAGTTGGTTTAAATGTATGGTCTTGGGTTTTAGTAGTCTCATGCCCAGACCCTGAATGAGACTAGGGTTTAGTTGTCGTTTTGATTGACTACATGTGTACACACACACACACACACCACATTCTCCTATTCTACTCGCCATCACCTCCACCCCGCACAGGCATGGTCAAACATTGTCCACTTACTCATCCCTAACGTGCACCAGCTCGAGCTCAGCCTGAGCAACTTCGCCAGCATCCTGGATGCAGATGAGGTGTTGCTGTTTGAAAGAGCTACCTTCCTGGTCCGTGGCACAAATTACACACACTCTTGTACGAAGCATTATCCTGGCTGAGTTTGACCAATCAGTTGCAGAGAGCTATCACCATAGGCAGCAGAACAGGTCCAACAGACCCGGCAACTGCCGGACCAATGTTTTCTGTATGATGCCTGATAAGCCAGAAAATCCGGTCTCAGAGATCCTAAATTCCAAATTTCCCTTGGGGGAGGGGGCATGCTCCTAGCCTCGTTCCCAGGCCGCGTGGGAACGAGGCTAGCATGCTCCCAGTCACCCCCTACAAAGGCGTGCTTCTAACACTAGTTTCTACATAGCGGGTTAAATGCCTCTGACCACGGATTGAAGGTGAATGTGGAGAAGCATTAGTAATGTCCGCTTTACAAGTTCCATTTCTAGGGGCTCTTCACATGAACTGTGTAGTCAGGAATGCACAAGCAACCCTTATGAGCTCCTAGTCGGCTCACACAGAGAATTTCTAATTGCTGACTCAGCAAATCATTAGCTGCCCGGCTGATAGTTCTCTTCATGGGTGGTCTGGGTATGCGTCTGTTTTGAGTTACTTTGTGTCATCAACACACTACACAGATGACAGTACTGAATGGCAGTCATAGACTCATTCCCAGGTCTCCCACGTGGCCTGGGAATGAGCCTATGGCAGACATTGATGTGTACATTAGTCTCGTTCCCAGACCTTTCAGCCAGTGTGTATATCGCTTCCAGGTCAGCGATCCACGCTGGGGTTGGTTGGGTCTGGGACAGAGACTGTGTGTACATTTATGTATCCTGAGAGTTTGAAGGACACTTTGCTCATGGATGGATCTTGCTCCCTCCCCAGGTGATCGCCCACTCAGTACGGAGACCCCACACAGATGTGCACAGATTTGAGAAGATCAGCAACATAGTCAAGCAGTTCAAACTCAGCTGCAGGTGAATATTGATTGATGCAGCTGTGATAGGCCTGGATTGAGAGGACTCGTTTCACCCCCTCTCACTCCCCCTCCCACCTGACTGTATGCCCACATGTCACACACACACACACACACACACACACACACACGCACGCACGCACGCACGCACGCACGCACACACACACACACACACACACACACACACACACACACACGCACACACACACACACACACACACACACACACACACACACAGTAAGCTGCAGGCACAGTTCCAGAGCATGGAAGTGAGAAATTCATGTTTTGCTGCCTTCATCGACATCTTCACTCCAAACACTTACGTCATGGTCATTGTCTCTGACCCAACCATACGTACGTTGGTTGTTGAAGTTTGTTTGTCATAACTGTCTACATATCACATGTATTAAATGCAATTGCTAAGGAATCTGTGGAACTTAATACCTCAGGGCCATAAGGGTTGTCATGTCTTGAGTGTAATGAGGTGGATACTAAGGTCCTGAGTGATTCAACCACCATATTCAGCATACGAGGCTGCTGGTTCATCAGAGCAGAACTGAGTGTGTCTACTCTTTAGAGCTGAGCTGTTTCCCCTCCCTTGATATCAAGGCTTGAGCTTCAAGTAAACATTTGAGCCCGATCCTGTTGATCCCGAAACTTTCCCTATTGGCGGGCAGTTTACGTTACTAATAAAGGAATGGCGCAATGTTATCACAGCATAGATCACTTCTCTGGACATCAGAAAATGTATTCAAACGCTCTAGCATCTCTACGTGCTGTGGAGTAAGGCTGGCCCTCTCAACTAGTTGTGTGTTATCTGTGCCGGGGATGTCTGCTGTGTGTGTCCGCTGTGTGTGTCCGCTGTGTCCTACCAAAGAGTTCTCCCTCCTTCCCTCTCTCTCCATTAGCCTCTGCTGCCACACTGGTGAACATCAGAAATGCTCGCAAACACTTTGAGAAGATTGAACGGCTAGACAGTGCATTACCAGTTGCAGGCCCACCCAGAGTGCAGTAGCCTCAATACCTTGTGATGTTTTAGGGAAGAATTTTCTGTATTCTGTTCCTTTATTATTGATGTTTGCAATTATACACACACCACTGATGTTGAATTATTGTACTGTATAGTGTGCACAGCATATCCTCCCGCAAGCAGCCCCGCCCATTTAGATAGCTATAGGTAAACAAGTGCACGTGCTATTTGATGACGTCATTGCCCGTTACTTAATTCGCTGCAGCGCAGAGCTAGCTAGCTGAACGCGCATGGCTGAAGGAAAGGGAGAGGCAAAGGGTGAAGGTATACGTGTGGAATTGTAATTTTAAGGCACGAGCTGTTCTATGTCTGCACGATAAAAACAAAAATTGGAAAGCTAAGACTGACCATCAGAGTGATGTATACTGTATAGGATCCTTTGCCAAATGTACTGAGACTTGGTCATTTATTGTATAATTATATATCCGCATGAGTAATAATTATGACAAAAGGTATGCATAGTTTATCGTGCACAATGACAAGCTTTTGTGTGATATTTGGTGCCTCATACTGATAGCATATTATCTATGCTGATAGATGTCTGATACCATTCGGTAGAGCTGAACAGTACAGCCGTGTGCACATTACGTATGTCCCACACGCAGTGTGAAGAACTGTATCGTGCCTCATACAATTTGGCTAAGGTGGACAAACTTTAGGTGTTTAGACGCTGGATGTGGTATGGTCCGTGTACTGTCTGAATGCCGTTAGACTTGTGTTCCCAGGCCGCGTTGGAATGAGGCTAGAATGCCATGGATATATTATGCATACCGTAACACACAGTGTGGATCACACCCAACAACAAACTCACAATTCATTTTACCTTCAATGCCTTAAGTGTTTGCTACACAATCAAAGCCAGTCCTATAGTATGCGGTGTTGCAATTCATAGTAGTAACTCCAGATAGATTTCACCACTGGGGGCCCAGTGTCTAGTTCAGTACTATTCACACGATCTCACTCTCAGGTGATGCATCTCCTCCCACGCTGTCTCTGGAAAGTGTCCTCAGAGCGACCGAAGGGGTGGAGTCATGGAAGAAGCTTTGCAGTAGTTCCTGTGGAATCAAGGTTCCTCGTGCAAAGTTGGATGATATTGAGGGGGATCAGCAGTTCTCGACTACCACGGAACGTAAGAAAGGAGCCATCAGATTTTGGTTGGAGAATGACCCGTCACCATCGTGGAGGAGGCTTATTATAGGATTGGATGAAATAGAAGCAAGCGAAGCTGCCGAGAAGATCAGGAAGTATGCTGAACCTTTGGCAGGTAAATATGCCAAAGTATTGTTATGAGAAAATTTGGTGATGGCTTAGTACTACGTATGAACTAGAATGTGATTGTCAGCCACTTGATCTTGAACCACTGCACCATGTACGTACATGTAGCTTCAGCCAAATTGGCTGTATCAGACTGCTGGAGACACTGGAGTGTGCTAGCTACTGACAATAGCTGTAGCTGGTGGTGTTGTTTATGCTCAGGGAGGACTGCAGAGGGAGATATTATATATATATATGGGCATATTCTTGGGCATATTCTTGATAACAAATTCACCTGTTGCAATGACTTGTGCTAAAGAATGGGATGCCAGCTCATATTCCAAGCTGGATATACTGAAGTTGTAGAATGTCAGAAGCCATGTCTCTTCTTCATTTCTCTCCTGATTAACAAAGCAAACCTGCTGATATTGATAGCCTCTAAGCAAACATAGAAAGTACACTGCAGGTGTTCCGGTATGGGTACTTGGTGAAGGAACATGTGATCAGTATGTAAACTACCCATCTGCAATGCACTCAGTGATCATACCACTTTTGCATACTTCAGTAGTCATGCCAGGCAGCATGATTATCAATGTACCCTATCAATACATTAGCTTCCTGGCAGTCAGACTATACCTTTCAATCTGGGGAAGTGCATGTAAATACACTGCCAGCTAGGGATTCGTGCTAGCATTGAACACACTGTGGGTAGTGCCGAGTATGTTGCATCCGCTAGCCCGCCCGGCTGATCACGCAAGCGCTGTGTAACCAGCCGGACAGAGAGGGGCTAGCAGCTATACTGATGTTGCATGTGCCATAGAGCTGGCACACAAATCTGTTGTAGTTGCACTGGAGCCTGAGTTATAGTAATAAATAAAACTGTTGGGCCACAAGACAATCAGCTGTTATCTTAAACAACTTAGTGTTGTTACTCAATGGCCAGCCAATTCCCAAATCTTTTTTTCATGTTACAGAACCCACTCTGACATGTGAGAACGTTTTAGAAGTGCTGAAATCTGTTGCTGCGAAACAATGGGATGACTTGGCATTTGCTCTTCGAGTTCCAGTCCCCAAAAGAGATCAAATCACACAGCAGTTTCGTACTCCTGAGCAGAAAAGGGAGGCTTTGGTGGCGTACTGGCTGCAGGTGGTTCCGAATGCTTCCTGGGAGGCGCTAGCTGGAGCTCTGTATTTCTGGGAAAACAGCAAGGCAGTGGAAGCTACCAAGGGATATGCGGCTGACTTTAAAGGTAGCAGTCTACATAATATATGAACACATGCCCTCACGTATAAAATATGTAGTTCAACAGCACATTTCACTGTTGGAATTGATAAAGCCGTGACTGTTTATATATCACCTACTTTGTTTCCACACTAACAGACCGCACTCTCACAATTGACAACCTCTGTGATGTCTTGGATGATGTTCGCAATTTGAATGACCTAGGTCTATATCTCCATGTTCCAAACTCGAAAAGGTCAAAGAAAGAACTACAGAATCACCGATCCCTACTGAAACACTGGATGAAGTCCCACCCGTTCCCCTCCTGGAAACTTGTAGGGGAGGCTCTCTTTCGAATGGAAGAATCTGCGGTGCTTAAGAAAGTCCAGAAGAAGTATCTGATTGGTATGTGGATGTACGTAGCTACTGTGCAAAATGGTCTGTATACAATTTCAATGTGTAGTTCAGAGAAAGAGCATCCACCCCCGCATTTGGTTCAGTTTCCTGTATACACTATATAGGATCAAACCGATGTGCACCAGTATGTGTGTGATCTTGTCACCTTTCAGTTTGTATTTGATTGAGCCCGAGGGCAGTAGAAACCATAATTGGTGGGTGTACTGAGGGCTCTATGGACCGACCAAAATCTGGCCAAATGTAGCTAGTGTGCTGTGGAGAGTACTCTACCATCTTTCAACTTAAAAATACGTAACAGAAAAACTGTTGTGGACACTATAGCAGATTCTAACCAACAATGCACAAGTGCAAGCCACAAACCTAGGCAGATGAATATTGGATACCCACATGTAATAACTAGTGCTACTAGGAGAATGCAGGGCATTGTGGGGCTCGCCTGACAAACTGACGTACTGCATGCCAATAATCATTCTCTGAGTGATCATAGGGAAGCTGGGGGTGTGGCCTGCGACGTAGCCAATTGTCGTTCATCATTGACGGTCTGCAGTTTCAAGTTCGTGGTAGCCTCGTTCCCAGTCCCACGCCCAGCTTGCCGTTGCTTGCCATACTGCAAGCGACGTACGGCAAGCAACGAAAAAGCTGAGCGTGGGACTGTGAACAAGGCTACACTGTACCTGAGAGGAGTACCCCAAGTTGCCGAGAGAATCTCTCCCTCCAGCTGACCTCTGTAGTACGTAGTTTGTAGCACCAGCGTAAAACATAGCAGGCTTGACCCTGTACTGTCGTGCATTTTGGTAGGCGAGTTGTACGCATGTTCTCGATTCAGCACGCGGGCGGGCGGCGCAACATTACGATTTTCCACTTGGATATAATACGGTCATACGCTAAAAGAACACCGGAAGTCGGACAGACACCAACTGGACGGATGGACGGACGGACGGACATCCTGGAGAGCACGACTATGTGGGGCTCGCTCAGGCTCGCCCCAATAATTGAGCATGACTTGCCTTTCAACTAATGTGGAGTTCACTCCTTTGCTTGCCATCAAACTGTATGTTGTGATTGTCAATTGTTTGGACTTCACACAGCAGGAGAACTTTTATGACAACGTTTCGATCAGGCTGTGCTGATCTTCCTCAGGTCAATACAGAGAATGCATGAGACAGGCATTATATGTACACAGCTCACGTATATATGTTTCTGTCCATTTTTGCTGGAAAATAGTTGGTTACAGCTGTTCTTTGATTTCGTTCTCCACATGCAGGTAGCGTGCAGTCTCGTAAAATCTTTGGAGATGCAATGAAGAATGGCTACATCGAATCTGTGATTGGAAAGCTGCTTACCATAGGAGCTGCCGGCTCAGGCAAAACGTCTTCAAAGCATGTCATTCTGGATGAAGATCCACCTCAGGTACGTAAGAGCACACCGTGTGCACTGAGACCGGTGCAGCTTATCAGAGTGAGCACTGAAGGTGAGAAGTGGCGAAGACTAGACATAAACGATCTCCAGAACACAATTGCTGGTGCTTGTCGAGTGCATGCATTGTCTCTAGCTGCAGAACGTGTAGTCTCCACTGAGTCTACCGCAGCTGGGATCCCAGCTACACGAACTGAACCATCACTGGTAAAACCATCACAAACTGTCAAAAAAGCCAGTAAAGTACAGAAGAAAGGAGAATCACTTGAAACTCAGGAGAAAATGGGTGACGTCGGTATGAATCCAGCTTCAAAAACTTTACTTGATCCTTCAGCTACTGAATCGGACCTAATGAAGCTCATAGAGCAGTCTCCTAATGCCCAAAATGCCAAGCCATTCTCCAGAGTGGAACGGGTTCACTTCACGGACAGTGGAGGGCAACCTCAGTTCCATGAGGTCCTCCCTGTTTTCCTTCGCCGTACCACTGGCTGTCTCTTTGTCTTGAAGCTTTCAGAAACACTTGACGAACATCCTCTCATTGAGTACTATGACGAGAATGGTGAGCTAATCTTGTGCATTCCATCAGCTCACAGTAACAAACAAATTCTTCAATACTGCATTCGATCCATGAAATCATTCCGGTCACAGAAAGGACAAAGCAATTTCCCCACGAGAATAGTGATCATCGGTACACACAGAGACAAAGAACACGAAAGCGCAGAAACTAGGCAAGAGAAAGACGACAAACTTAGAAAGATGTTGCTTCCTACTTTTGAGGGTGAAGTAATATACTGTAATGAAAAAATGAAGGAATTCATATTTGCTTTAAATGCACAGTGCCCTGACAAAGAGGAGCGTGTAGTAGCAGAGCATCTCAGAACACTCATTGTCAAATACTGTATGCCAAAATTGCCTGACAAGATTCCCCTTCACTGGTACGCCCTTGAGCTGAAGCTGCAAGAAATAGCACAAGCTCTTGGTCGGCAAGTCTTAACAAAGAAAGAATGCTTCCAGGCTGCTCAAAGGTTGCAATTTGATTCCAAGTCATTTGAGGAGGCCCTGCAGTACCTGGACGATTTGAACATTCTCTTCTACTACCCTGATATCCTACCAGAAGTAGTGTTTTGTGATACACAGGTATTGCTGGATAAAATCACAGAGCTAGTGGAGTATCACTACAGACTGAGGGAGAATCCAGATCCGCGGAGTCCGACAACAGGCGATAGGAAAAAATTTCATGATCATGCTTTAGTTACTATCGACTTTTTGAGAGAATTTCGTAAGCATTATGTCAAAGGCGTTTTTACAGTTGAACAATTTCTCGAACTTCTGCGAAAGCTTCTACTGCTTGCTGACTTTGGTGCCTCAGAATACTTTATGCCCTGCTTGCTGAAGACCCTTGAATCTTCTGAAGTAGATGACCATTGTCAGCCTCTTCCGATGCTGAAGACACTTGAATCTTCAGAAGTAGATGACCATTGTCCAATGACTCCACTAGTCTTTGATATCAATCCTCATGGTCCTCTAAATGGAATGTTTTGCTCCCTAATCACCTTCCTTCTTTCACCTGAGAACACTTATCCCTGCCCCTGGGAGCTCCATGTCGATATGTCACGTACTCCCTCTTGCCTATTTCGAAACTGCGTGGAGTTTATTATTCCCAAGAAATCTGGGGTTGTGACTATAATTGACACTTTCAAATTTTTTGTGGTGCGCTGTGATCGTTCTGTCCGTCCCCATCTCCTCCCACATGTTCGAGGAGCAGTACTGAAAGGACTAGAGAGAGCGACCACTACTCTGCACTACAATAACATTGACCCACAACTAGCCTTCTTCTGCAAGTGCCCCAATAGTGCCGGTGACGATCACCTAGCAGATGTAGGTGATGAAGAACTTCTAATATGCAAACTAAGTCGTGCAGAGACCGAATTTACTTTGGATCACAAGAATTGGCTTGCTACAGTAACACCTTTGTCTCCAGCAGGTAAGCTGTATTATTTTTTTTTAGTATACCTGCAGCTTGAACACTATTCATGAGCCTGTCCTCTCATCTGGTATGTAACAATTGCATGTCTGTATTTGGCTTCCTCGTGCTCCATTAGCCTTCTTTTTCTGATGAGAAATGTAACACGTAGAGGGAACTGAACCATAACTTTATTCACAGACTATAGTTCTGACTTATAGCTATGAGTGTTGTGTGGTTGCATCATCACATTGCCCCATAGTATACAGCAGCTGGCTTGATTTCAGTTCCGGGCTTGCTTTAATGCTAGGTTGGAAGAGCTGTCCAGTAGCTACCAGATTCATTACTTTAGATTGCAACTGTATCATGACACTGCACTGTGGCTATGCAGAGTGTAGAATAATCAACATAACACTATTATACGTGTACCACATGTGTCAAGATAGCCTTCAGCTTGCAGCATTTATCTGTATTTCACTGCAGCTGGCTCAGAGGTGGAGGTGAAACAACAGCAAATCCAAACAGAAATCATTGCAACAGAGCACAAGCATGTGCAAGCCGGCAGCTCCGCAAAGCAGCAAGGTTTGTCACAATATTGTGCTAGACATACATTGGAGTTAGGTGTTCCTGGGTGGATTGGTTATCTGCACCTAGCAGCACATGCTTTCTTCGGAATTTATTGGTTGATATCATGGAGTCAGGAGATAGTTACTCTAATGGATGGTTACTGCTGTATCATCTGGAGGTAGCTATCTACTTTAATCTACACTGGTACAGACCACAGCAACAGGATTTGTTGCAGGCTACCAAAAAATATGATTTGCTAACTACCTAGCTACTGTGCTATAGACCTTCACTCTCTTAGGATGATACTATGCAACAGACACTATGCATGTGCACATGTAACAATTCCCTTGGGTTTATAAGCACTTGGCACAATTAAACGCCTTCAGACCTAGTGCTAAACAAACCTTTGAAACTATTATGTTTCCACCAAATTCAACCTTCCCTGCCCTGTATGTGTTACACACTGCAGTGATTATGTACTATTGGTTTTGTTGATTGTCTCCACTCACTGTAGGCTACCTGCGAAGTGTTGAAGTACTTGGTCACACCTCCTTCACCTACACTGGCCGAGCCCAAAGCTTTGAGTGGGTGGATCACGGCTTCAAGATACACTTTCCAGAGAATGCTCTACCTTCTGATGTCGATGAATGCCGAGTCCATGTCACAGCCTCCCTCTCAGGGCAGTTTCAGTTCCCAGAAGATACGGAGCTCATCAGTGGCATTTACTGGATAGCCGCTCCACACGAGTTTACAAAACCCATCACCGTCGACATCCAACACTGTTCAGCGAGGACAGTTCATCCTTCCAGTCTGACGTACATCGTTGCTAAGTGTACCCAGGAAGATCTTCCCTACAAGTTCAACACTCTCAATGGAGGAGTATTTGCTCCTAGCAGTCGATATGGGAGCATAAGCTTGACCCACTTCTCTGGTCTTGGGATAGCTTCTCGATCCCCACGGCGCCCATCACTGATACAGAGGCTCGTTTGGAGACGTCCACAGGATGAATCAGAAATAGCCGATGTGAAGAGCTATTGTGCTCGACTGTACTACCGTAGCAGGGGCATCCTCGGCTGGGAGGTCTACTTTGCAATCATGTGGGATTTGGAATTACATGTTGCTGTAAGTCCATTTGTTGTTCCATAATTTCTGCAGTGTATGTAAAACTTAGTATAAATTTTCTTGTGGTGCTAAACTATAGGCTATTGATGCCAAGTACACTGGAGGTGCTGCCACAGTGGGTCCTGACCAGGAGGTGATGTTTGAGGGAGAGAACATCACTCTGGATATTCCGAAGGAGGGGCTTGTGCTAGAGAGTGGATGGACTCTCATTCCACACATCCACCCTAGGGTGAATCTTACTGCTATTTTAAGGCTACACTGTTTGTTGTATGAATTGGGAATGGTTTGGTAAACTTTTTGCTTTAATTTTTTTTATCAGATCACAAAAGACCAGGTAGACCGGTTTGTTCCGGGGCAGCGAGTGCCCTCCTGCCAGTTGTATGTGAAGTGGACAGGACAGCAGGAGCAGCCTGTGGAGCTGGTGCGCAGAGTGGACTTGCTGGGAGCAAAAGAACCCTGCAACTTCTTCTTGATTCAACTTCCTGTGCTACAAACACCACTTCAAGGTAGGTATACATCATTGCATAGTAGTGATGTATATACTCATCTTAAATTTCAAGTGTAGCTAGGTAGTATATTTATCATGCTTTTTCTGTGTGAACCTTTTAGTTCTACCTGGACTGGCACAACCATCACCCATAACCCCAGGACGTGGTCCTGCTCAAACAAGTGAGTTTGCAGGTCCAAAAGTGCAATTGTACCTGAATTTCTGTAATTGGAAGTTCGGGAGAAATTGGAAATTGTGGAGGTCCTCAAAGGTAGCTGAAGCTGCAGTTTGATTGGCCCACTTTTCATGCTAGCAGTACTGTATCCTTTAACTTCTGTACAGCCTGTAGCTGCATGTTCACTATGCAGCTGATGGGGTTGACCTTGTTAATGTTGTGAAGATTTTGTGACATTGTTCTGGTATTTCGAATTCCGTTTGCAAGTGTGAGCTCCTGTAGCTCCTCTTGTTTCATGTTGTCTTGGAAACCTTCCATGTCAGCATCAAGCAAGTGGCTGTATGGGTCTCCCAAAGGCAGTATACTAATTAGCTAATTAGGTCTCTAGTGTAGCATAATGTAAATGGATGGACATTCGATGCGAAACTATAGTTTGAACGTTTTGTGGTGCATGCTATTTGGGGGTAAGCCTTAATTAACTCTTATACTTCAGCTGCACTAAAAGATGAAGTGTAAATGTTACTACCCAGGTGAAGTCATAAAGCTCACAACGATCCCCCAAAAATCCACTTGTGAACAGCGTTCACCATGCATCACATATCTCTGTTTACATCAGGTGCTGTTCAATCGGAATCCTCATCAAGACTTACTGCTGAGACACCAATACAGGAAGGAGCTAAAGCACTCGGTAATTAAACTGGCTCATTTATTCCTTCCTGCAGGAACTATGACATTAGTGTATGGCATTATTGCTTCGTGTTTACATGCAGTTATCCAAGACCTTGCTGACATCACCGTCTACCTCCACCCACTGAGTAGAACAGCAGTGATCCAACTGGGTCTAGTCCTGGGCCTTGACTACAACCGACTCAAGGGCTTGATAGACTCTTCGGACTTCCTTACTGAGATGCTGGCTGGGTGGCTGCAGAGAGTGGATCAGGTGCAGAAAGCTGGAGTCCCAACATGGCGGAGACTGGTGGAAGCTTTGAGAGACCCACGAGTGGGCCAGAATGGGATTGCCAGTGAAATAGAAGATAAGCAATGAACTATGCACATGCAGTCACACACTTCTCAACTTCAATTGTAACAATAACTGTGACTACTTAATTGACCATGTACATGCTACTATTTCATTTGCCTTTTGTCACAATGTCAATAATTCTGGATTTTGCAGCATGCAGTGTGCCGCAGTCAATATTGCAACACTATATGAACTGCATGATGCTGTCAACAAGCACATTGATGTTATCTCAGTGAGAATATAATGGGTTGTACAGAGGGCTGTCCTATATGGAAGTACTCCCAAAAAGAAGCAGCAAAAAACAATGAGAGTTCAGTTCATTTTGATTTGATAACCTAGGAATGGTCCAGGAGGGAGGGAGGGCGGGAGGGAGTCGAGGGAGGGAGCATGAACAGAATGATCAATGCTTCAATGAAGGTCCTGGGCCACAGGGTGGTGATAAGACATCATAATTATGATCACTGAACTCGCTCGAGATACCATAAAATTAATGCTATGGCATTGCTCAAACTTGTTTCTCTGGATGGGCAAAGTACAAATCCTTTTCTTAAGGCGAACCACACTTCAACAGGGCTTTAGTGGATTCGAACCCAGGACAGAGCCTGCATGAGCAAATGTTGTCTGTTGAGCAGTGCACCACTGCACACCTGTATATATACATATATAGCCATAGTTACGTTACACTTGGTACAAAAAGTAAACCAGAGTACAATAAATACTTATCAGATCAATTTCCACATGCACTACAAAAGTAACACAAACAAGGTAAAGGCACTATGAAAGCAAATTTTAATTGGTACAGAATTATGCGCACCTATGAATGGTCTACAATAGGCCTAGGGGGTGCACCATGCAAGATCTACTGTTACTGAGTTCATAATGTAATCGACATTGTTGGAATGCCCTGCCAATGTCGATATTGCATATAACTCAGTCGCTATCCATTTCACTTAGAATGTACTGTATGGGGTACATACTTACACAATGATTAGGCAAAGTGGTGAAAAGTAAATCTCCCATGCATTCTGATCACAGTTGCTGGGTGCATTCCTTCAGTTAATCACTCCACTAAAATAACTTCTCTATATTGGTGTGAAATGCATGGACACAAACTTCACTATAGTAGATATTAGTCTTGTGCCCAACCAGAAACACTTATACATGGAAAATCCGTCTGGTACAATGTATAAACAATCGGCAGTTTTCTTGGCATAGCGGCATAGCGTGGAATGTAATCAGGGCGTATACGTAAATTTGATGATTATACGTCACTTGCATCTAGCAACAATCGCTAGCTATAGGGTGCCATATTTGCACCATCAAAATTTATACATTCCATTGTTTCTATAGCATTTTACAGTCATGAACGTGTGGAAAATGCCAATTGTTATATACCTGCAGACGGATTTCTGTAGGTGTTTCCGGCTGGGCATGAGATCATGTACATGTAACACAAGCTAATCCACTCAAACTCTTGATACCGTCTATATAAATAATATGGGGCTCTCATTGCAGTACCATTACTTCTATATTTGCACGTACTTGAAATGTACAGTCATGCATTGGGTATGTTATCTGCATTACTCTGTGACAGTATAGTACCATTGAATTATACATCCAGATAAAGAATTCCTAGACACAAAGCTGGCAGGAATGGAAATGCAACAGGATGAATAATACAGCAAACCCAAGTAAAGTGTCTCTAAAATAGCTTGTTCAGGTCCTTCAGGATTATGCGTCACATCCAGTAAGGGTTCAGCCACACTACTTGCCAGGTGGTGTGAAGAGTCAACCTACAGAGAAAGAGGACACAGTAATAAGCCTTTCACTCAGAAATTGCATAACACTGAGAGAAGAGGTTCACAATTACAGCTGGTGTACAGCAGTAATGAGGGGACCAGAAATAGCACTTAAATGCAACCGGTAGCATGGGAAGGATGGCTTTATATCCGCCCAAAGAATGTGGGGCAAACGTTCAAGAACACACCTATTAATTTTCCAGACAATAGACTGAGACCAAGGGATCCAGTGGCGGATCTAGAAAATTTGGAAAGGGGGGTTCAGTGGTGAATGTAGTGAACAGAGGCGCGAAGCGCCGATCAGTCTTCCGCCCGAAGCGCGGAAAAAAATTTTCACGGTCATTTTTCAGTTGCCTGGATGGGCTGTCTTAGCACCTTCGTGCTTTGCACTGCACTACCACTGCTCTCTGGTTTCCGTGAAATCCGTGACCGTCTGCATGACTCTCGCAATGCACTCTTGCTCTCGACGTGGATTAATTCCGTTCCAATTAAGTGTACAAAAAAAATGTTTAAATGTTTACCTAGTCTAGCCTATACGTACTCTGGCCTACGTACATAGACTAGACGGTACGGTCTAGCTAAGTGAGTTGCCAAGTTTATTAAACTAGCTGGAAGTCAGAACCGAAGCAACTCTAGGCCTAGTCAAACGTCTGAAGATCAGTAAGGCTGTTACATGAGTGTGTAACTGTGCCTCAGCCTAGCCCTGGTTGTTGTTGCTGCAATCCACTGCTACATAATCATTTATGTGCCGCCAAAGGGGGGTGCATTTGCACCCACCCCCCCCCCCCCCCCCCCCCCCCCCCCCCCCCCCCCCCTAAATCCGCCACTGGGATCTACGCGATTTAGAAACTCTAAGGCCCTTGGGTTGTGGCGAGGGCGAGGGCGCTACTAAGGGCCCAAAGGTTTCTATTCTAAATCACAGATCTCAGTGTCTAGAGTCAGAGGTCCATTTCAAGAGCCCAGGAACAAGGCTACAGCTGACTTGTATTGTAGTGCATGCTAATTGTTGTGATAAGAACACCCCAGATGTTCTTAAATGTTGCTTGGCCACTGCACCACCATATTGGGGGATTGGGGGCAGAGGTCCTAGCAAGGACCAAATATAGTTGTGAGGAATGGCCCAGTAGTGGGAGTGGCAAGTAGTGAGGACTGAAGTACCCCCCCCCCCCCCCCCCCCCCCCCCCCCCCCCACCACCACCACCACCACCACCCCCAAACACTCAACAAAGATCATTGCTGGATCACATCACTCCACCATTGTCACATGATTCCCTTCCACCCTCCAACCTTCCCTCCCCCTCCCACCCTTCCTATCTGACCGTCCATCCAGGAATCTATCCATCCCCCTCCTTCCTCACCCACCTGACGTGAGGGATAAGAAGAGATGACATCATCCCTAAATACGGGAGTGCTTCTCCCCAGGATATCCAAGCCAGGCTACAGTCAACTCCTCAACTATAGTGCAAGAAGTAGATGTACAGTACACGGGTGAATATTGGGGGTGCGTTGGAGAAGTCATTTTGTGAGGGTGACACAAGGCTGGTACCGCCTAAGAAATCCAGGAACTTCTGTGGCTCAGAATATGATGGAACTTTGGGGAAAGAGGCTGCAAGCTTCCACTGAATACGTCCATGAAGTAGGGACGAAAATGTTGAAATATTCCCCTCGGACATGTCAGGCATAGCTTTTGGTAATACATTACTGCTGGCGAAATTTACTTCACCAAACGTTTCCTGCATTATAATGCATACATATAGAATAAAGTCTTTAATGTACCACAGAGTCACCAGCACACACACACCTAAGCATCAGACTCACTGTAGGTGCAGTGGGCCAGTGGCTACCCCAGAATCCAGAGGTTCACCTTCCTGCTGTCTCCCCCAGTGGCCAGCACTGTCCCATTGGAGCTATGAGGCACAAACTGACCTAGAGGATGAGGAGGGGGAGTCACACTAGCATAAACTGCTTCTACATGGCTTGACTGTTTTCTAAGTCCATTTATGCTTAACACAAGGAATTGGCCCACCTGGCTCCAACTAAGGGCTTTCGCAGGCAACCCAGACATGGCTATGCTATTTTCAACCTTTGGGTGAACTCACCCACCTCCCCTGTCACAACAACTGAGTCCGTACGTATGCTTGGGGTTGTACGTACGTGCAGGCATTTGGTAAGTTACTTGCATTTAGTGGGAGTGGTTTGAAGAGCTAGATACACGTCTGTGGGTACATTTGTGTATCCTGAGAGTTTGAAGGACACTTTGCTCATGGATGGATCTTGCTCCCTCCCCAGGTGATCGCCCACTCAGTACAGAGACCCCACACAGATGTGCACAGATTCGAGAAGATCAGCAACATAGTCAAGCAGTTCAAACTCAGCTGCAGGTGAATGTCGATTGATAGCCTCGTTCCCAGGCCTACCCCGTTTTTTCTGTTCTTCGGTTTCCATTGACAATAATACACAGATGCCGAAGGGCGGTGAAAAAGCCCTTGCCGCATCCGTGTATTATTGTCAACGGAAACCGAAGAACAGAAAAAACGGGGTAGGCCTGGGAACGAGGCTAATCGATTGATGCAGCTGTGGTAGGCCTGAACTTATTTCACCCCCTCTCACTCCCCCTCCCACCTGACTTTATGCCCACGTCACACACACACAGAGCATGGAAGTGAGAAATTCATGCATGTTTTGCTGCCTTCATCGACATCTTCACTCCAAACACTTACGTCATGGTCATTGTCTCTGACCCAACCATACGTACGTTGTGGTTGTCGGTCATAGTTGAAGTTTGTTTGTCATAGCTGTCTACATATCACATGTAGTTAAATGCAATTGCTAAGGAATCTGTGGAACTAAATACCTCGGGGCCATAAGGGTTGTCATGTCTTGAGTGTAATGAGGTGGATACTAAGGTCCCAAATGATTCAACCACCATATTCAGCATACGAGGCTGCTCTGGATTCATCAGAGCAGAACTGAGTGTGTCACTGCTAGACTGTAATCTAAACCAGTCTGCATTATCTTGGTGTTTTATGCTTGTGGATGTTGGGTTGGTGGTGGAACATTCTCTATTCTGGCTACTCCCTAGAGCTGAGCTGTTTCCCCCTCCCTTGATATCAAGCTTGAGCTTCAAGTAAACTTACATGTAACCTTGAGCCTCATCTGTTGATCCCGAAACTCCGCTGGTATTAGGGCTTGAACAACTAGGGAATTTCCCTAGTCAACTAATTGGCGGGCAGTTTACGTGACTAATAAAGGAATGGCACAATGTTATCACAGCACAGATCACATGGAGCAGGACATCAGATTCAAACACACTACATCTCTACGTGCTATGGAGTACGGCTGGCCCTCTTAACTAGTTGACATGTATGAATTGTAGTTAACAGCCTTAGTTCAGTTGATCAGTCAACTAATTGTTCAAGTAAACTTACATGTACTTTGTAGGGTTAAGGGTGAGATGGTTGGAACTCACCCAGTCCTGTATTCTAGTCTGATGTTAATAGAATACAGGACTGGGTGAGTTCCAACCATCTCACCCTTAACCCTACAAAGTGCAAATCCATGTTCATCTCGAGGAAACGGAATTCCATCCAGCCTTTGTCTCTCCATCTAAATGGTGTCCCACTTGAACAGGTGGAGAGTTTTAAATATCTTGGTGTCTTCCTTTCATCAGATATGTCATGGTCAACCCATATCGACTCTGTCTGCTCGAAAGCTAGGAAACTTGTGGGGCTGCTCTACAGAAGGTTTTCTGCAGAGGTTGATAGCCACTCCCTACTTGAAATGTATAAGCTACTAGTCAGACCACACTTAGAGTATGCTGCTCCAGTTTGGAGTCCTCACCTTATTAAGGACACTAACAATCTTGAAAATGTCCAGAAGTTTGCCTTGAGAATGTGCCACAAGAACTGGGATGCCGGTTACCAGGAATTACTGGATCTATCTACATTGCCCACACTTGAGAATAGGAGATTATACTTGAAGTTATGTACACTTTATAAGATTATTTTATGGATACTTTTATTTCCCACCCAATGTTTTTATACCTAAGCCAAGTAGACTCCCTTATGATACACCCCTCCTGTACCAACCTCCTGTTCGCACCAATTCATTTCAGTCATCTTTTGTACCTAGTACCATCTCTGTTTGGAACAATCTTCCCCAAGTCTCCCTCTCTGCACCAAATGTTACTACATTTAAACTACACATTGCACCCTTTTTCTTGTAACTAAGTACATGTATTTGCATATCTTTACTTAGCCTGTTTGTATATAGGGTACATCTAGATTAGCTTCACAGCTATTATGTATCCCTTTGCATTGCATAAACTGTTATAGAAAAAAAAAAAAAAAAAAAAAAAAGCCCAAGTTTAGATGCAGTGTGAAAGAAGATAGTAATATCAGGGGCGGATCTAGGGGGGGGGCATCGGGGGCCGGTGCCCCCCCCTTTTGCTTCTTCACCGCTTTATTTTCCTCCTTACTAACTTGCTGCCGCTACGTTGCAACTCCTGACCTGGCCTCCTCAGCTCGCAATACCGTGCGTTGCGGCCGTTGCCTGAAACCGAACGGCTTGGGAACGAGACCACGATCTAGTATACCCCTCCGTGTACGTACGTATTACGTTCGTGAGCGAAATTTGAGCAAGGAAGAAGCTCATGGCGGCCCTGGGACCTGCAATCCTCGTACATCTGGAACTTGCAGTGCAAAGCGCGAAGGTGCCACGAGAGCCCATCCTGAGAAGTGAAAAATGAAGGCGAAAATTTTTTTCCGCGCTTCGCGCGGACTGATCGGCGCTACGCGCCTCTATGCGCGTTTCATATAGTGCCCCCCCCCCCTTTCATACATCCTGTATCCGCCCCTGAGTATTTCTGCCGTGTTCGTAAGGGGCCTGGAAACAAGGCTAGCCGTGTCTGTGTGTTATCTGTGCCGGGGATGTCTGCTGTGTCCTACCAAAGAGTTCTCCCTCCTCCCCTCTCTCTCCATTAGCCTCTGCTGCCACACTGGTGAACATCAGAAATGCTCGCAAACACTTTGAGAAGATTGAACGGCTAGACAGTGCATTACCAGTTGCAGGCACACCCAGAGTGCAGTAGCCCCAATACCTTGTGATGGTTTAGGGAAGAATTTTCTGTATTCTGTTCCAATATTCTTATTATTGATGTTTGCAACTATACACACACCACTGATGATGGATTATTTGTGTGCACAGCATACACGTTTTTGGTACTACCCTGGCCCTAGGGCCCTCCCGCAAGCAGCCCCGCCCATTTTTAGCTAGGTAAACAAGTGCACGTGCTACTTGATGAGGTCATCGCCTCGTAGTTTACTTCACGCGAATTCGCTGCAGAGCGAGCTAGCTGGACGCAGATGGCTGAAGGAAAGGGAGAGGAGGCAAAGCGTGAAGGTATAAGTGTGGAATTTCTCATTGTAATTAAGGCAAGAGCTGTTCTGTCTGCACGAAAATTGGAAAGCTAAGACTCACGGTACCAAACTCCCTACCCAAACAATGTACTGAGGCTAGGTCAATTATTATCGTGCAAGCTTTTGTTTGATTTTTGGTGCCTCATAGGTGTCTGATACCATTCAATGGAGCTGAACAGTACAGCCACATTACAGGGCCGTCAGAACCAGTCCGGTTTGTCCGGCCATGGCCGGACCACTTTTAGGGGCTTAAATAAATATTCTGTTATGAATTGCAGTATAATATGCGTACCTCGTGCAACAACATCATGGCATAATCAGCGGCGATTTATGTCGATGGCCCTCACCAAACTCGTTCCACGATCTTTCCGAAACGATCATTCGGTAACTGTTGTTACTAATGCACTGAACAGCTAGCTACATGTACATACCTTTTAAATGGCCTTATAAAGCACCTCAGAAGGAGGACATTTTTCCTAGGTGGCATGCCCCCAGACCTCCCTTAGCAAGCGCTAAAAACCTTTGTGCGGCGCTTCGCACCACAACGTACACCACCCCTGCCGGCCTGACCACTCTGCAACTGCTTCTGACGGCCCTGCATTATGTCACACACACTGTGTGAAGAACTGTATCGTGCCTCATAAAATTTGGCTAAGGTGGACAAACTTTAGGTGCATGTTTAGACGCTGGATGTGGTATGGTCCGTGTACACTGAGCTGTCTGAATGCCGTTAGACTTGTTCCCAGGCCATGTGGGAATGAGGCTAGAATACCATAGGTGCGTAACACACAGTGTGGATCACACTCAACAACAAATTTATTTCACCTTCAATTCGATCCTGGAAATTCAATGTATTACTGTGCAATCAAAGCCAGTCTCCAAATTATGTAGTATGGGGTGTTGCAATTCAAAGTAGAAACATTTCACCACTGGGAGCTGAATGTCTAATTCAGTACTATTCACACAATCTCACTCTCAGGTGATGCATCGCCTCCCACACTGTCTCTGGAGAGTGCCCTCAGAGCAACCGAAGGGGTGGAGTCATGGAAGAAGCTGTGCAGTAGCTCCTGTGGAATCAAGGTTCCTCGTGCGAAGTTGGATGAAATTGAGGGGGATCAGCAATTCTCGACTACCACGGAATGCAAGAAAGGAGCCATCAGATTTTGGTTGGAGAATGACCCATGGCCATCGTGGAGGAGGCTTATTGTGGGATTGGATGAAATAGAAGCAAGCGAAGCTGCCGAGAAGATCAGGAAGTACGCTGAACCTTTGGGAGGTAAGTATGCCAAAGCACTGTTGTGAGAAAATTTGGTGATGGCTTAGTACTACCTAGCGTACATATGAACTAGAATATGATTGTCAGCCACTTGATCTTGAACCACTGCACCATGTATGTAGCTTCAGCCAAATTGGCTGTATCAGACTGCTGGAGACACTGGAGTGTGCTAGCTACTGACAATAGCTGCAGCTGGTGGTGTTGTTTATGCTCGAGCTCAGGGAGGGCTGCAGAGGGAGATTCATGATGGGCGTATTCTTGATAACAAATTCACCTGTTGCAATGACTTTTGCTAAAGTATGGGATGCCAGCTCATATTCCAAGCTGGAGTTGTAGAATGTCAGAAGCCATGTCTCTTCTGGATTAGCAAAGCAAACCTACTGATATTGATAGCCTCTAAGCAAACATAGAAAGTACACTGCAGGTGTTCTAGTATGTGTACTTGGTGAAGGAACATGTGATCAGTATGTAAACTACCCATCTGGGATGCACTTAGTGATCATACCACTTTTGCATACTCAGTAGTCATGCCAGGTAGAGCGATTATCGATGTACCCCATCAATACATTAGCTTCCTGGCAGTCAGACTATACTTTTCAGTCTGGGGAAGTGCATATTAATACACAGCCAGGGATTTGTGGTAGCGTTGAACACTGTGTGTAGTGTATGTTGCATCAGTCTAACCGCTAGCCCGCCCAGCCGATCACGCAAGCGCTGTGTGACCAGCCGGGCAGAGAGGGACTAGCAGCTATACTGATGTTGCATGTGCCATAGAGCTGGCACACAAATGATCTGTTGTAGTTGCTCTGGAGCCTGAGTTAGTCTGGCTCTCTGAAAAAATATAAAACTGTTGGCCCACAAGACAATCAGCTGTTATCTTAAACAACTTAATGTTGTTACTCAATGGCCAGCCAATTCCCAAATCTTTTTTCATGTTACAGAACCCACTCTGACATGTGAGAACGTTTTGGAAGTGCTGAAATCTGTTGCTGCAAAACAATGGGACGACTTGGCATTTGCTCTTCAGGTTCCAGTATCCAAGCGAGATCAGATCACCAAGCAGTTTCGTACTCCTGAGCAGAAGAGGGAGGCTTTGGTGAAGTACTGGTTGCAGGTGGTTCCGAATGCATCCTGGGAGTTGCTAGCTGGAGCACTGTATTTCTGGGAGAACAGCAAGGCAGTGGAAGCTACCAAGGGATATGCGGCTGAATTCAATGGTATAGTCTACATGTATGAACACACGCCCTCACTTATTGCATGTTGATCAATGTGTTGTTCAACACTGTTGAATTTAAAATGCCGTGACCGTTTATGACTTATGCTAATCTACTTTGTTTCCACACTAACAGACCGCACTCTCACAATCGACAACCTCTGTGATGTCTTGGAAGATGTTCACAATTTGAATGACCTTGGTCTATATCTCCATGTTCCAAACTCGAAAAGGTCAAAGAAAGAACTACAGAATCACCGATCCCTACTGAAACACTGGATGAAGTCCCACCCGTTCCCCTCCTGGCAGCTTGTAGGGGAGGCCCTCTTTCGAATGGAAGAATCTGCGGTGCTTAAGAAAGTTCAGAAGAAGTACCTGATTGGTATGTGGATGTACGTAGCTACTGTGCAAAATGGTCTGTATACAATTTTAATGTGTAGTTCGGAGAAAGAGCATCCACCCCCGCATTTGGTTCAGTTTCCTGTATACACTATAGGATCAAACCAATGTGCACCAGTATGTGTGTGAAGTTGTGACCTTTCAGTTTGGGCCTGAGGACAGTAGAAACCAACACTTTCATAATTGGTGGGAGTACTGAGGGCTCTATGGACCGACCAAAATCTGGCCAAATGTGGCTAGTGTGCTGTGGAGAGTACTCTACCATCTTTCAACATGAATATGTAATAGAAAACCACGACCAGAAACCTGGGCAGATGAATATTGAAACACTTAAGGTTCTGGGATACCCACATGTAATAATAATTGAGCATGACTTCGCCTTTCAACTAATGTGGAGCTCACTCCTTTGCTTGCCATCAAACTATATGTTTCTGTCCATTTTTGCTGGAAAATGGTTGGTGACAGCTGTTCTTTGATTTCGTTCTCCACTTGCAGGTAGCGTACAGTCTCGTAAAATCTTTGGGGATGCTATGAAGAATGGCTACATCGAATCTGTGATTGGAAAGCTGCTTACCATAGGAGCTGCCGGCTCAGGCAAAACGTCTTCGAAGCATGTCATTCTAGATGAAGATCCACCTCAGGTACGTAAGAGCACACCGTGTGCACTGAGACCCGTGCAGCTGATCAGAGTGAGCACTGAAGGTGAGAAGTGGCGAAGACTAGACTTAAACGATCTCCAGAACACAATCGCTGGTGCTTGTCGAGTGCGTGCATTGTCTCTAGCTGCAGAACGTGTAGGCTCCACTGAGTCAACCGTAGCTGGGATCCCAGCTACACGAACTGAACCATCACTGGTAAAACCATCACAAACTGGCAAAAAAGCCAGTAAAGTACAGAAGAAAGGTAAGCAAAGGCAGGAATCACCTGAAACTCAGGACAAAATGGGTGACGTCGGTATGAATCCAGCTTCAAAAACTTTACTTGATCCTTCAGCTACTGAATCGGACCTAATGAAGCTCATAGAGCAGTCTCCTAGTGCCCAAAATGCCAAGCCATTCTCCAGAGTGGAACGGGTTCACTTCACGGACAGTGGAGGGCAACCTCAGTTCCATGAGGTCCTCCCTGTTTTCCTTCGCCGTACCACCGGCTGTCTCTTTGTCTTGAAGCTTTCAGAAACACTTGACGAACATCCTCTCATTGAGTACTATGACGAGAATGGTGAGCTAATCTTGTGCATTCCATCAGCTCACAGTAACAAACAAATTCTTCAATACTGCATTCGATCCATGAAATCATTCCGGTCACAGAAAGGACAAAGCAATTTCCCCGCGAAAATAGTGATCATCGGTACACACAGGGACAAAGAACACGAAAGCGCAGAAAGTAGGCAAGAGAAAAATGACGAACTTAGAAAGATGTTGCTTCCTACTTTCGAGGGTGAAGTAATATACTGTAATGAAAAAATGAAGGAATTCATATTTGCTTTAAACGCACAGTGCCCTGAAAAAGAGGAGCGTTCAGTGGCAGAGCATCTCAGAACACTCATTGTCAAATACTGTATGCCAAAATCGCCTGACAAGATTCCCCTTCACTGGTATGCTCTTGAGCTGAAGCTGCAAGAAATAGCGCAAGCTCTTGGTCGGCAAGTCTTAACAAAGAAAGAATGCTTCCAGGCTGCTCAAAGGTTGCAATTTGATTCCGAGTCATTTGAGGAGGCCCTGCAGTACCTGGACGATTTGAACATTCTCTTCTACTACCCTGATATCCTACCAGAAGTAGTGTTTTGTGATACACAGGTATTGCTGGATAAGATCACAGAGCTAGTGGAGTATCACTACAGACTGAGAGAGAATCCAGATCCACAAAGTCCAACAACAGGCGATAGGAAAAAATTTCGTGATCATGCTTTGGTTACTATTGACTTTTTGAGAGAATTTCGTAAGCATTATGTCAAAGGCGTTTTTACAGTTGAACAATTTCTCGAACTTCTGCGAAAGCTTCTACTGCTTGCTGACTTTGGTGCCTCAGAATACTTTATGCCCTGCTTGCTGAAGACCCTTGAATCTTCTGAACTAGATGACCATTGTCAGCCTCCTCCGATGCTGAAGACACTTGAATCTTCAGAAGTAGATGACCATTGTCCAATGACTCCACTAGTCTTTGATATCAATCCTCATGGTCCTCTAAATGGAATGTTTTGCTCCCTAATCACCTTCCTTCTTTCACCTGGCAACACTTATCCCTGCCCCTGGGAGCTCCATGTCGATATATCACGTACTCCCTCTTGCCTATTTCGAAACTGCGTGGAGTTTATTGTTCCCAAGAAATCTGGGGTTGTGACTATAATTGACACTTTCAAATTTTTTGTGGTGCGCTGTGATCGTTCTGTCCGTCCCCATCTCCTCCCACATGTTCGAGGAGCAGTACTGAAAGGACTAGAGAGAGCAGTCACTACTCTGCACTACAATAACATTGAACCACAACTCGCCTTCTTCTGCAAGTGCCCCAATAGTGCCGGTGATGATCACCTAGCAGATATAGGTGATGAAGATCTTCTAATATGCAAACTAAGTCGTGCAGAGACTGAATTTACTTTGGATCACAAGAATTGGCTTGCTACAGTAACACCTTTGTCTCCAGCTAGTAAGTTAGTTTTGGCTCTAGATCTGAATAGTATACCTGCAGCTTGAGCACTATTCATGAGCCTATCCTCTCATCTGGTATGTAACAATTGCATGTCTGTATTTGGCTTCCTCGTGCTCCAGTTAGCCTTCTTTTGCTAACGAGAAATGTCACATGTAGAGGGAACTGAACCATAAGTTCATTCACAGACTATAGTTCTGACTTATAGCTATGAGTGTTGTGTGGTTGACGTTGCATCATAGCCCTATAGTATACAGCATGCTGCCAAGTGGAGACACCTGTTCAAACAGTACTGTGAGCACTAATATTCCTGTGTTCATGCAGGCATTTCGTCACCCCTACCTAGCACCAGCCCTTCCAGTGACATAGGACCAGTTGACCGTCTGAGTAAGTTATTTCAGTAGTGTATAGAATTATAGGCCCATAGCGGTGGGGGGGGGGGGGGGGGGGGGGTTAAAGGGTATTGCATGCACCAGATTTACGGTAAGGGGAGACAGATTGGCAGTTTGGCACCACTCAACTTTGACTAGTGTGGGGATCGCACACACTTGCCCAACAAGCTGACTTTGACTACAATTATTCATGCCTCTTAACCATTGAGATGGTCGTTTGCTATTATGGATAATTATCATTGTTTCTTATCTAGCCGAAGGTGACATCTTTGAAATCACTCAGTACATTGAACCGCTTGACAGAGCGCAAATCCGTCGTGTTGGATTGTGTCTAGGACTCCACCTAGCCAAGGTGAAGGATATGATGGACTCACAAAGTTATCAAGAAGATGTGATTGCTGCCTGGCTTCGAAGAGAAGATGATGTATTAGAGAAGACAGGCGTCCCTACTTGGAGGGTTTTGGTGACAGCATTGGAGAAAATTGGGCAAAATGGAATAGCCAGTGACATTTCAAAAGACAAAAACATCAGTACAGATTCCAATACTAGCGATCATGTGGTTGCTAAGGGCAATACGAGGCATCAATGCACCTGTTCGTGAACATTGTCAACACGCACTAAACTGGAACAGACAATCATGCTTCCATAATCCAAGTTCTCTTTTGTTCCTTCTACCATCCAGACAGTTACTGGTTAAAATTGTCGTATAATGTAAAGCTGCAATGATATCATCAGTTAACCTGAGGCCTCATTTGGGCCTCTGGATGCACAATAGTAGTAATTGTTGTAGGCGATTATAATTGTTTTAGTTCTGATGATCATCACGTTTTGACGAAACAGCGTTGCCACAAGTCTTACAAGCAGGATGATCTGCAGTCTACTTCACCACTCTCCCCTCAGCACTGGCTTTCAAAATTAAGCCAAAGTAGTTGCCATCTTCAACATGTGTGAGACATTGTACTGCACCTCACGATATTGATGTTACAATATCGTACGATAGTATTGCATGGTACTCACTGACAGGGAGATGATATTATTAATCGTTGCAGTGTCTATGACAACAGTAAGACAGTACTGTCATATCAATATACCATGCCTGCACAACCCAATTCAAGACCCTACCCAGGATTGGCCAGCATATCCCATGCAAGGCGACTGGATCTGATTATTCAGTCTGAACACGATCTGATGCTTGATCTGCATGGGGATGGCAACATGCCTATATAGTGCTCCTTGTCCTTGTGTGCCTTTGAGAGCCGAACAAGACTCAATTTTATCTCTGAATTCATGTATTGCACCCCGCTGTTAGTGTAGATAGGTGTGAGGATGAATCAGATGGTTATTCTGAACCTCAGCAGCTAGGCGCAAATTACACGAATAATGACATGGTGGAAGTAAACGACCAGGCCCTCTCCTCTGTAAGAATAGCAGGAGCTTATGAGAGCGGCGCTCATGGCTCCTGTTTACGTATAGTGTTGCTGCAAGAAAGCCTTTCACCAGGAAGCAGTTGAGAGATATAGCATCTTTTACCATGAGAATAACTGGAGGGCATATCCACATCACATGATCTTTTTTGCCTTCCAGTTTGGCTATAGCCATTAAATTAAGCCCATTACACGGATTTATACTTATACATGGATAAAAATCTACTAGTTGACGTATAATTTAGCAATAAACATTCAAGTGTTCATTGTATCCTTTTGAAAAATATTGGATGCACGAGAGCCAGCATCATCCATCAAGGCCTAGTAATTGTGTGGAGGGTCTGCATGGGGTGTACCGGTAGTCTCGTGCCTAGACCACACCCGGTACCGCCTGGGCACGAGACCAAGTCTTGGGACAAGATCAAGAGAGCCCAACCAGCCCCACCCCTCTGCATGTACACTTGATGACGTCAGTCCCCGCCCCTGATCGTTACTTCGCAGCGGAGCTGAACGCAGATGGCTGAAGGGGAGGGGAAGGCAACCCGAAAAGGTAGGATAGATATACATCTCTGAAAGGTATAAAGTGTGTTCGACGTATATATCATTCTATAATTTCTCAGCCACAAACGTTTCTTGCAAGTCTAACTGAAGACCATGTAGCTCGTAGGCGGGCAGTACAACACAATTAGCAATAAAAACACAATTAATATACAGCTGGCCTCATTCTCAGACTGTTTGATAGGTCTCGAACCCAGGTGCATCTTTTTCTTGTGCAGCTAGGAAGTCGATAGACACTCAATACAGAATTGGATAAACTAAGTAACAGAAATGTGTCATACTATGTAGTGTCGATTGTTCCATCATCAATCGTCCACGGTTCGTCATCGCAGCAGCACGGTCACCAGTATTATTCCGGGATTGTGATGCTCTCATCTCTGTTAATTAGTTGGAGATCTGACTCATCTGCATGAAAGGCAGATGCAGAGCTCCTCTACATCAGTATAATTCTTGTGGCTAAGTGTTTTTTCCTTAGATGCTTAGATGTTGCATGCATGGTCCTTTGGTTGATCTACATTTGAATAGCTGCCTGGATTGTAAGATCATAGTTTGGCCCAACGCCATGCAGATTCAGTGCTAATTATACGATCTCACTCTCAGGTGATGCATCTCCTCCCGCGCTAGCGCTGTCTCTGGAGAGTGTCCTCAGAGCAACCAAAGGGGTGGAGTCGTGGAAGAAACTGTGCAGTAGTTCCTGTGGAATCAAGGTTCCTCGTGCGAAGTTGGATGAAATTGAGGGGGATCAGCAGTTCTCTACTACCACGGAATGTAAGAAAGGAGCCATCAGATTTTGGTTGGAGAATGACCCATCGCCATCGTGGAGGAGGCTTATTGTGGGATTGGATGAAATAGAAGCTGACGAAGCTGCCGAGAAGATCAGGAAATATGCTGAACCTTTGGGAGGTAAATGTACCCAAGTATGTGTTGTGAGGAAATTTAATTTGTGAGGACTTAAATACGCATGCGTGCTGATGAATATGTACAGTATAGTCTGCAGAAAACCTTTTGTAAGTGGTTCATCAATATGCCAACTTCGTACGAGTTAGCAAGATCGTTTGTAGTACTGACCCTATTCTAAGGTTTTTGTTACTAGTGTGGGAAGCACACAGCAGAAAGTATAGTCCTTGCTCACACATTGCTTCTATCTCATCCATCTGCTACCCAGAGTTTCCGCTGCCTCTTCAGAGGCAATCCCAATTTCTGCCACATCGTACAAGTGCACTGTGCCACACAGCTCCATCTCCAATACATTGAGCATGTGTAGGTGCGGCACAGCAATTAAAGTGTGAATACAAATGTGGGCTGACATAGCATCATGATCACCTACCTCAATAACTATAGGGTTGTGTTTAGCCTCGTTCACAGGCCCGAGACGGCCTGGGAACGAGGCTAGGTTGTGTTAGTCTTGGTACCAGACCTGGTACTGAGACTAGGGTTGTGTGCAAGTCCTTTCCTTATAATCTCAACCAAAAGAAAAGTTACAAAACTGACTCATGGCTATGCTAACTTCGCAGCTGACATGATGTGATGCGAGAGTAACCCATTAGTCAGTACATAACTGACCAACAGGGATGGAGTGTGAATCCCTTCAAACGTACCTAGTAGTGCAAGGCCACGTTATTGTCAGTATTGTGGGCCAAACATGCTTTATATGCTGGTAGTGGTCTCAATTGGGAGGTTGCTAGGTACAACTCCACATACACTGGAGTGTGTGTAATGAAAGAGGGGTTGGCTTATTTTCACTTTGTTTACGACACAACAAGTTGTGAATGGATATATGGCTAGGTTAGGCTACGTATCTGCTAATCCTCTGTGGACTATAAGTAATACCTGTAGGTCAAGGTTTAGAATGTTTACTAAGCACCCATTCATCAACCATTGCACGTTATTTCAGCCAAATCAACAAGTTGTGAATGTTGCTAAAACAAAATGTGAATGTTGTTTGGACAAGTTGTGAATGGCTAGCTTGTGCTATATATGTCCGCCTGACCATGTACATACCGCTGTAAAAAGAGAAGGTTGTTTTAACCAGGCTCTGGTCACCTCAGTTGCATCTCAGTGCCTCCTCCACTGTGGCGATCAAGGAATGAGCACACAAGTGCAGCCTACTTTGATCCTATTAGTTGCTATCCGATAGGAAAACCTAGGTTCCAGGTAATTAGGAGAAATATAGGAATACTATAATTATAGAAGTGTATGGAGCTGCACTTCCAAACAATGTGCATTCATTTACACTGCTTGACCAGGTACTCCAACAGACATACAGATGGGTTAACAATTATGAAACGTTAGAAGTGGAGCTACACAACATTTGTGGGCTGTCTGGAAACGGTGAAATGGAATGGTTGAATGGAACGGTGGAATGGAACGGTGGAATGGAATACTGGAATGACCTTTGACCTGAGCTAAGCCCTATGTAGTTAAACAAGCACCGTGGCCAGCTGGCTCATGGATAATGTCTTGTTGGGAGCGCGAAAAGGCAAAGACCAGACTAAGCTTAATACGAGACTACATGTGTAGCTAATTATACCAAAGATCGATCATATGAGCCACCCGAGCGCTCATAAGCTTCTGGTATTGCGATACTATATAAGGTAGCTAGCTGCACTCACCTCACCACAGGCGATTGCAATGGCTTCACCGGAGATGTCATGTCATCTTCAACGATAATCAGTGATGAATGCGACATCTTTCGACTCTCGGATGGTCGGAGGCTCAGAGCCAAAAGGGTCGCTTTGCCGAGCTGTGCTACATACACGATAGTGGCGTAGGAACCACGGGGGCAATGGGGGCTGCCCCCCCCCCCCCCCCCCCCCCCCCCCCCCCCCTAACATTTTCCACGGTTGAAAATAAAGGCGTACTCTCATACGGGCGCACACATCCCATGGCCATGCATTGCGACACACTGGCCCCTCACGTGTAGACAAAGAAGTAGACCGAACAAGACGCGAGTTTCAGAGAGAACTGTGGAAGGGTGCAGTTGGCTGATGATTGCACAGAGGCGGATCGATACATTCTTTGGCCAGCAAACCTGCTCAGTTCGCGGTAAGTGTTTTATTTCGCGGTAAGGTACTAACTACTTAAACTGGCTCTAGCCTAGGGCGAGGCCCCCAGCCCGAAGCAGCCGCCATGGCCATCGAGAGTAATCATACATGATGTAAGTGCATGTAGTGAGATGCTAGCCTACGAGAGCTGTTTTTCATTATGGCGAAAAAGAGGTCCCAAAAAATTTCCGCGCTATGCACGGAATAACATTCGACCACTTCGTGGCCTCTGTTTCCAGCCCCCCTATCAAAAAACATCTTCCTATGCCACTGCATGACGAGACAAGTCACACACTGCGCATGTGCAAGATAAGATTAGTGAACAAAGCCTGTCTGGGTCAAAGGTCATTCCAGTACTTCATTCCACCATTCCATTCCAGACAGCCATGTTTGTGGTTGTGGTTACGTTCTCTGATCGCCACCGTGGAGGAGGCACTGAGATGCAGCTATGGTGACCAGAGTTGGTTAAAACAACCCTTCTCATTTTACAGCTCGCTAGCTAGCTAGCTATATATGTAGGTCCCTGGCCTGTATGAAGAAGCTACAAATTAATCTCTTTTGGCCTGTATTTCTTCATCCACTGCACCTTGTTGTTTCGGCCACAATTGGCTGTATCAGTGAAATGTGCAGTCAGCATGCTTGAGATATACTGAGTGTATACTATACTAGTGCTATAGCTATACTGCATGCTGTTTATGCTGAAGGAGTGCTATGAAGGGTGGTTTCATAATGCAGTGGCTACAATGGGGTGTGAACCTATACTCCAATGTGGGTGTGTACTGTATGTAGTGCAGAAGGTCTGAAGGGTGTCTCAATGTTTACGATGCAAACAGTACATGGTCCCTATGCAAACAGAAGTTCATTTAGAAAGCCATCTGCACATAGCTACACAGCTTGTCTCCAATGAAGTCAACAAAATACTGGTCACTCAATTATACTCTTGCCCAATTCTCATGTTACAGAACCCACTCTGACATGTGAGAATGTTCTGGAAGTGCTGAAATCTGTTGATCCCAAGCAATGGGATGACTTGGCATTTGCTCTTCGAGTTCCAGTCTCTAAACGAGATCAGATCACACGGCAGTTCCATACTCCCGAGCAGAAACGGGAGGCTTTGGTGGCGTACTGGCTCCAGGTGGTTCCGAATGCGTCCTGGGAGGTGCTAGCTGGAGCTCTGTATTTCTGGGAAAACAGCAAGGCAGTGGAAGCTACCAAGAAATTCATATCTGCAGTTAAAGGTAAGAGCTGACATGTAGGAAACATGGCCTTACATACGAAATTGTTGCTAAAGTGCTTCTTGCATAGTTGGAGAGCTTGTTGTTCACACTCTACAGTAGTAAAAGCACTTACCCAGACCAGTGCATGTAGCTACGTAGCCTCTAGCTGCAATTGAAACCATTCCCTTGTTGCAAGCTATTGATAGTATAGTATATACTATATCCACATGGGAGCACTGCAACAACTGAAATTGCTACGCTGAGTGCTGGGAGCTTTACTTAACCAACAGATTATCTGTTGGTTAAGTAAAGTTCCCAGCACTTATCGTAGCAATTTCAATTGTTGTAGGATTTTGACTACTCCTACCTACCGTATATTATACGGCAGGTAGGAGTAGTCAAAATCTGCCAAAGTTGGTGACCGAGATGCAATGGCACAATGTTTCAAGTGTACAACAGATAAATATAGTTTGAATCAAATTCCTGAGTGGTGCATTTCACATGATGAGTAAATGGGTGGGCCATGAAGAAAGAGAAAATTCCTCTCTCTCAGTGGGGGCTTAAAGTGGATTGGGACTGGCCTAGCAGTACAAGTGCTTTACTGCAGGCCCGTAGGAAGCAATGATAGTTTGGTCAGGCGGAGAGCGCTTTGCATATTTGAGCGATGAAATCGTGGCAGCGCAATGGCATGGCGCACACAGCGCGCCAACCGAGAAGCGTAGCAAGCGCGCGAAGCGCGTCATGTAGGGGGGTCTGGGGGCCCTCCCCCTGGAAAATTTTGAATTTTAGACCTTCTGAGATCGTTTCTGGTGCAATCTTGGGATGAAACTGCAAGATTCAACAACTTGCTATAGCGAGACTGAACATATTATTGGTCCGGCGGCCGCCGCACCTGCCGCACCTACTCCTACGGCCCTGTACTGTGGGCTGGAAAGTCCCAACTTCAACTTGAATGTGACAGCAGTATTAACACTTGCTTCATGGGATCATTAAGTATTGTCATTCCTTTCATATGCATGGTGTCTTGTGTTGCCATTAAGTAGAACAGTACCGTAGTTTGCTCTATGTTGTTATCTAATCTGAATATATTATATGAAGTGCTTCGATAATAGTTGTGATGACTAAATCTAACCCTGCTGCATGCATGGAGGGCATGCCAGCTGAGGTGGTCCTTGCTTTACGGACTGGCCCCCGGAGTATAAAGTGCAACCCTGAAGCACTAGTTCTACTCCGCAGAGAAGCGTAGTCTGACCGCTCCGTAGTCCTGCGTACTACATATTTCTTACCACACTATGCATGCTGTAAGAATGAGCATACTTTGCATGCTTATAATAAGTAGTTGACATGAAACTGAATGCAGTCGACGCTATGTCATGAAAAGGAAAGAGAAAGTATGCATGTCACAAGAGAGTACTGAGACCAATGACTGTTTATGTCTTTTGTTACTTTCTTACAACACTGACAGACCACACCCTCACAATCGACAACCTCTGCAAATTTTTGGAAGATGTTCACAATTTGAATGACCTAGGGTTATGTCTCCATGTTCCAAACTCGAAAAGGCCACAGCTTGGACGGAACCATCGATCCCTAGTGAAATACTGGATGAAGTACCACCCTTCGCCCTCCTGGAAACTTGTAGAAGAGGCTCTCTTTCAAACTGGGGAGTCAGATGTGCTTATGGAAATTCGGAAAAGGGGTATGTGCAATGGCACCCATAAAGTAAGTTTCATGGGGTATACTTTAAATAATGTAGAGATGAGCCACAACCTCCACACAATGCACAGTCCTCTTAGCAGCTGTGGTTGTGTGTTAATGTCTGTATTTCTGTACAGCCTGACAGCAGTAGTGGAGTGCCTGTACTATAGATGTTGAATGTACAGCTTTATCCTGAGATGAGCCTATGTACAGTTCCCCACAGTTGCACACAACAATCACACAACGTCCTTTCCACCATGGAAACTCTCGGGTGCATGGTTACAAAGGACACACCCACATGCTTGTGTAATACCCTTTTTCATGCCCATGCTTCCAACCACATGAAGTTTGAGCCAACTCAGATTCAATGAAGTGGATGTACAATATATTGCAATTGTACATTTCTCTCTAATTTGAATGACCGCTACATTCCTCTGCACTAGCACCATAGATAATGGAACTGCTTCTATTAGTGTCCTGCCACTACCACTAGTGTCCCTGACACCTCTGCTGCCCAATTCTCCACCTGCAGCAGCTCAGGAGAGTAGCAGTGCAGATGCCCCACTTGGTGAGACACATTCATATCTGTATTCCATTGACACCGGTACCCCCATAGTAACTTCTTTTACGAGCACACAATTCTAACTTGTTTCAGTGGTGGAACAAGGAATATGACTTTTGGGGGTCATAGTAGTTCATGTGTGACTGTCTGTTAAGTTTACATACCATTCCATTTGGTTATGAGACCACATCCTGGTACGGTATCGCAACAGACTCAGACAGTATGGGGATTTCTGATAATACTATACAGCAGTGGCACCTGCCCAACTGCCAAGCCCTTATCTCTTGTAATTGTCATTGTCTATGGCTCATTATCCCATCCAGGTATTGATGATCTTGTAGACATCGGTGAGTATCTAGTGAACCTGAAGAAGGATCAGATCTTCAGACTAGGACTTGTGCTGGGACTCCGTGCGGTTCCCACTCTGGATATTATAAAGGATTCACCAACCTTCATCTACGACATGCTGACTGCATGGCTGCAAGGGCAGGATGGTGTCGGCAGGAGGGGAGGCCACACATGGGGGGCTTTGGTGAAAGGACTCAAGCATCCAACAGTTTCCCAGAATGAGACTGCTGACAAGATTGAGACGGAAAAGTGCCACTGAATTTATCTACTAGTAACTAGATTCATGAAAAAAGAACAAACATGCATTTCACTGTGCATGCGTCATTGTGGTATCAAGACTAGCCTCGGTACCAGCAGACCCTCGTGTGCTGAGCGTGTGCAAGGGTCTGGTACCGGAGACTATATCTTGACATGGTGTTAGTGAAACTATATGAAATGCCGGCCACTTTGCAGCACAATTATTATTGTACTAGCTGGATGACTTTGTCTGCAGGCACAGCTAGCAGTTAATAACTGATTAACCACTGAATTATACTTTTGGAGGTCACTTCATGCCTATGGACATCTAGCCTCGAGCATTCCCAGGCTTGAGAGAGCTCTAGGGTGGAGGAAACACAACTATAAATGGCCAACCAAGCCTTTCTATACAACCAAATAATCCCCCCCCCCCCCCCCCCCCCCCCCCCCCCCCGGTGAAGGAGGGGGAACCCCCTTAGGCAGGGAGCATTGAGATGCCAACAATTGGTGCTGCTTACTCCATTGTATGGTATTTCAATAATGTTTATACAATCCCATTTCGTCTAACCCCAACGAAATCTGCACACGTCCCATTTCATCTAAAAGTACAATGGTATGCAAGTGATAGCTAGCTCTTTAGTTTATTGACTGTAGCTACCAGCATGCATGCTTGTGTTAATTCTTTAACCGTATACATTTGAGAGGGCAGCATGGAGAGGTTGAAGGGACCAAAGATAATTTTTAACATGACACTACTATGATGTGACTGCTATGGAAGACATACATAATTGCAGTATTTGTAGCTATAGCATAATGCTGTAAAGTTTTGCAATCTTCAGCAACCAAGTTTCAATTTGTTTTCAAACTAGCTAACTGTTTTCAGGTATGATAAAGTTGACGTGGATGATGATGTAAAGCTCGAGGGGCTATATAGGAGTGGCCGTGGATGATAGGGAAGAAGATGAAGTTGATGTCGATGATGATGTTGAGCTCGAAGTGGTGGGTGTGGATGATGAGGAAGAAGATGAAGTTGACGTGGATCATGATGTTGAGCTTGAGGGGCTGGGAGTGGGCGTGGATGATGGGGAAGTAGGAGATAAAGCTGACGTGGATGATGATGCTGAGCTCGAGGGGAAGGGAGTGGATGTGGATGATGGGGAAGGAGACAAAGTTGACGTGGATGGTGATGTTGAGCTCGAGGGGGTGGGAGTGGACATTGAGGTTGGAGTAGGTGAGGGCATTGCGTTGCTAGATGATGGAGGACATGGTTTAGCCAAACATGGATCGGTGAAACCCTTCTCTGCACTCCATACGACTACACCATCGCTTTTTTGCACCTTTTCTAAGTACAGATCCCTCTTCCATGCTTTCACGTTAGCGTTCAGACATGTTGCCAAACATTTGATGAAAACTGCACCGATTTTTTGTCCGCTACTGAGCAAGAATACAATGTCAGGGTCTTAATCTTGTCCTTCAGCTTCATGCAGATTTTATCGTAACAGTCGCTTTCTTTATCAACTCTAGTTGGCGTCCCCCCTCTCATTCCTATACGAAAATATCCTGGACCACCATGTGCATCTAGAGTCACATCAACTTTGCCTCCAGCTCTGTTGAACTTTTTGCAAACTTCATCAATAAATTGGTCACATGTTTTCACCACTACAGCTTCTCCAAGCGGTTCACTTGCTTCCGGAGCATCATCAGATATGAAATAGCAGTTGTTTCTAGGGGGGCAATCAAAATTAACCCTATTCCTGCCACTGCAACTACTAGTGCCATTACAAAGTTCAGTGCCACCACAGATGGAAACCATCCCTGCATTCAAAATCATGTTGTTTTGTACAATCGCTCTTCTTTGTCTCTTTCCCTTTGTCTTTGTCCACACACTCACGTGGAAGAAACCAACACGACTGCTTTCAAAAAAGAACTTCTTTCTCTTACATCGAACCCTGTAGTCCACATTTTCAACAAAGCTAGCAACAGTACCATTTAGGTAGGTGTGTGTTGGGGGAATGATGTATACAGCTTTGATCGGATCACTGGCTTTTCGACGATAATGAAAACCGGTCTCTTCATCTCCATCCAAATCCACTTCACTAAATCCGTCTTCTTCAAAATTCTTGACAAGAATGCCTTCCATTGCGGAGTCAGCATGCACGATAGTAACCAATGACGATTTTTTCTTTTTCGCATCTACGATGCTTACAGCAAGAAAGAGCAAAGATGCTCCAAGAAGCAGTATTGAATGGGGGGTCAACTGTATTTTATAGCCTTTGCCTCAACGCTACTCTTGTAAGGGGAATAACTAGTAGTTTTGGATCATAGCTAGCTACATCCAAGAAAATCAGCTAGAGTAGCCTGCAGAAGATCAGTCTTTTATGCTATTCGGACCTGAGACATGAGAAGCCTTTCAGTCCACTCCTCCATGCGGGTGTGACTGTGGGGCTAAAACAGCCATGCACAGCACACAGCATTAATTATCACACAGAATACATGGAAATATATTTATGGTGCTAAAATGTAGATCTATATAATATTATGGGTATCACGTTGATTCTATAGGGTATTACAAACTTAGGGAGGGGGACTTGAGTTGGTTGTAACAATAATATTATCTGTTTGATAAAAGCAAGATAAAAGGACATCAACCAACAGCTAGACAACCAGAAGATCAGCTTTTAGACCTGAGACATAAGGAGCCCTGCAGTCTACCATAATCTTCATGGTGCTAAAACGTAGATCTATAGGGTATTACATAGTTTGTTGATTCTAGGGTATTACAAACTTACGGAGGAGGACCAGAGTTGGTTGTAACAACATCTGTTTGATCATAGGACATCAACCAACAGCTGGACAAGCAGAAGATCAGCTTTTATACTATTCAGACCTGAGACATAAGTAGCCTTGCAGTCCACTCCTTCGTGCATGAGGGTGTGCATGCATGGTGGGTCAGCAGCAGAGCACACAGCATTAATTATCACACAGAATAGCTACATGGAAATACATATTGGTGCTACAAAATTGTTCTAGATCTATACTGTAGGACATTACTAGTGATACATACCAGCTGTTATAGGGTCAGTTTAGTTGGTGATCATGCAAGTAGCCATAGTACCTTGCATGCTTGATGTGTACATACTGCATCATCCAGACCAGTGAACCATCACGCAACTACAGAAGATGTGTTGTCGAATTGCATTTGACTCTAGATCATATCTGGAACAACAGAAATTATTTTAGCTTCACAATTAAACATACTTACCCTTCGTACAGGGAGGAGGAAGGGTCTGGGCACGTGTCTACATTCGAGTAGTCTGTGTGAAGGGTCTGCATGATTCCGATCGAGACTAAATATTTATTGCAACTACTGGCCTGTTTCTGCAATTACGGAATGTTTATCGCCTGAACTGTTCACAGTAGCGTCTACCAATTAATGCTATACAGAATTAGTGTGATCATCCGTGCGAAAATAAATAATTATGTTTTGTGGAGGATTGGAACCCGAAAAGTGTGATGTGGTTTGGATTCTGTCAGCAAGGAGTTAAATTGTACGTATAGTTTGCAGATGATGTATGTAGTTTGCTGTGTCATATGATGGTGTACGTATATAGTTTGTTGCATCTGCCAAGCTGCAGATTTATTTTACTATTGTACTGTGTTCCATCCTCATCTGCACAAGCTGCAGAAGAACTGTATTCCACCCCGGCTCTCATCCACAAGTTTGACACAAGAAATGAGTATTGTAGCGTGTTCCACCCCTCATCTTCACAAGTAGTCTCGGTCCCAGACCCAAACCCACCCCAGCACGGATCGCATCTAGTATCCCGTGCGTGATACTCCATGGAAGCGATCCGTGCTGGGGTGGTTTGGGTCTGGGGCCGAGACTACTTCACAAGCTGCATAAGTACTGCCCTCCACAAGTTTGACCTCATCTGCACAAGTCACATTACAAATGAATATTGTACTGTGTACTGTGTTCCACCCCTCATCTTCACAAGCTGCATAGCGGCTAAGTACTGCCCTCCACAAGTTTGGCCTCAAGAATGAATATTGTACTGTGTACTGTGTTCCACCCCTCATCTTCACAAGCTGCATAGCTACTGCCCTCCACAAGTTTGACCTCAAGAATGAATATTGTACTGTGTACTGTGTTCCACCCCTCATCTTTACATGCTGCATAACAACCCCCCCCCCCCCCCCCCCCCCCACACACACACACACACACACAAAATACTCAAACAGCCGGCTGTCTTCAGTGTCAGCGTGTTGTTTTTTTTCCTTTGTTTTGTGGTCGCAGGCTGAGCCGTAGCCACACATCACAAAAACTTCGCCTAGTGCGCGTTCACGTTCGGTACCGCGGTGGACTGGGCCCCGGTACATGGGAACGAGATCTTGTTTCGCAAGTTTCTCCAAATGGAACCCGTCGCTAGCAAGTCTCTTAATCTCTCTGATGGGCGGACGACTGCGTCGATCATGAGATTTCGCGGCATCCCCAGGTACTAAAAGTACGATTACGTCTCTGCATGCACTAATAATATAATGGCACTCGGGCGGATCTCGAGTTTAGACACAGCTGCATGTAATTTGATCACTGTTTGGCACTGAAGTTGAAACTGACAGAACCTTAGAACTGGCTAAAGCAATCACTGGGAACGACACTGTTAATTAAAACAAGGGGGTGACACTAAAATGTAAAAGGTTAGGTGTTTACCTACTGGCCCTATCAGCCAAATTGCTGATCTCCCAAGGGGTGGAGGGTAGTCTCGGAACCAGACCCTTCGCGCGGGGGAGGAGGAAAGGGTCTGGGCACCATCTTACATTCGAGTTGTCCCCAGGTCGGAATGTTGACCTAACGAATCAGAAGCTTTGATTGCGAATGACGTCAGGGAAATGATTTTTCTCCAGGCTTTTGGTGTCGCCAGCGACTAGACACGGCAAATCGCTGTGCCGTACCGCGTTACCCGCGAGTGTCTGACAATAGTCGAGAAGAGCAACGAGCAGGTTGACTGTGATCGTACGCGTGGTATCGCAGTTGATCGCCAATTACCGCGCATAATTACATTCCGTGAGGACAACTCGAATGTAGGCACGTGCCCAGACCCTTTCCTCCTCCCCCGCGCGAAGGGCCGAGACTAGGTGGAGGGGTAGAGAAAGCACTTCACCAGTGAAGCAACAGGTGGGATTCCAACCAAGGACGTTTGGTCCACAGTCAAATGCTTTAACCAACACACTCCCATATTTGCTGTAGTCACAGCTGCATGCCAGTGACGGCACATCTTGACCCGTATAGAGTGAATTACTGAATGTTGGACACCATTGATCACAGGACTTCGACTATAACCATGCTGGATTCAAACTGAAAATTAAACCACCCTAGAGCGGGTTAGTTGTGCTGGTAAACTGAGACAGCTCGTAAGCAGTAGCCTGGCATGATCACGAGTTGTCCATTTATTGAATGTCCGAAAATGACGTTTTCAGGTTGGTCTGCACATGATCAAAACTTGAGAGTAGAAGAGCCACCTGTGCTACCCACTTCCCAAGGAGGCATAGCAACCGGTTGCTGTGACTTTTGTGTAGCAGATGCGTAGGTGTCCGAAGTTAAGTTCCGATGAACGAGTTTTCAGAGCCCAACACATTCAAAGCCATATCATCAAAACTACTAGCTAGGTCTATAAAAATGCGGTTTGAAAGCCCATGGATGGCAGTCTCAACACATTGAGTTGGTGTACCCGGTTCTTGAAGTAGCAGCAATAATGACGGTCAAGATTTCTTGACCCGGTCGCAGCTGTGACTACGGCGTCTATGGGAGTGTCACCCCCTTGCAAAACTATACAATGTCATAGTTTTGGATAATTGTTCCGCATTACTGTGTATGCAGTTCAAAGTGAAAAGCATCCTAGCTGGCCTTGGGTATATGCCAAGAGGCTTGGTAGTGTGTAATCTGCTAGTATCACTGCCATCTAGTACTTCTTTGTTGTGACAGCTCTGTAAACCACAAATGATCTCCATAGTGACACCCACCCATGTGGTGTAATTGATAAAATTCCTTGACAATAACTTGAGTAGTTGTGTTTAGAGTGATGAATGTGGGAACTTGTGCACATGAAAACCCAAGTTGGGTAGGTGGGGGGGGGGGGGGGGGGGGGGGGGGGGGGGCAAATAAGTTCAGACTGTACCTGCCTAGATTTTGCTGTATGCAGTATTGAAAAGTGAGTTGGGCCTGATGATGTGAACAACCAAGTTATACGAGTGTGGGTGGATTGCAAACCACACCTGATTTTGCCCCCACACACTGGAGCAAGTGCTCAAGGTATCTCCAAGAAAGATCACTATATGCACAGATGCAAGTTTCAGCCTTCACCTGATTACCTCGTAACCCGAGGTCAACTCTGTATGAAACACTGTGCACTGTGGACTATTAATGTAAATGACAAGCCTACACTAAAGTCCAGGATTGAGGGACTATAGTACAATGTAGCTATGCTGGAATAATGCAGTGTTTTTGGTGGGACTATATATAGTCGTACACATAGTGTACTGGAATAATGCAGTGCTTTATATGGCGGGACTATATTCATACAGATACATGTAGCTTATGTATTATCACTAAATCAATCTACCCGCTAGCCTCTCTCTGCCCAGCCAGTCAGCACACACACGGCTTCGCTGTGCATGTGCGTGACCTGCTGTCACTAAATAGGCTGCCAGTGTTGACTGTTTATTTCATGCACCCTCACACACTTTGCACACAGACCGGCACTGCGATGGCTGATTCTGGGTGGTGTGGCGGTGATAGTTGTTGTGCTGCTGCTTCACCACGCTGGTGTGACGCAACCCATGAGTAAACTCGCACTGGGAACCACAACTAGCTCCTCTGCCAAGACTAGTAGCAGTGCTCCTGGACAAGCTGCCAACGTTCCCGACCATAAGAGTGCCGCCACAGGATACACGTTTACCGGTGAAGCTATACGGACCTTTCCATCGGATCAACTCAAATTTGCATCTCCGTCTAAGACTAGACCAGCAAGAGCCAGATTGGATCCCTGGTGTGCACGGTGGGGTGTGGTAACTACCATATTTGAGCCGTCCGAGGCGGTACATCGTTGGGTGAAGGTCGAGGGTTGGTGTTTGGTGATCGTTGGTGATAGGAAATCTCCGAAAGTATACGACACTAGATGGAAACCAGGAGAGGGCAATGATGCAGTTGTTTACCTCTCACCAGCGGACCAGGAAGCTTTGAGAATCGAATTTGTAAATACTATTCCCTGGAATAACTTTGGCCGTAAGAACGTTGGGTTCCTGTATGCTATCATGCATGGTGCCACTGTCATCTGGGATTTTGACGATGACAACATGTTAAAGTTCTGGATACCCGGAGCAGCACCAGAAGGTGCTCCCTCAATCGACGCTGCTGTACCTACTAGTGGTCACGGTACTGAAACCATTCAGGTTATTGAGCCACACAACCACAGCTTCCCGTCCTACAATCCTTACCCAGCACTGGGTGCACCGACACTACCATCCTGGCCACGGGGTCTACCGCTTCCCCACATCAAGTTACCAGACTGTTATGATACTCAAACTAAGACCCGTGGGGTAAGCCGTCGGTCAATTGCCGTACTCCAGTCACTAGCAGACCATCAGCCTGATTTGGACGCCATCTACAGGATCACGATGCCAATCCCCTTCTCATTCAACAGATCAGATGGAACTAAACCCCTGTTGGTCCCTACGGGTGTCCTCACACCATACAATGCACAGGCAACGCTTCACTTTGAGGCTGGTTTCTGGGCTCTCCTGCTTCCGATCACAGTTCATGGACGGGTCTCTGACATATGGCGCAGCTACTTTGCACAAAGGCTGTTCTGGGACGTGGGTCTCCAGGTGGGGTTCCTGGCACGCCCACTTGTTGTCCAGGATCGGAACCCTCATAGCAACTTGGGTGATCTGGATGCTGAGAGAGATCTTTATCAAAAAAGTGAACATCTTATCAACTTCTTAGGCAAGTGGAAAGGCAAAGGGAAGACATTGATCACACGTGTGGAAGAATTATGGGTTACCTTATATGAACACCAGTACATAGAAGTTGACGATGTCGTGCTTTTACAACAGTGGCTTCAGAGTCTTCTTGATGTTGGTTACACATTTCCTGAATTGGTCAATAGTCCACCATCTTCCTTTTCACCAGTGTATCAACCCAGCATGGGGGCCAAGGTCGAAGACAGAGAAGATGCACATATGGATGATTGTAAAACCGCATCGCTGACATTCTGGACCTCAGACCTCTATGAAAATGCTAGCTTGAATATACCTTCTGCACTAGCGAGTATGGGGCACAAGGTTGTCCTTGCCGGCCGCAAGCAGGCTGATCCATCTGTGTCCCAAAAGAAGGGTTTTAGTGTATACCAAAGGCTTTCGAATGTAATTTCAAAGCAATATGTTGGACCCTCCACAAGGTTGACAGAAAAGATGGTTAAGAACAATTTTGAATTTTACAAAGATGATGGACAGATTGCATCCACAGATGCCTTCATATGCACGCTCCCTGCCTCCATGTGTGAGATGTGGATGCCCTTCAATAAAACAATTATGTTTCTGCCCGCTCATCGATACAACTTGGGGAGATGTAGCAAAGAGGGATGGGACCGCCTGAACGAACATATCAGTGCTCTGGTCTCCATGGACTATCCCAAGCACATCATTGGCGCTGAAGGTGTTTACGACCGGGAATATCTGCGACACTACACAGGAGTAGAACCCCTTCTTTTGAACAGTGTCAGTAACTTCTACACGACCAAAAACACTTATGCTCCTACAAGAAATGAGATATTAGCCTTTGGCACCTGGGATGATCGCTTACAAACGGAAATATCAAACTTCCAAATCAAATCAGTGGACAGCATGTACCCTAGACATCAGCCTTCCGACCTAGTCAGCCATCGTGCAGCTGTTATCCTTCCTAACTTTGTCACGTCATACACCCTCACAGAATTGTATTCCCTGGGTATTCCACTGTTCATCCCAAGCATGACTTTCATTCGCAATGTCAGGAGAACTGTTACAGATGAGAGATCTTCACTGAGTGGATTGTACTGCAAGAATCCTAGACTGAAGACGGACATGCAACCACACCCGAGTAGCACTCATCCTTACAGTCCCAACATTGTCATGGCCGAAGACAAGGAGGCCGAGTTGTATTGGCTGCAGTTTGCTGACTTTTTCAATTGGCCTCACATTACTTACTTTGATGATTTTAAGGACCTTGAGAGAAGGTTGGGAAGTGTAAATTCGGGTAAAATTCATGACCTTATGATGAATGAAGTTGAATATAGGAAGAAGGAGCTGCTGTTAAACTTATGCAAGGCGTCAAAGAAAATCCATTCTGGACGGATGGTGCCCAAGGACTACAATATTGCAATCAACCTGCTCTATGGAGTTTCGGTGCTTCAAGCAAAGTAGCTGTTTTGTATTAGGCTTATATATAATATAGGGTCATCTTCTTTTATCACAGCACTTAGCTAGTTGTATTGTTAACACTGATTACTGTAACGTTGAGATTTTGTGTAGGATAATATTATTGTAGGAGATGAGGTGGAATTAATATCCATTGATAATATTCTCATGATCAAATCCATGCATGCTTGCCTGCTGAATATCCTAGCATTATAGCTACATGAAGTAGCAACCTGGCCTCTTCCCAGCTGCAAGCTATAACATACGTAGCGCTCTCCAGATCTGCATACATGTATGCAGCTTTTATTAGCTGCATGCATGGGAGGAGCCTCAATTAGGCACGGTGACACTTTCCCAAGCCTCATTCACCATGCATGCAAGCATGTTGTTATTGTGTTATAAATCCACTGATCATCTTTTTTGCATTATATTAATTGCTGGTTTGACCTTACAGGCAACTAACATGGATTACAGACACATGCATGGCATACGAGTCTGTCATGCAAACGTGAATCGGAGATCATTTCCTGTGCAATGCACAATGCCTGATCAGTAACACACTGAGTGACAAATTGCAACAAATCCAGGTACTTGTACATGACAGTTAGCAGGAGCGCATGAGCAGCCGGAGGCGAAGGAGCCCAATGCCAGCCCTAGGACATGTTGTATTACTTCACACCTCCAAAATTATATGCAGTTGTAAGGATTTGTGTGAAACCCAGCTAAGTAGGTATGAAATACAAATTAGCCTTTGTGCAGCCATAGTTGTACTAGAGCTAGCTGACTTACGGTACCGCAAAGGTCTTCCATATATGGTATAAACCAAAAGGTGTGAGGTAATACAACATGTCTTTACTAGTTCAACGCTCCTTCGGCGGCTCATGCGCTCCTGCAGTTAGCTTCGTTCCCAGGCTCCTCCCCAGCTTTTTGTCGCATACTGTACAGTATGCGACAAAAGGCTGGGGAGGAGCCTTGGAACGAGGTTACATGACAGTGTTATAAAGCAATGACCGCTGCACATGCCAACTTGGCAATTCAACTATTGAACTCTGACCTATTCATGCAGGGAAGTCAGGTAGATGAGCGAACTGGTACTTGTGCCTCCTTAATCGCTGTATCATCCATGGTCCATATGTAATAATGCTTCCATCTGGGAATTGAAATATAGCATTGGACTTCGGCTCAAAGAAGAATGGTATGGAGTAGCGGTCTTTTCCTATATCTTGAACTCTGTGGTACGTAGCTTTGAACCTACCCTTCGTTAGTCGAGAAAGCAGATCCCCAATGTTTACAGCAAGGGAGCCTGGTCGTGGAGCAACACTCATCCAGGTTCCATCATCCTTGAGGATTTCTAGGCCTGGATAATTGAAGGAGACTAGCAGAGTGACAAAAACTGTGTCAATATGTTCTTCACATGTGAGGGTAGATTCACTTTTCAGTTGATACGTAGGGTAATGCATGATTCGTAAAGAAGAGGCGGATTTTGGCCTGAATCGTTCGTCAAATTCATGCTCATCCAGTCCCATTCCAATTGCCAGCAACCTCAAGAATTCCATGCCAGCATTTGCCATGGCATAGTAGTGTGCATACATCAGCTCATGGAATGGTAAGTTTTCCTCGCGTGGCAAGGGAGTGGGTTCATAAATGGGATTTCCTGAAGTCCTGTCAGGATCATCACCTGGCAATATTTCTCCCATTTCGTATTGCTCTCTGAGGTGATTGTCAGCTTCACTGATGGGAACGTATCCTCTGTAAACACCTTCAGCATCAGGGTTCCAATTCTTTGGTGACAGGCGCAGTTTTTCATCCAAAGGTAGGGAGAAAAACCAATTGGCTGCTTTGTGGAGCTTTTCCTCCACCTCTTTGTTGAAGCCTGGAACATTGTCTAGATACACAAATCCGACCGTTTCCATGGCCTCTGTGAGCGCCTTCGCCGTGGCTAGGCGGTTTGGGCTGGAGAAATCGATAATCGGTAGCGACATGAGGATCCGTAATCTGCGATTGACCGGTCGGCTTAATTACTTCTGATTTCAGTCCTATGCAGCTGCGCAGCGCGCGCACCTTCGATTTACAATGTTACCACGTGGTTGTTTTTCGGTAGTCTCGTTCCCAGACCATTTTTGCACGGGGAGGGCAACGCGAAGCATGGTCTTAGAACGAGACTCGTTGTTTACTCCAGAAGAGGTCAGTGGTTTGTCATGGGAGGTCCAGAAGTAAGAAGTTATATAATTATCATAACATGAATTCCATTATTTGCTTTTTTATATTACACTTCATATGACGTTTATAGTCGATCTGAAGGGCTGTGGTCAATTCTGTGCATGCAGGCAGAACATGTCATACTGGATACATGTGTACCCACCTTATGAGACCTCTTCTGGAGTGTCTCATAAGCTCTGGCTGCTCCTGGCAGGTGACATTAAAGTTTGATTGATTGATTGTGTAACTATCATTCCCATGGCCAGCCAATATAAATAAGTAAAACATAACTGGCTTTGCTTGTGAGCCATGTGTGTATGTTTGGGGTCTGGGAACGAGACTTGGGATGCCCAAGAATCTAAGGTTTTTGATGATGGTAGCTAATTCAAAGTATAGATACCGTCTATGACCCCAGTAGGGTCACATCGACCCCCCATGGCTGGGAATGAGTTAAAAATTATTTTGCCCTGCTAATTGTTAGCTATAGCAGGAACTGCATGCATGGTTGCAGATGACATCCCTCAGAACATCGAGCATAGGTAATCTCGTGATGCACGTGTGTGATTTACTCTGCTACATGTATAGGAACTGACACGACCAGTAAAATACCCTGCAGGTGTTCGACAAAGCTACAGCAAGTTTGCAAACTGAACAGTAACTGTCCTACAACATTTCAACTTGCTGCAGAGACATTCTTGCACAACAACTACTTTGTTTCTGAATTAATTGATGACTTTTAATTTTGTACCGTCATAACTAATGCATGACAGTCACATTGTCATGACTAAGATCTGCATTGATGATATTGTTTCATCGAACAGACTGTACCCCAGGAGCACTTCAAGGGTCAGTTCAAATTTGTGCGAATCATACTCCTCAACCAGAAACGTGCCGATGAGTTTGCCTCTGCATATATATAAAAGTATGTATATACTTCTCTCCCGCACTCCCCAATTCCTGTCTGCATGCCAGTCTTCTTATGTTTCCCTGTATTCCATATGGACTGAAGTTCCTCTATATATCTAAGTCTTCGTTTACTGTACTGTGCCGTTTTACTGTTTACTTTACTTATCGTTATTGGTGTGTTTTTGTAAATTCACGTCTCATAAGCTCTCATGAGCTGGCTGCTCCTGGCAGGTGACAAAAAAAGTTAGTTTGATTGATTGATTGATTGATTGAATGATTGATTGACTACCCTAGTGTCGGCCCCGGACCCTATAACCAACCCCAGCGAGGATACCGGAATTCGTGATCCATGCTGGGGTTGGTTTGTGTCTGGGTCCGAGACCAGAACTCCCCAGGTGTCATGTGTACATACACAGTAGCTAGCAACCTCATAATGATACACGCATGTATGAGGTATGATCACATACCACAATGTCGTGTACAACTAATGCATGATGGCTGTATCATGGCATACCACATATGAACATTGTAATTATGCTGAATTGTAATGTGAGGTGCATGTGCATCATAGGGTGGTCAAAGGCAATTGTGATCCAACATGAATGACAGTCATGTGGACTCAGGAAAGTCAGGTATATGAGCATACTCACTGAACCGCTTCATTCTCTGTATCAGCCAAGGTCCATATGTAATGACACTTTCATCTGGGAATTCAAATTTGGCATCGAACCTTGGCTCGAAAAAGAAAGGTATGGAGTATCGATCTTTTCCTATATCTTGAACTCTGTGGTACGTAGCTTTGAACCTACCCTTAGTTAGTCGAGAAAGCAGATCCCCAATGTTTACAGCAAGGGAGCCTGGTCGTGGAGCAACACTCATCCAGGTTCCGTCTTCCTTGAGGATTTCTAGGCCTGAATAATTGAAGGAGACTAGTAGAGTGACAAAAACCGTGTCAATGTGTTCTTTACATGTGAGGGTAGATTCGCTTTTCGGTCGATACGTAGGGTAATGCATGATTCGTAAAGAGGAGACGGATTTTGGGCTGAATCGTTCGTCAAATTCATGCTCATCCAGTCCCATTCCAATTGCCAGCAACCTCAAGAATTCCATGCCAGCATTTGCCATGGCATAGTAGTGTACATACATCAGCTCATGGAATGGTAAGTTTTCCTCGCGTGGCAAGGGAGTGGGTTCATAAATGGGATTTCCTGAAGTCCTGTCGGGATCATCACCTGGCAATATTTCTCCCATTTCGTATTGCTCTCTGAGGTGATTGTCAGCTTCACTGATGGGAACGTATCCTCTGTAAACACCTTTAGCATCAGGGTTCCAATTCTTTGGTGACAGGCGCAGTTTTTCATCCAAAGGTAGGGAGAAAAACCAATTGGCTGCTTTGTGGAGCTTCTCCTCCACCTCTTCGTTGAAGCCTGGAACATTGTCTAGATACACAAATCCGACCGTTTCCATGGCTTCTGTGAGCGCCTTCGCCGTGGCTAGGCGGTTTGGGCTGGAGAAATCGATAATTGGTAGAGCTAGTGCCATGGAGGATTGAGTCGTAGCGGACACAGGAACGATTCTAAACGCGGAACGGCTAATTATAGGGGAGGGGCTCAGGGTCGGCGCTGCGCTTGGTAGTCTCGGTCCCAGACCCAAACCACCCCAGCACGGATCGCATCTAGTACCGGTACTGGAAGCGATCCGCGCTGGGGTTGGTTTGGGTCTGGGGCCGAGACTATGCGCTTGGTTGACAGTATGCATATGCATGCAACATGTTAACATTCATTGCAACTGTGTATGCTGCAGCTGCTGAACAGCATTATTCCGGTACTAGCATAGCAGCTTCACGGATGCTAACCAACAAGGCAGATGCCTTGTTCTCTGGCTCTCTATGCCCCTCCAATCACAAATTGGGAGACTTCCCAAAAATGGAAGGAGCTTGGGAACTAGTCTCGCGGGCCAGACTCTCACACGGTGGGAACGAGGCAAGGCCAGGGCCAGTTTTGCGAAAAATGGTCTGGGAACAAGAAGTTCTGAATGCGCATGCGTGTTATATACTTCCTGCCGGACATTCATTATTTACTGAATCAATGTAGTGCGGCAGATGTATTCGCTGTGATTACATCAGCTATATGATACGTTCACATAATATCTCCCCCAGTAGCCTGCACTGCAAACTTGTGTAGAGGTGTGCATTCTGAATGGTTTCTTGTGCATGAAGTTCTTGGCTATCGTCTTCATCTCAGTATCATCATCCTTGTCTTTGCTTGTGCCTTGGCTTTTTGGAACATACCACACGTAACTTCCCCTTCCTCTTCACGAATCGGCAGCCCGCACACAGGAGTTTGAGGGATGATCGGACCTTGTAAGTTCTAGCGGGTAAAATCTGGTGCGTTTGAGCAGCAAATCCAACTGATTGGCCCCCATTGAGGAAAAACGTTCTCATGCTACCTGCAGAGCTCCATTCTTGTAGTAGGAATCCTCTTGCAAAGCTGAAATTCCAAGTGAAGAAACGAGCTGCCATCGTCGGGGCAAAGTGCATTGATTAACCCGGTAGCTACGGCTCAAACGGGAATGAAAGGGTTACGAAGGGAATTAATTTCAACCGGTTTGGTCCGCATGGCAGGACCGTAATTTATAGCTAGCTAGACTGGAAGAAGGATGCAAGAACGTGTGGATATACGCTAATGCAGTGCTGCTGCCTTCGTGAGAGCCAACTATAAGACATCTAGCTCCCTCCTGGTGTGTTGGGCATTAATTGGAGTGAGGTAGCTGCAGCACTCGGACACCGCATTATGTGAAGCAAGTCCTCAGGATAACTCATGGGGCTTTCCAGACAGCAAGTGGAGCAGCACATTGCAGGGGTGCAGAAGCGTCTCAGTAGTGAGACAGAGGCGAGTTGTTAAATATTTTGAAGTGGTTTATTGGAAGTAGGGTGAGGGGTTAGAGCTAGTTCTGAATGCGCGTGCATTCCGGTACCTATGCTTAAAGTATGTACTTCCTGCCGGACCAATATCCACGTTGTAAATAATTGTTGCTCTACCAGGTAGAAAGGAAACAACGGGAAGATCGCTCCCAGAGACTCTATTGTCGCAGCTGCAAACACTGTCGGTCAATGGTCAATGCCGCTCATAAAGTGCAGTCAGTGGTCAAAGAGGCTCAAATATACCACTGAAATATGGTTGGCGGTAGGGTTTCAGTGTGGAATGCACGGTCAAAGGTCAGTAGTGCAAGCTCAGCGGTCAAACTGCCATAAACAGCTGGTCGAAGCTTTGACCTGTGATTGCAGCTGTGATTGTGAGAGAGAGTTTGTGTTAGCCTTGCTCTTCTGGTCGCATGCAAAATTTGAGTGGAATGGAGAGAAACAGAGGTCGTTTATGTATGTATGGGAGCTGTGTGTGTAACCCTCTTTATCCCTTGTGCTCTCACACAGAGGAAGCAGCACGGCTACTTGTTTGCTAAGCTGTGCTTTCAAGTTAAGAGCTACGAAGATGCTATCAGGTGAGCAGAATGACACATGATTCAAAACCGTCTATCCTAATGGTATGCCGGTCTGCATACATGTTCTGTAGTATTCGTGTTCATACATGTCCGGAGGCATCCCAGTGGATGTCAGTAAGGTAAATTAACAGGAAAAGTCCCTTTAGCCTAATGGCTGGTCCGCCAGGGAGTCCTGTCTAAGTGTCACATGCGTTACTAGATATGTTGGTTCGGTTTGTGTGCTGCTTGTGATTGTCTGACCTTTCATCAGCGGTGTAGCAGCTGGAGTAGCTTGTACACCCGTATTACAATTTGAGCATACACTTTCATGAATGGGCATGCTTTGCACACACGTGCATGTATACAATGTAGTTGCAGGATGGTAAGGATTTCAACATGAGTGAAGTCAGAGCTTGTCAAGCTCATCGATCGTCTGGACTTTCATTTCCGGAATGTGTCTCCCAATCCAGGTACCTGAGCGAGTATCTGACAGTGCAGGAAAAGGACGCCAAGTATGTTGTCCTGATCTAGTGTTGTATTGGTATAGCACAAAACTTCGGAGCCATGGTTGATTACTGCTGGCTTCATGTTCAGTGGAGAGCTGGAGCCATGGTTGATTACTGCTTGCTTCATGTTCAGTGGAGAGCAGGGCACATGGCATGATTATCCAACTCACTTGGTCATGTTCGCTGTTTCTGTTCAAGAACCACCTTGAATGGTGGAGGTATTTAGTATTCAGCTCTCCCCATGACCCACCCCTTCCCACAACACACTAGTTCATCCCCATACCACCCAGCACCAGCCCCACCTGCAGGCCAGCCCCTCCCACAGCCCAGCCCCTCCCACAGCCCAGCCCCTCCCACCGCCCAGCCCCTCCCACCGCCCAGCCCCTCCCACAGCCTAGCCCCTCCCACAGCCCAGCCCCTCCCACAACCCAGCCCCACCCACAGCCCAGCCCCTCCTACAACCACAACCCACCCACAAATCGATCACCGAAATTTAAAATCATGAGTAGTTTGGTCTTTCCACTTTTGCCGAACTTGTGATGAGGTCCCCTGAATTTGGTAGATGATGTGTCTTCAAAGTTGCTTGTTGGATTTCCAATCTAGTTTTCTTCCCCGTCAACTCACCCTCCCTCCCAGGGCGCAGAAGCTCATGGGCCATATTCAAGAGGCAGTGGGGGATCTGGAGAAGGCCATCGCACACTACAAGAGGTTCAGTGTTTGTAGTGTACAAGTACATTCGTATTTCATACAAACAGAATTGAGCCCAGGGGGGGTGGGACAAGGTCCGTGCGCACGTGGTACAATTAACATTCCATAGGTATAGTGCACAATAACATACAAGAAGTATGCGGAACTAGCAGACTAGTAACAGCTCTAGCGCTGACTTATTGCTGGGGTTCGATGGGGTTCGATCGCTTTATTGACTTCCTACCTGATGCTAAACACTTGAGTGCGGTCAACTAGTCTACATTCGCTGATATTCTCGGTGAGTCTGCATGGTCACTTACATAACTGCTCAGTACAGGCACGTAGTAGTGTGTAGTGGCTTATACCCAGTTCGGTCACAGTCTTTGCATGGAGGTTACTCTTCAGGATGCATTGAAAGCACAATGCAGCCTTCTTCCACGGAGGAAAGCAGTAGAATGACTTTGCATTACGTCATACAAAATGACAGTGCACGTGATCTTGTCCTACCCCCCCTGAATTGAGCCTAAAAATGTTGGACTTCCTGTTGGACTTCCTGTTCGATTCTTAAGGCTATTACATAAAATCTAGAGAACTTTAATTTTATGCATAGTGCTTTTCTGGCATGTTTGTTTGCTCGGTCGTACTCCTCCATTCCCTACCTCCTGCTAGTAGTGCTCAGTGTTTCATTTTAGAAGATCGTGCTAGGGGGAGTGAAATTGTAGTGCGGCAACGTAAGGAAGGTTGTCTTGCTTATGTAATAGTTGTTGGGTATCTTGAGTACCCAACAAGACTCAAGAGACTCCCCCCCCCCCCCCCCCCCCCCTCCGCCCCATAAATGAAATTTTTATCAAGCAACACTTGATGCTTAACTTTCATGCTACTCGTGTACATGTAGGTCACTGGATCTGAAGAAAGGACAGAGGGACGTCCTCTTTTTGGGTGAGGACAGCAATGGCAGCTAATGCTGTGCATGTGTGTTGGGGGGGAGGGGGGGGGGGGGGGAGGGGGGAGGGGGGGAGGGGGGCATGCGTCCGGTAGTTATGATCTTACCCCCCAATTCTCACTCCCCTACGTCCCAGATATTGTCTATACCTGTAGTACGGGTCAACATGCAAGTGCCTAGTTACACCCCTGGAGTCCTTGTAGAGGATTAAATATATAGTCATAACGCTCGACTTCTCAGAGCGATAGCGTGGAGATGCTGACTACATCACCCTGACTGATTTCATACGCTGACAATTAGAATTCACTGTGCTTATGGAGATTTGGGTCCCGTTAGCCACCATTGCTTGCTTCAACCATCGTAGACAGAACATTGTGTCATGTACATGTGCATTAATTGGAGCAATCCTTAAGTGTCTGCTGAAGAATCCACATTTAAGGCGGTCCCAGGCCCCCGCCCAGCTGCAAGTAATGAATGCTGAAGCTTGGTGGAGGATTTAGAATGAGCATACACTTACCCAACTAGGAGGATGGTTGCCACCTGCTAATTCCTCAGAGATTACGTTGATGTCTGTTTCTCCTCAGTTGCTGAGCTCTACTGCCGACTTGACAAGCCACCAGTGGAGGCAGTGAAGGTACCCTGCTGTAGCCTTGTTCCCAGACTCCTCCCCAGCCTCGTTCCCAGGCTGGGGAGGAGCCTGGGAACGAGGCTAACCCTGCTGTAGCCTTGTTCCCAAGCTCCTCCCAGGCTCCTCCCCAGCCTCGTTCCCAGGCTGGGGAGGAGCCTGGGAACGAGGCTAACCCTGCTGTACAGTGAATGTGTACGGTGACAGTGAGTCATGAGTGTGTAGTTCATTGAGTTCCAGCCACAGATTACACTTCATTTTCACTTATTTTGTTACCAGCTGTTGCGAGCTACTCCATATAGTGAGCTACTCCATATAGCCTTAAGCCCTTTCGTTGGTTGCGTGTGGTATTTCTGACGTTAGAGAGAGGGCCTGGGAATGAGGTAGCCTCGTTCCTATAGCGCCTGGGACCGAGTCTACTGAGGAGGTTACATGTCTGTCTCCGTCTGTCTTGACAGAGAGTTTCCCATCCTTCTTTCCAGCAATGTCTGCTACAGATTCAGAGCGTTTCTGAGACACACCCGCTGATCCTGTCACTCAGTGTGAGTTACTATAGAGTTCACAGGTGCATGTTTCTGCTAGGCAGCTTTCCGTTACTCTACAATGTACTGTACTCTTAAATGCTCGGAAATTGACCGATGTCCGCTTGTTGTTTTGACCTCTGCCTACCACATACCTATCTCCCCCTCCCCTCTCCATCCACCCACAATACCAAATAACAAA
>OZ007509.1:17073587-17111087 GCA_963931865.1 Axinella damicornis | reverse complement strand
TTGTTGGTGCAGGGTGGTAAGCTGTATATGATCAGGACCATCTTCAGTGAAAACCAGGTACGTACACATCATCTTGTCCCGTTCGCAGACCCTCATACACAGAGAGGGTCTGGGCACGAGACTACCCATCACCTGTACTTCCTATTCCCCTACATTTACACATTTACCTCCATTTTTCCATTCCCCCAATTCCCCCAAACTCCTCGATTCCTCTCTCCTTCCTCTTCTTCTCTCCCCTTCACCTCGCTTTTCCCTTCCCCTCCCCCCCCCCCCCCCCCTTCCCTCCAACCCAACCCTTTCACTGACTTTGTATACTGGTATTTACATATCTGTCTCCATGATGTGGATGTTCTTTGGTATGCAGGATATCACCTCTGCGGAGGTTTTGTTTGGGTCCCAGAAGATTGCATACTCCCTCCAGCAGGTACTGTAGGGTACACGATACAATGAGGTTGAATGACTGTAGTTTCTAAATTTGTATCGTTGCCCTAATATGCAGTTCACTAGCTTGCCACTATGAAGTTTTCAAGCTTGTGATAGAGTGTCGTCAGCATTGATTATGAATTCCCTGTCATATCCATTACATGTGGATGATGTCATCATTACATGTGGATGATGTCACCATTACATGTGGCTGATGTCATCACACTGTTCCCTCCCTGGGTCACAGTCCTTCCTGGCTGCTGATAAACATCTGAGTGTGATACCCAGCATACCTTCACACGAGGATCTGTGTGACTGTGATCACGGTATGTGCTCTTTTATTGTGAACCCAGTTGGTCTTTGCATGTCTTGTTTTGAGTGAGAGCTATTGAGCTCATATATATATGTTCATGTACGTCTACAAGAGCGCATAAGTGCGCTCTTGCGTCTAGTGTAGAATGTGCTTTCAGCCTAGGCTCGTTCCCAGGCCTACCCCGTTTTCTGTCCTTCGGTTTGCGTTGACAATATAACACGGATAGCGGTGAATAATGGGGAAGGCCTGGTACATTTCATCACGTGAGTGACGTCTGGTGGACGCGAGGTGGGGGGGGGGGGGGGGGCATAGTCGTTTCAGCAGGTCCTGGATTAAGATGAAGCTGTTTCAACTAGCCATGGAGCATTCCAACCTAGCCGACTGGTAGCCTCGTTCCCAGGCCTCCGCCCAGACTTTATCTCGCAGCCGTGGAGATTTCTCCGCGGCTGCGAGATAAAGTCTGGGCGGAGGCCTGTGAACGAGGCTAGCCGACTGGATGGTGAACAGTTATTTTAAACGTAGTTGCAATTGCCCCCGCACCCCCCTACGTCCACCTGACATCATACACATGATGGGTAATACCAGGCCTTCCCCATTTCCTGTTTTTCGCCGCTCTTCCGCATCCGTGTACTATTGTCAACGCAAAGTTTAACCGAAGAACAGAAAACAGGGTAGGCGTGGGAACGAGGCTACCTTCAGCTGCTTTATGCCGATTAGTGTATGTATACCCAGCACCCAGCAGACCAGTCTTGTGTTGGTTATATCTGAGTACATGTGACTACCCCCCGTTATTGCTGACTTCATACCTTGTGTTGTAGTGTACATCGCTGACAATGTCCGAAGTCTGAGAGGACTCATCTGGCTGTGCTTGGTGTTCAAGGCTCTGGACATGCCACCACTCGGTAAGTGCAATTAACCCCCTACAGACTATAGATGTCCCTCACCATACATACATTGGAACCTGCACCACTAGCCCCCGGTCTCCTCCTCCCTCTGGAAGAGAGGCCTGGCCTGGTACTCACCAGTTGCTGTGCGCATTCTAGCACTGTACACTACGTTGTAAGATTATACTAGCCATACCCTACCTCTGGAGGTTTCGGCCGCAGATACCTACTACTATGCTTGCTGTAGGGACGCTCATTCTGTGCAGACACAGCAATAACTGTTCACTCATCACATGTCAATACTTATCTTGTGACGTATGCCATGGCCCAACCTACTCTGGGCATGATGCAAGTCTTGCAGTACACCATCTCTGAATATTGCACTTGTCTCTATCCTTCCTACGTGTAGTTGCTGACTGGCTCTCACTGCTGTTTGACAACCTGCAACTGGACGCTCATGACCTGCAACAGCATGGGGCTGATTCACTGTGCTTGTGTGACTTGGAGGTTTGTAGATACCTGAATTCCTTTTGAACAGAGGTGGTGATGAATATGATTATGCCACACTCAGCTAGAACTAGTACATTTGTCCCGCTCACTCATGCCGCACACAGGCCTTCCTGGTGCTGTCGACCCAGCAGTGTGAGGCCCACCTGACCTCGCCCTACTCCGGGTACAAGTTGTACAGCAGCCCCACCCCCTCCGCTCCACTGAGTACCATCCTGGTGCAGTACCTCCCCTGCTGCCTGACGCTGGGGGCTAGCGGTGTCTCGGCCGGCTGGTGGGAGGGAGTCATCAGCCTCCTCTCGGAGAACGTTAGGTAACATCCAGTCACATCACCTTATGAAATTGCAAACCTTGCACTAAATACCAAATACACTGCAAACCATGCTCAGTACCATCCCATCCCTAAATTAAAATTTTGGAATGAGATGGGACTGAGGATATGTAACGCCTTGTTTTTTTGAGAGGTGGGGTATGATAGTAGGCCATCGAATGGGAAGTGCACTTCATTTGGAATTATGAGCCGTAGGATCAAAAGTGGCTGAGTTGACTTCAGTGCTTAATACAAGAGTCAATATGCGCTTACAAGTGAAAATATGTGCTTATAAGTGAGCTGCACTTAACCCTTTAACCACCGAATTCTTTCCACCAAGACAACACATTTTCATGCATTCAGCGCACACCACTTTCGTAGGTACTCCTCTCCCACAGCATTCGCTCCTCAGCGGCCAAACTTGGTGGGGCCCGCACACATGGAGAGACCCCTCTGGCAATACCGTTAATGATATTCAAGCCCCCCCACAAGGCCAGCAATTGGAGGTCAAAGGTGGATGTCAGCCGGATTTTAGCCCAGCATTTCCCTAAACTTGGGCCAGATCTGACTGATGGCACACCTTACACCACCAATTTGCAGGTTTTCTTGAGGCCCTGGGTGGGGTCTATGAATATCATTAGAATCAAAAATTCTCGGGTCAATGAATCTCATTAAAATCAATAAACGCCCACGACAGGCCGAAGGGGGGGCTGCCGCCCCCCCTTCGAAACCCCCCCACTTGTACGTTTAGTGGGGGAGGCGCGCCGAAATCTGACCAAATTTTTGAGTTCGTGCCTTAAAGTCGTCCCTAGGCCCTCTGAAGACTTTTTGGTCTCTTTTTGGACTGGCGAGAAGCCCTACAAGTGCATAGGGTCTAAATGACGCCTATAGACGTCAATGGGGCTTAAAGGGTTAATATGCGCAACTACGGTAACTGACCTCAGTACTGTACTTGTATGTTCGTAACCACATACAAGTTGTGAGGTAGCTTATCTCACCGTCTATAGTGTGCAAGAAGGTGTTACTCTGAAGAAGGAGGTTCAGGAAGGTCTCCGTCGGCTGCGTGGTTGCTCTCCCCTCCAGCTGAACCTGACACAACTCGCCACCCTTGCCAGGCACTTCAAGCAAAGGGTGGGTTCTCAGCTACGCTTGTGCTGTGCGGTAATTGTCAGTCTAGCCGCTAGCCCCTCTCCGCCCGGCCGGTCAATCAGGGGCACGCGTGGGCGCGCTGCTTCACCGCGCGCCCGCTTGACCGGCCGGGCGGAGGGGGGCTAGCGGCTAGACTGGGTAATTGTATGCACATGTGGGAACAAAACTGTGAACTACAGTGTGCGTATACATAACGAGAAGGAGCGTCCAACTTAGCAGCATAGCAACAGAACGTGTTCAGTCAAACAGCAGCAACCCAACCATGCCCTTATTTGGAACCTTTTATGTAACAAGAGCCGGCCTTCAAGTAGGTGTTGGCCCGCCCGCTGGTTCGTAAATAAAATTATAACGCGTTAAGTGTGACCGCAGTACAGATCACCCGTTCCCATAGTTGGACAATCCTTCTCATTATGGGCTCCTGGTATAATAGCTATGCATTTAATTGCACAGATACAATACGTAGTCATTTGTTCATCTTTCTGTTAGGCGGAATCAATATTGGATTCGAAGGGAGAATATAGCTGGAACTACAGAGATGTTGTCCTGGTGAGTGCTACCCACTCAGGTGAAGTAGGCAGCACTGGACATGTCTTAGTCTACCTGAGGAGTGTAATGATGCAATGAATGTATGTTTTCTTAGCTCAGCTGCCATGATTCTTTCTTTCACTTGTGTGTTTCTGGCGCACAGGCACTGCTGAAGCGCAGCAGCCACTACTGGGAAATTATTGTCAGTGCTTCGGGAGGAGCATCCAAAATGGAGAAGCGTAAGAGCCTTCTTGGAAATGTCACCTCCCCATTTTCTACCACTGAAGACATGGACACTGCTGGCCTTATTGAGGAGGCCCAAATGGCCCTTGCCAATATTGCACTGTACAAGAAGGACACGGTTAGAGCGCTCCGGCTCTACTCCAGAGTGAAAACCCCCCATGCTGCCTGGAACCAGAGTCAGGTTATTTGAACAGAACACGTGTGGATATGTGATCTATATGCGTAGTCTGCAGTCGGGATTTGGGGAGGGGGGAAGGGGGAGGAGTGGGGGGGGACGGGGGGGGGGGGGGGGGGGGGGGAGGGAGGGGGGAGGGGGGGGGGGGGGGGGGGGGGGGGACAAGAGGCTTCCGCCCATTCAGAGAAATTGATCATGAGCTTTACTTTTCCTTGTACTAGATTTACTGTATGCTGGCTGAGCAGGGCAACATGGAAACACCCACGGATGCCAGCACTCGAATCTCTAACCTGGAGAAGGCATTGGAAGCCCTGACCATGGCCATTTCAAGGCTCAGCCCATCTGAAGACTCGGTATGTGCACTCACACCTTCATTGCTAGAAACGTTTGGAGTGGTAGATTGCAGCAGTTCTTACAGCACATGACTTGTTCCGTTGGTGATGAACCTTGAACTAGGCTTAGGCTGGGGATTGGACCAGGACTGATTTATTATATAGAGCCGAAGAAAGATGTGATGAATCATCGTAGCATGCATAATGGGGGGGGGGGGGGGGGGGATGCTTCCACTCATTCCTTGAAAGAGAAACATCCCTTGTGAATTACCTGTGACCTTGCATAACTGACTGGTAGGCTCAAAGGCTCATCCATTTCTACCTGCTTTGGATTGTCTCTTTCCTGTTTAGTTGCTGAGAGAGAAGCTGTTGAAGCAGAAGGAGGAAGTCCAGCAGCTCCTGGGAGATGCAAAGATGTCTCCAGGTATGGATGCTGAGACGTCTTGTTCTAGCATTGTTAGTATGCATGTGAACCACTGTCAATACTTGGTGGGCGTGCGCAGGTATGCAGACAGCATGGTTACATGTGTGTGCATTGCCACAACATCTACCAGTAGCTGTGCATTTATGTGCGTGGAATTTGAAAATCACACATCCTATTTGTTTGGTAGTTTAGCTACTCTGTAAGTATTGAAGGCAGCGCCATCCCATCATCTCTTCTACTCAGTTGCATGTGCACTGAACTACGGTTCACCGGAGGACTCACCCCCTTCTCCCCGTCACTCTTCAACACCAAACACATTAGCAAAGGTATGTTTCTGTATGTAATCTCTTTCAGATTTATATTGCTAGTGGGAAATTTTCCAATCACAGATATTACTACATAGGTGTCTGGTGTTCTGCCTAGTGGTTTTCCAATTAAAGGGCACTCTGTGTCAACTCTATCCATGCACGTGTGCGGCACGTGTTCAGCACATGCGTTCTCACTTGTTTTTTATGGAAGGAAACTGTGTACATGTACATATATTTTCTCTACTCTCAGGGCTCTCCAGATGATCTCAGTGACAGCCTGAGAGAGTCTTTGATGAAGAAGGATGAGCAGATTACGGCCATGAACCAGCACCTTCAGCGGCTACAGGTGGGGAGGTTGTCTTTGTAAAGACAGTTATCTAGCTACTTGCTCTTTCTGCTGGTTATCGAGTGTAATTATTGTTGTGTTTGTACTTCACAACTACCATAGTCGTTAGTGCATGCATCTATATCCCTACAGGAAGGAAATATGCACCTTGATTTCAAATTACATTCATCAAATAGGAAGTGTGCTTTAGTCTAAATTATAGCTAATCCACTCTGTGCGATCTGAATATGGCAGAGTTTCTGGAAGAAAACTTCAGCACTTAATAATGAGTAGCTTGGCACAAGAGTCAAACCTGCACCTAACAGAGAATCAGCGCTTTTAAGCGAGCTGTGCTTAATAACACAATACCTGCTCTGGTGAATATCAATATTGTGCTGCTAAGTAGACACTTGAGGCATCCCACTGACATTAGAGAACAAATAGGCATTTCATATAGTGAACCTGTGTTTCTCTCTTGCAGGCTGAAATGGATGAACTGAAGAAGGCGTCCTTCCTGGCCACACCCAATCGAAGTACAGCTACTCCTAAGCAGCTAACTCCACCACCTGTAGCTGCGCTGCAAACCTCCAGTATGACTTCTCCCGGCCAGCTGGTCGGTGCAACTGCAAGTTCTCCAGGGGAACGAAACACAAGTAGAGGTAGTCCCAATTATGGGAGAACACCCCTCCAGCACTTCCCTCCTAGGCAAGAGCTAACCCCTGCATTACAGGCTATGCCTGCTTATCAGCAATACCGCATATCCCCCGCAGCTCAAAATCAGCTTGTGAATCCAGCAGTGCTCGGCCCAGTACAATCTGTGACCACCACAGCTTACAAGGTGCCCTCGCCATTAACAGCTGATGCATCTGCTCCTCGTGGAGTGTTAAGTTTTCAACAACCTCCCAAAGTACAGGAAAGCCCTGGTTTCACTCTTGCGCAGACAGTGCCGTTCAAACCATCCCCCACTTTACCGTCGTACTTTCAACCTCCTGGTGAACAGATACCCAAAATGCCCACATTTCAGCCACCTGAAACCCTCACTGCGCGACTACAACCACAAGAGCCTGCTGCTATGCGTCTGTCACACCCATCAGGTCCTGCTCCTTGGTCATCACCGCAGCCTTCGTCATCTGTCGGCTTCATGTCATCTATGCCTATATCACCGTTTGACTCTCAGCAACGTAATCCTCAGAGCAGCAGTCCAGCTGCTCCACTGCAGTATTATCCTGCAAGCACTGCACCTGGTAGTACTGCTGCACCTCCTGAGACGATGTTTCCTTCCTGGACACCTGAACTACATTCTCAGGGATTTAGTCAAGATTTCCAACCCAAACCTGCTCCCTTTAATCCACCGGTCCCTTCTGCTGCTACTGCCAGTCCGCAGTTTTCCCTCGCTAACCTTCCTCAGCTTGGGGCTAGTGGAGTAGCTACGAAGCCTCAGCCAGGTTTTCCTACCAGTGGTGTGGGCACCTTGCCGTTCCAGTTCCAACTTGCACCGTTCTCTTTATCTGGAGTAAGAGGAGGTCTGCAGAGCTCCACTGCTCCAGCGACTACTAGTGCAGCAGCCTCTTCTGCTCCCTTTGTTGTTCCTACCAGTTACCCACAACTGTCTTCACTTCTGTCCGGTGGTACACTCCCAACATCACAGTCTTCCCTATACTCTTTCCCACAGTCTTCTGAGAATCCCATGCCAGTGGGCACCTCCGGGTTTAGTTTTAAACTTCCAGATCTATCAGGCATGAACACCTTGGACAAGCCCTCTATCGGTATGCCATCTTTGACTAGTGGTGCTTCCCTCACCTCTCTAGGTAAGTCACTCTTTACGACACCTGCAACAAAGACCGAGAGGGTTTCAATAAAGCTTCCGGAAGTAGAGGCGGAAGGGAGTGAGAGCGAAGGAGAGGATGGGGAAAAGCATGACCAATCTCTTGATACAAGCGATGGGCCTCAATTTGCACCTATTGTGTCTCTTCCAAAATTGGCTGATATCAAAAGTGGTGAAGAGCATGAACAGGTGTTATTCAGTCACCGAGCCAAACTATACAGGTTTGACGCTGGCTTAAAGCAATGGAAGGAGCGAGGTATCGGAGATATGAAGATCCTGCAACACAGAGAAAATGGCCGGGTGAGACTTCTTATGCGAAGGGAGCAAGTTCTAAAGCTTTGTTGCAACCACTACCTCACTCCGGAGATGAATCTTACAGCAATCAAGGGAAGCAACCAATTGGCCTGGTTTACCCCCTGCGATTTTGCAGATGGTGTTGCAAAACCTGAAAAACTTGCAATCAAATTCAAACAGCCTAGTACTGCACAAGATTTCAAGGATGTGTTTGAGGGATGTGTTGCGGAGCTTCTCGAACAAGCATCAGAAGGTGACGAGAACAGTATTGTACAGGAAGAAGAGTGTTCATTGTCAGCAGTTTCAGCTAGCCCAGTAACTCTCGATGCTTCCAAGTCTCTGCTCTCCAAGTTTGCTCCCCCGCCAGGTAGCTGGGATTGTGAGATGTGCCTGGTGCGGAACACCTCTTCCTCAGCAAAATGTGCTGCGTGTGGGACGAGCAAGCCTGGCCAACCCAGTCAAACAGGCAACCAGACATTTCCCTCTGCTCTTCCTCAAACAGGTCAGTCCTTGGTTTCAATGTTCGCTCCTCCTATTGGTAGCTGGAGCTGTGAAACATGCTTGGTGCAAAACAAACCCTCTGCAGTGAAGTGCACGGCTTGTGGAGCCAGCAAGGCAAGCCAGCCTTCTCTTGACCGTTCGTCTAGTACCACCGGTGCCTCAGCTCCACCGTTTACAGGCTTCAGTCCCTCAGCTACTCCTCAGCCCAGTAGTGGATTCAAACTACCAGGAGGAACTCAACCCCTGTCCATCTTTTCAAAGTTTGCCCTCCCTGGTTCCTGGACGTGCACATCCTGCTACATTCAGAACCATCCTGGAGTTGAGAAATGTGTGGCCTGTAGCAGAGAAAAGGGAGAACAGAAGACGTCAACTGTAGCCACAATCTCCACAAATCCTGTTGCCACATTCGCCCAGCCATCACTGCTTTCAGCCTTACAACCGCAGACATCCACGGCTAATCCTTTCCAGAGTCAGCCGCTGGGGGGTATAAAGATCGACTCTCTTCAAGGTGTAAGTCTGCAGTCAATGGCTGCCAAGTCGCTTCAGCCGACGACACACCAGGAGTCTGGTACATTTGAGTTTGAAGGCTTTAAGTTCACTGCTAGTCTTCCTGCTAGTATCTCATTTTCTTCCAAGCTTCCTACAACTCTGGCTGAAGTTGGTAGGGAGGAAGGTACCGAGGATGAACACAATGTTTCCCTTGAGCATGAGCCAGATGTTTACTTCAAGCCTGTTGTCACTCTTTCAAAGTCGGTGGAGATAAAGACGGGAGAAGAAGAGGAGGAAGTGATATTTTCGCACAGAGCTAAACTCTATCGATTTGATCTGAAAGCAAAGCAATGGAAGGATAGGGGCATCGGTGATATGAAGGTTCTGAAACACAAGCAGAGTGGAAAGGCGAGGTTGCTCATGCGGCGTGATCAGATCCTCAAGGTTTGTTGCAACCACTATCTCACAGCAGACATGTCCCTCACTCCACACAATAATAGTGACAAGGCATGGACTTGGTATACACCATCGGACTTTGCAGATGAAGTGCCTAAACCTGAAAAACTAGCTCTTCGCTTTAAGCTGCCAGAGGTGGCACAGCAGTTTAAAGTGGCATTTGATGGATGTGTCCCTGGCCTCTCTGTCCCCGAACAACCAAGTATCCCAGCCAAGGAGGAGAGATTTGAAAGCCATCCCAAGCCGGCTGAAACTCTGGCCTCTAAGTTTGCTCCTGTCCTTGGCTCATGGGACTGTGACTCCTGTCTAGTCCGGAACAAGCCACAGGATAGCAAATGTGTGGCATGTGGAACGAGCAAACCTCATGGACGCTCAGAGCCATCCTCCATATCTGGCGAAGTCATTGAAGGGACTGCACCATGTCTTCCCATTGATGTCACAGAGAAGGCTGCTGCAGTACACGTACTATCCATCCCTCCTACAACTGAACAGAGAGTGGAGGAGACAGACTCAGAAGCAAATGCATATGATGATTTTGAAATAACTGCAGTTGAAATGCCCCCGCAAGAGAAACTTGATCTTGCAATGAAGTATATGCTTCCGCCGACCTTTTACAACTATGAAAATAAACCACCGTGTCCTGGGTGCAGAGGTTGCGATGATGAAACGGACAGTGACAACCAATCAACAGACAGTGTGGATCCAGTCAAGGATGACGAAGAGCAGCCTAGTACAGAGAACGAAGCGAGCACAGCTGCAGATCCAAGTGGAGCACCAGAAGGTGGAGCTAAATGGAGACCCTTTGCAGGGCTCTTTTCTTCTGGTCCCACTCTATCCAGCTTTGCAGACATTGCAGCATCTGGGAGTACCGGCTCTTTCATGTTTGGGGAGACTAGAACCAGTACTGAGGGCTTTTCCAGAGCTGGGGAGGTGCTTTTCAGTGCGAAGACAGAACCACATGGCGATGAGAGTTACAACCCTGAGGCTGAAACAGATGTTCAGTTCAAGCCCCTTGTTTCTCTTCCAAAAGTAAAAGTTAAAACCGGCGAAGAAGATGAAGAGATCCTTTTCTCTCACCGAGCAAAGCTGTACCGGTTTGATTCCACTGTGAAGCAGTGGAAGGAACGAGGTGTCGGTGACATCAAGATACTACACAGCCGATCCACCAGCAAGACACGAGTCTTGATGCGAAGAGATCAGATACTTAAACTCTGTTGCAACCATCTTATCACGGAGAACATGAATATTGTACCAACCGCTGGCAGCGACAAGTCCTTGACGTGGTACACCCCATGTGACTTTGCAGATGAGGTTGCCAAACCAGAGAAGCTTTCTGTCAAGTTTAAGCTACCTGAAACAGCTCGAGAATTCAAGAAGGTCTTTGACCTTTGTGCTGCTACGTCCCTGCTTGGTACAGACACTGAGCAAGATGAAATGGAAGGGCAGAATCCCCATGACCAAAAGAGCACTTTTGAGGAAAAGGAGAGGTCTCCGGTACCTGGTAAAAGCCCCATGTCAAAATTTGCTCCACCACCTGGCTCATGGAGCTGTGAGACATGCTTAGTATCTAACCCACCCAGTAACAACAGATGTGCAGCATGCGGGACCTGTAATCCAGCAACTGATGAAGACCCACAACAAGGAGAAAAAGAAGAGGGACCGAAAACAGATGAAGAGTCACATGATGGGGAAGATGAGGAGCCACATGATGGAGATGACGAGCCACATATTGGGGAAGAAGATGAAGAGCCACATGATGGGGAAGATGAAGAGCCACATGATGGGGAAGATGAGGAGCCACATGATGGGGAAGATGAAGAGCCACATGATGGGGAAGATGAGGAGTCACATGATGGGGAAGATGAAGAGCCACATGATGGGGAAGATGAGGAGCCACATGATGGGGAAGATGGAGAGCCACATGATGGGGAAGATGAAGAGCCACATGTTGGGGAAGAAGATGAAGAGCCGTATGATTCAGAGCAAGGTGAGGAGCCACATGTTGGGGAAGAAGATGATGAGCCACATGATGGAGAACAAGATGAGGAGACACTTGATTCAGAAAGAATGAGATCTCCGCTAAGATTTCCTCTTGAATTTGGCTCACCACAACACCGTCCTCCTGCGGTCCCCTTAGCAACTTCCCCACTGCGTTTCCCTCTTAGTCTTGGCCACCCCATTTCTCCACTCACACCTGCATCAGAACCATCATCACCTGAACAAGAAGAGGAAGAAGATGGATGTGAGGAAGCAGACCTCCTTTCTCCCGAAAATCTGGGTTTCACACCAAAGCCATTAGACGGAGTAGCGGAGATTACAAGTGAGACTGACCTATGTTGCATAGGCAGCAATGATGTTGAAACCTTCTCGCACAGCGGGAATTTAATGTATCAAGACATTGCTTCAAAAGAATGGAAAATGAAAGGTAGTGGGGTAATGAAGATCGTGAAGCACATGCCCACTCAGAAACAGCGAATGATCATGCTTTCAAACCATCCCACTACTTCAGTTTTATGTGCTCACTTCATCACAACTCTCATGCATCTCAGGAGTGCACCTGCTAAAGAAAACGCATGGGTGTGGTGCACCGCTGAAGACTATTCCTCCGGAAGCCTCATCAGGGAAACACGGACTTTCTGTATTGAGTTTGATTCTCCACAAGTAGCTGAAGATTTTCAGCGTGCATTTGCAGCATCTGCTGGCCTCCCCTCTGCTCTTCTTGGAGCCACTTATAGACGGGAAGAAACACCAAGCCCAACAGGTGAGGAGAACCAAGAAGGTCTTCTTCGTCCTTGTTCACCTCTGGACCCTGCTCCCACAGCAGATGAGGTTACTTTCTTATTCGAGGAGTTTCCAGACCAAGCACTCATAGAAAAGGCGGAAGAATTGATGCTCCCACGTTCCTTTTATCTCTATGAAAAAAAGCCTGCTTGTTCTGGCTGTAGAGGGTGCCGGGATGAAAGTGATTCTGAGGATGCAGTAACTGATGACGTTGCCAACTCCACCGTACCTAGTCCTCCAAAGCCACAAGATCCAGCCAAAGCTCATCAAGATCCCACATCTGAAAGCACTACTACCTCTGGCGGCCTGCATTTTCAATCGGGCGGAATGGCATCTTTCTCTGATCTTCTTTCCCAATCATCTGACGGGTTTGGTCAGAAATCTGCTAGCTTCATGTTTCGTGGGACAGGCCAGCAACTGTTTTCCTCCCGAGGGGAAGAAGAGGATGCTAACCCAGAAGCTGAGGCTGATATCCATTTCAGGCCGATCGCCACTCTCCCTGATACCTACACTCTCACATCTTGGGATGACGACGCAGAAACCCTTTTCTCCTACCGTGCAAAACTGTATCGTTTTGATGGCAACTCCAACCAATGGAAGGAGAGGGGTGTTGGGGATATGAAGATTCTCAAACACAGGCAAACAAAGAAAGTGAGATTGATCATGCGTCGTGACCAGATATTGAAAATCTGCTGCAACCATCAGGTCACATCAGATATGCGTTTGACCCCTGGTTCTAGTGAAATGACGTGGGTGTGGTTTAGTCCCGGTGATTACTCAGATGAAACACCAAAAGCAGAGAGATTGCAAATCCGCTTCAAGTATGGCAAGACAGCCGAGGCATTCAAGAAAGTCTTTGATGAATGTGTGAGGGAGCTTCAAAGTCAGAGGAATACCATGGAAGATGTAGAAACCATGTCACACAAAGCTTACCAAGAACCTCAGGAGGTGGATGAATCATTGGTGTCAAAGTTCAAGCCCGATGCAGGGTCATGGACTTGTGATGTGTGCTTTGTTTCGAACACTGCTGAAGCTACCAAATGTATAGCCTGTGATAGCCTCAAGGACGGTTCTTACAGGTCCGCATCAAGCCGTGCGGAAGACAAGTCACTTGATTCGACCCCTAAACCTCAGGAACCTGCCTTACCTGTTTCGTTCAGAAGTGCAGGAGGGATCAAACTGGACATACTGCAGGGCAATCCTCTGCAACCACAAGAGTCGGCCTCAGCCGATTTTAAGCCAATATCTCTGTCAGATCAGACCTCGTTTGGGACTGGAGATGCTGCTTCAGATGTAAATACCATGCAAGGTACTTAAATGATAATTTCCTTTTTGTTGTACATAAGAACTAGATTTGTGTATGCAGAATTTTTAGGCATTGCAGTTACTGTAATACATTCCATTAGAGCAACACTAAGTGTTTAATTTACTGTTGATCACATCAGTATAGTTTATGCAATTTCGTATCGCTGCAAAGTAAAACTTGCTGATTTCACCACAATTGTTTTCATAACATAATAACAAGTACACTTTCGGTCGCATGATTTACTACTTGAACTCAGAACAACGGTTGTGTGTGATTCTTTGTTGTCTAGTGGGCTGTACAGCTCTGCTATTTAGTATTAACTACAGTTCCGGGTCAATGCGATGTAAGTATAGCTGCTGCTCATCCAGCATGATTGCGAGACCTTGTGTTGTGCTCTATCTCTTCATCTGTGCTTGTGTGTACTTCGAAGTCACACAACAGGATCACAGCAGCAACAGAACAGCTCTGTACATCCTTGCTCTTCTACCGTACTCAGATGCAAATCCAGATCTTTACCACTCGTGGGATAAAGGATCTGATATCCTCCCAGCTGCTGAACTGGCAGTTGAACACATCAACAAGAAATCGGATGTTTTACGGTTGTACCAGCTGCATCTGATCAGTGGTGATGGCGGATGTGATGTTGTGTCAGAGGCTGTGGTGAACTTTGTGAGGCATGTCTTCTCACCCACGCAGCAAATAGTTGGTATTGTTGGACCTGGCTGTTCGGCTTCAAGCATTGCTGTATCCTCGCTTGCTAGCAAAAACACCACAGCTTTGGTCACTCTTCATCTTGGAACAATGGATGTTCTGGGGGACCGTACCCGTTACCCCTATTCATTTGGAATCCTGGGCCCGTCTCACAGCTATGTTAAGACCATCATTGCTCTGTTGAGGAGGAACAAGTGGGAAAATGTGGCAGTTCTGTATAATTCCAAAAGCTTATTCTTTCGGTCTACCTTCAAAAAATTTCAAACCAAACTTCCGGAGAGTGTCTCCAATATCTCATTTTTCTCTGATATTTCTGACCCATACATTCCACTAACAGAGATAAGGGAAAAACTGACTCGCATCATATTGGTGTTTGCCAGTCCGTACTTTGCTAGGAGAGTGATGTGCAGTGCGTATCATAAGGGGTTACTGTTTCCAACTTTTCAATGGGTATTTTTGCATGGGGATCTCGCTGAATTCACAGGCGCTCTTAGTTTCAGGTACAAAGGAAATGTTTACGAGTGCACTGGGGATGTGATGTTGACTGCACTTAGAGGGAGTTTGATGATCAGGTTCAGAATGTCACCAACTGAGCTCAATACTACTACATCATTTGGGATAATGTACAGTGACTATCTGGAGTTGTATAGGCGTATGGTGAATATTGAAAACTCTAGCCAGAGTGTAGTAACCCCATCTGTTTGGGCAGGCCCTGTGTATGATGCAGTGTGGGCACTCGCACTGGCATTGAACAATTCACTTGTTAATCTCACAGGATACCAGCATGGCCAGTCAGATATAACAAGAGTAATTCGAAGTCATATCCACAAGGTTGATTTCGAAGGGATCTCTGGTCGAGTGAAGTTTGACCATGAGACTGGATTTGTGAATAGGACAGTCTGTATATATCAATTGTTTGGTGTGCAAGAGTACTTCATTGCATACTACGATGGAGAGAACATTACTACCTTGAATGGCAAACATGCTGAATTCGTTGACAATAACTTCCCAATATCACCTCTTGCAGTGAATGTTCCACTTGCGATGGTGTTCCTGGTTTCAACAATAACACTATTGGCTCTGGTGGTTGCCAATCACCTTGTCATGATAGTTTACAGTGACTACAGATCAGTCAAAGCGTCTAGTCCCAAACTGAACCATGTGCTATTCTTTGGCTGCTATGTGATGATTGCCGGCACTATTGTCTTCATCATAATGAAGGCTTTTCCTTTCGCAGCCCCACATGATGAAAACATTTGTCAAGCAATGTGGGCGTGGCTGTTCGCACCTGGGTACACACTTATATTCGGGACCCTTATGGCTCGCACGTGGAGAATTTACCGAATCTTTATCCACTTCAATGATCCGGGACCTTACATATCAGACCGAGTGCTGGTGGCGCTGGTACTCTTCCTCCTGTTGATTGACCTTGTTATTGGTATTACGTGGACTGCCGTCGATCCATTCAAAGTAGTCCATGTGAGGAGATGGTTTGTAAGTGAAGAGAGTCGGGCACAGCAGATGATTGTCCACACGTTCTGCGCCCTGGAGCACCCTTCAGTCTGGCATGGAGTCCCACTGGGGTACAAGTTGTTCCTCTTAGTTGTAGTGGTGACCCTATCACTCCTTACCCGGAGCATCAAGAAAAAGGATTTCGCAACAAGGTCATTGACGATTCTCGTTTACTCGCAGGTATTTGTGCTTGGCCTAGGCTTCCCAGCTTACGCTTTCTTGCGATACATGTACGTGAATAACAACATTGACTTTGTTATTCTTTGTGTTACATTAAATGCAATCATATTTCTTTGTTTCTCTCTGGTACTGCTGCCTCCTGTGGTACCACTGCTGTGTGAGAAATACAGGAATGCAAGAATTAGATACTGCAAGTGAGTCTGGTTTCATTTTGTTGACCATGCATACTTATCAAGACTTTCACTGTTTTGTCCATGGGATATATATGTGTTGTGCAATAGTTAACCTGTTTTCATAATGATTAAGCCACTGCTGATGGAGTGGCAGACAAGATTTTAGGCCCCCCCCCTTGGGAGGGTGAACATATTGGGGGGGGGGGGGGGGGGGGGGGGGGCAATTTTAAGGAGGGAGGGGATCGAGTATACAGAAGTATAATAAAATGCTCCTCCCTCTCTGAAGACGATGATGTTATACTCTCCCAATGCTCCTCCCTCCATGGCCCTCCCAATTCACCCTCTGTGAAGTCGAGGTCGAATGTCGAAAAGACTCAAATCATATTTAAACTCCACTAAACATCATTGATATATTACTCAGGGACTTTTTTTTACAGTTGTTATAATTCAGATCAAGGGCGCATCGAGCCGCCGAAGGCGCAATTGTACTGCATGTGATTGACATTCACTAACTTCTGGAACGCTGCCTCTTGCTGTGGCGTATAGCTCAGTATATAGAATGGTTCACCATATGCATGTCTCACTCTATACTCCAGTGCACCACCGCACACCCTCAGCATTAATCTGCTGAGTAGCTAGCTTCTCTTCAACCCAAACTGGAGGTCAGATGTGAACAAAGTGTCAAGACAAGAGTTCAAACTATTTGTATAACCGTTCAAATTCTAGGCAGCGAACTGCATGCACAAGACTCAGACTTGAAGGCAGGCTACGTTGCTTAGTCTGCTAGAACTGACTCATGAAGTCAGTACCAGCTATATAACTTTTTGCGAGAGCACAGTTACCTCTACTCTCATCAGTGTCATGCTCTGGTCGTATGCTCGTGGCTACTAATTATAACGTAGACTAGCCTGCAAAACCGAAGAGCCAAGACAACATTATAATGAGCGGTTGGTAGGGTTTATACCAATGTTGTTTTAGTTAACTAAAACTAAGCAAGATGGAAGCTCAGCAAGATGGAAGGATTAAAGATCCGCTGGAAAATGCCATGTCATCTGGAGACGGCTTTATTGGCTAAAGTGTGAAAATTAATATACTTACAACAAAGGAATGTCGACATCGCTTGTTACAGTAACTCCGGAGTAGAAACTTGGGTCAACCTTTGATGGAGCCAGCTAGTGTGAAGTGTCGGCTGGTCAAGATCCATGATGCTACAGGTATGCTGCTGATGGAAGGGAGAAGCCTATGACTAACTGTCTTTCTGAGTAGAATATGTCCAAATGTATACTGTGTTATGCATGATTTCATATTCTAAGGCCCTACACTAGCTAGCTAATAACGTTTGAAATGGAAAAGCAAACAGCTCTACACATAATTATGAGCAATACAAAGCGGAAAACTGACTCGGGCCTCACCCTCCTTCCAAAGCTCATATGTCTGTCTCACAGAATTCATGGAAAGCCCACTGTCTCTTCCAACTAACGTCGAATTGTCCTTGCCTCTTCACTGAGCGGCAGAGAGTTAGCTAGACCGCACAGCCCGCGGCTAGTTTCAAATATTTTTGGCGGGAAGTCAAGGTCAGGTGGCACGCGCATGCGCAACAGAATACATCCGGTTAGGGTATAAATACTGAATTTGTAACAACTTTTGGCGGGAAGTTGGGATGGCACACTCGCTAAGCACTTGCTTTACAGCCTGGGGGTTGAGTGTTCGTCTCCCCAATAACCGAGTACGAGTCTGGGCCACTCCGTACATACCGGTTCTCGACTTCCCCGCCTAGCAGCTTGAGTACGCCGGTTCCCATCTGACCACCGAAGCTAAAGGTGTTCTGGTAGAAAGCAGGTCGCCCTCCTGTGATTCCAGGACCGCCTATCCAGCGCTCCTGAGGCTTACACTTTGGTGTTCGACCTGTCACGGAGGGATGGGTGAGTTGCTAGGTTGTTTTTTCTTTTTTTTCTTTTCCTTTTTTTCTTCTTTTTCTATAACTAGCTAGCTCAGCCAACTGACACTACAGGGCGCAACCTGAAGGCACAGTGTTACAGGGCGCAACCTGAAGGCACAGTGTTACAGGGCGCAACCTGACTATTCACAGTCTCTGCTTCGTGCTGACAGTGCCAGTAATCTGAATGGAGGGTAACTCAGTCCAGCACATAGGGGATCTTTGGATCCTACCAGGTGTAGTGTGTCTAGCAGCCACTAAACCGCGACTCCGCTAAACACCTCCCGGGAGAGAATCCTCTTTCTTGTCTGTATTCCCCACGCAAACAGACAAAACACCTGAACTCGAGGCATGGTTACTCGAGATAGAGGCATAGTCACCTCTTTGACGGCAGGTCAAGGTCAGACAGATGAAGTTTGAAATAATTATTTGGCGGGAAGTCTACCGCGCATGCGCAACTGGATACATCCGGTTTGGGTTTATAATCAGAATTTGTACCAGGTTTTGGCGGGAAGTCGGGATGGCACACTCGCTAATTATAAGCACTTGCTTTGCAGCCTGGGGGTTGAGTGTTCGCCTCCCCAATAACCGAGTACGAGTCTGGGCCCCTCCGTACATACCGGTTCTCAGCTTCCCCGCCTAGCAGCCGGAGTACGCCGGTTCCCATCTGACCACCGAAGCTAAAGGTGTCTGGTTGAAAGCAGGTCGCCCTCCTGTGATTCCAGGCACGCCTATCCAGCACTCCTGAGGCTTACACTTCGGTGTCTGACCTGTCACGGAGGGATGGGTGTGTTGCTAGGTTGTTCTTTTTTTTCTCTCTTTTTTTTCTCTTTTTTTTTTTGAAAATGCCAAAACTAGCTAGATACATGTAATGCATTGTAGCAAGTCTGAGCCTAATTCCTTTCATGACTGCCTTACATGTATACGTAGTTTGTTTACTATCCAAAAACAGTGGGTAACTACAAACTAAATGTGCTTTTAGTAACTCTTTAATAAAGTAAACAAATGCTACATTTGTACTACATGTACATGTAAGATATATAGCACTACTGGCCTTGGTACTGTACATATTCTTGGTCAGCTGCAGTTCTTAAGTCCAGGAAAATACTAGCTAGTGTAGTGCCTTAAATACGTATTGATGTTAGCCTCGAGCTCATTCCCATGCAGGCCTTCTCACCCAAGCATTTATCGCTTGCAGTACAAACGCTGGGGTGAGAAGGTCCGAGAACGAGGCTAGATATTGGTCCGGCAGAAGTACATACTTTAATAATTCTGCAGCTGATGGACACGCATGCACATTCAGCCACTGGCCCTAGCCCTAACATGCCATCACCCCACTATCTGCTGGACCAATAACCATGCACTTATTTTGAAGTCCTGCATCAAATTGGGATACACAATGAATGTATCCAGCCTATTATAACAAAATGGCATGGGGGGAGAGGTTACTGCATGGGTAATCAATCCTCCCAACGGACAGACATGCAATGCTCTGCATTAAAGAAGAATGTCATCGTTGCATTTCAAGAACTGACAGCACAACAATAATATTACTACTTTTAACAGCCGCAATGTAGGCTGGGAATAAAGCTCATAGCACATAAAAAAATAACATCACCGGAACATCCGCACAAACAAACATTGCACACAGAATCATAATACTGAGTTTCCAAAGTATATGAACACAAGAATCTGACAAACTCCGTGAAAAGGATGAAAGTGGAGGAGGAGAAATAAAAGCAGTCTGGATTTCTGAAGTACATGTGACATGAAGTAAATGTCATGTGACTGGCTCAGTGGATCTTCCTGGCCAGCATGGGGCTACCCATCTGAGTCTTCTTCTGTCTTCCCTTGGCCTTTTTGCTAGAAGGGGAGGCCTCGGATGCGGTGATCAGCTTCTTGGCATTGCTGGAGCTGTCTATCTTGTATCTTCCCACACCGTCCACTGATTCTGTTATACCTGCACAGAAGTGACAGGATGACTGTGTATAATTTGCCCATGGTCTGATCATCACCTCCATGTATCAATACCAGGGCCACTGTACAGGACTACATGTACGAGCCATTACTGTGTTAGTTGTGATTCAGCGGTTAAACTAACTACTTCATGGACAGCACAATATTACCTTGTGTGTGTTTTTTATGGAAGCTTCTTCTTCTTCTCCGAATCCCAACTCCGTCTGTACCACTCAGTGTTACTGCTGCCTTCTTCATTCTCATGCACACACGGAAGCCTAGGGGAAGGAAGATGAGGGAGGAGGAGGAGGGAGGAGGATGAGGGAACCAGAGGAGGGAGGGAAGTGGGAAGGAGGGAGGATGAGAGAGGACGAAAAAGATGGAGGAGAGTGGAGGAGGAGGAGGTTAGGAAAAGGAGGAAGAAGAGGAGGAGAAGAGAAGTGGGGGGGGGGGATGGAGTTGAGAGGGAATGAGGAGAAAGGATAATTCAAGTTGTACCAAACTGATGACCCTCTACTTGGTGTTGCATGCAGCGACAGTAGTTTAACGTACCTCTCTCCACATCTTCCTTTACTCTTTGTCTTTCTCTCTCAAACGCATCCATCCACTGCTTCTTGACCTCTGCACTCTTGGCATAGATGACGATCCACTTGTCCTTAGCCTGGTTGTTCATTCTCCAAGCATTCTTTACTGCACTGTTCCCATGCAGGACTGCACAAGGACACAACAGTTATAGATAGATAGATAGACAGACAGACAGACAGACAGACAGACAGACAGACAGACAGATAGATTTTAATTTTTGTGACAGCAGAAAATTCTTCATCAGCGATAGTGCTGGTTTTCATGACGGTCCTGCATATATAAGGCAGGCTCTAGCTACACTCTAATGATACGAGGCTCAATAGGTTTCAACAGAGACTATCCCCCGTGATAACCTTCAGAGTGAAACAAAACCTTGCACTGCACTAGTACGAACAAACATCATACCCACACTAGGCTAAGTTCAACATGAGTGGACTGTTTCTAAAGGGAGACGTACTTGATCCATCAGGTAGATCAACAATCTGGCAGTTGTCGAGGTCCAGTCTACCTTTGTAGGCCAGCTTGCCACCAATCGTATCCTGCATGCATAGTGGACAGATCACAGAAGGTATATGACTGATGTTCCAGTGTGTAAATAATCTTGAAATTGTGCACTGTGACCACACACACATACATTGTTGAGATGTCAAGGGCTTTGATATGCCACAATGCACTGCATACCCCTCTCACCATCAGTGACAGCTAGTGTACTAGTGACCATTACTGCACACATATATAGTTGGAAATGATCAAGACGCCCACTAGTTGAAACACACCTTCTTGCAGTAGATGAGCTGGCGGTCGAAGAGGAAGAAGTGCCTCTCCTGCGAGTGGCCTTTGGAGATCTTGTGCAGTTCTCCACAGTGGACCATCTCTGTGCTGGACTCGAGAATGCTTTCACCCTGATTGGACGAAGATGTGTGAAGGTACATGCACATGAAACCTGTGAAGCTGAGTAGATTCCTTCAAAGCTCTTCCCACACTTTTACATACTTACATACCTTCCCCTACACACATCCTCTCCCCTCACACACCCTTTCTAACCCCCCCCCCCCCCCCCCCCCCTCCCTCTATACACATCCTCTCACCTTATACACCTCTCTCCTACCCCTCCCTCCCTCTACACACAACCTCTGCATTTTCTTTTCCCTCTTCCCCTTCCCCCTCCTCTAATTACCTCTCCCCCCTCCCTCTCTCTACCTCTACACACACCTACCCTAATATACCCATTTCCTCCCTGTCCCCCCTTCTCACCTTCCAGTTATCTATTGTCGCCTGCCACCTCCCTATCTTCCCAATGTTCTCCATCCTCCTCTTGTGTTCATTGATCAGCATAGCTACCTCCTTCATGGCCTGCTGGGCAGCAACCACATGGGGGTGGTCCGGGTGGTCGTCACTTGTGTACTTCAGTAATTCCTGTTAGGTGCATGTGTGTGTGTGTGTGTGTGTGTGTTGTGTGTGTGTGTGCACGTGTGTGTGTGTGTGTGTGTGTGTGTGTATGTGTGTGTGTGTGTGTTGTGTGTGTGTGTGTATGTGTGTGTGTGTGTGTTGTGTGTGTGTGTGTGTGTTGTGTGTGTGTGTATGTGTGTGTGTGTATGTGTGTGTGTATGTGTGTGTGTGTGTGTGTGTGTGTGTGTGTGTGTGTGCATGTATGTGTGTGCATGTATGTGTGTGCGTGAATGTGTGGTCTTAGTGTTAATGTGTTGTTACATATAAAATCGTTGAACGATAGTGCATGAGCCGACTACACTCCCCCTCTCTCCACCTTCCTTCTCCCCTCACTTCTCCCTCTCCCACAACCACTTCCCCCTCCTCACCTTCCCTCCATCCCCTCCCCCTTCCTCCCCTCCAGCCCCATCTCTCCCGCTCTAACGGACACACACGTTTCACTCACGAATAGCTGGAGGGGGTATTTGCATATCTTCTGCACAGGGGTCAGTAGAAATCCCTCTAGAGATATGTCCTCCAGGTTTCTTAGCAACCTACAACTCTATGAGGAAGATGGAAAAGGAGAACTCAATGGTTATAACATACAAGAGGCCAAGGAATCCCATTTCAGTGGGACTGCACGACTATTAGTACCTCAAAGAAGAAGGTATACTGTTTCTGTTGCAGTGAGTTCATCTCATTGACGGTGTGTGGGTGGTTGTTGCAGTACTCAGAGTAGATTGCGAACTCGTGTCTCTGGAGAGGGAGGAGACACACAGCACGTTAGTCACATGACACAGGGTCCCATGATGCAATTGGTCACACGTGACATACTGCTCTCATGATACGTTGATCACATGACACATGGCATACATTGGTCACATGACACATGGTCACATGACACATGGCATAGGTCACACGATGTCAACGACTTCTTTACATTACCGCACTGCTCCCACGATACATTGGTCACAATAGGTCTACTACTTCTTTACATGACCTATAGAAGGATTAAAGTCAACTTGAATATCGTAACATCTTAACCCCCCAAACTCATATTCACACAAGCTCACATTAATCACGAAGACTTCTCCAATCTGTGAGTCCTCCATTCTGTCCAGGTTGACCCTAGCCTCCAGCTCTCTCAGGAAGTCCCGCTGGAAGTTATAGATCTGCTCAATGTTTGAGAAGATTGTCTCAACTCTCTCTGTGTCAAACAACTTGCTGTACTCCATGCACCGTTTTAGGTAGCCCTGTGTGTGTGTGTGTGTGTGTGTGTGTGTGTGTGTGTGTGTGTGTGTGTGTGTGTGTGTGTGTGTGTGTGTGTGTGTGTGTGTGTGTGTGTGTGTGTGTGTGCGTGCATGCGTGTGTGTGTGTGTATGTGTGTGTGCGTGTGTGTGTGTGTGTGTGTGTGTGTGTGTGTGTGTGTGTGTGTGTGTGTGGTTTTAGCTTCAACACTAGTGTTCATGCAGGTTTGCGTAAGTATACATAGGATTGCTAGAAGCCACACGGATCTACATGTTAGTAAGCAAACAGCTATTATGTAAGCTCTGACAAACATCACAATGGTCATGAGGCTAACTACATCTAGCCTCGTTCCCAGGTCATTCCCACCTCCAGACAGACCGTAATCTTGTCGACCCATCCTTGGCAAAGCGAACAGTGAATATTGCCTTGCAAAAGCTCTGGCCTTCAGCCCTCGGACGGACATTACAAGAAAGGGCTTCAACACTCTTTGTCAGGCACTGCCCCCCGTGTCTACCCGATGTCACCACACATGACAAGACGTGAAAAGACACTGCTTGCTTTAAACGTTTAGCTGGAGTGGTCCTTTGTTGCTTAGCAAAGCTAATGTCACCACCCCAGGCTTCATTGTGTAGTAGCAGCTGCATATAGCAGATCATATATAGTGCCACTGTTCTGACCACATGCCGTATCACAACAATGACAATCACCTCTACAATGTCCTCCAGGTGCTGCACGTACACCCTCTCTGTGTTCAGGATCTCCTCCACGATCTTGGCCCTCACTTCGGCGGGGCTCAGCTTCTTTGGTAAATCTGGAGCTGAGTCCTTCCGTCTGATGGTCATCCTCCTCCGTATGGAGGAGCCGGTCCGTGAGGGGGCGTGGTTCACACTCAGGTGTGATACGGGATGAGGCTGCTCTGGTTTGGTTGTGACAGGAGTGGAGTCCTCTGAGTCAGATTCCTGGCCAATTCTTAACTGTGTGTGTGTGTGTGGTGGGGGGGGGGGGGGGGGGGGGGGGGGGGGGGACAATAAATGTCATGGTCAGAGTCAGGCCATCAGCAGTATATGTAGCAACACAGAGGGGGCGTTATTACTATGCAACCTCTGACACAGTGGGCTTGTAAGAGGGTGTACATACCCTTGTCCAAACATGCACACACCTGTCCTTGGTGATGTTACAGACAAGACTACCTCATTGTGACCTCAACACAGGCTGGAGCTACCCCCTACCCCGGGTGATGTTAGGACATGCTCCCACGTACCCTGACGAAGGTCGAGGGGAACCATCCACTGTCCTCCTGGACGCTGCCGTGCCACCAGATGTCATCGGTCATGTCCAGGATCTCAATGACATCTCCCACCCTGAAGCTGAGCTCATCGTCCTCCACGGCAACACGATCCCACACCACATCTGCATACATCAGGGACGTCAGTATCACACCGTCTGAACCCTGCGAGTGGGGTGTGGGGAGGGGGTGGGGAAGAGGAGGTGTACATGTGGTTAGAAGTGCGCAAGTGCATTTACCTACTCAGACTTTAACGAATGACCCTCACTTCATGCCCTCACTTCATGCCCACATTTTCTGGCCTGAAGTCTAACGAATGACCATTCACTTCATGCCCACATTTCTGGCCTGAAGTCTAATATTAAAACCGCTGTGTACGGTATGTGAGTATGCATGATACAGGTTCCCGGGTAGGAGGCCGGTCGAGACAGAGTGGTATACCCTACCTGACCATTAAAATGATAAACATATCGATCCACCTGCACATTATAATCCAGGTTTCAATACAGACACAGCATGCTCCTAAGACCCTAAGACCGGACTTCCACACTCCATATATGTTGGCACAACACCACATGTACCATACAGGGTGCCAACGCAAACATAACTGGAAGCTACAACACCCTTTAGCTACAACACCTTTCAGCAGGCCCCTGCAGTAAGGAAGTGCTCTGCATCTGTGTCCACACATAGCCCCTGTACGGAGGTGTTAACATCACACACCATATGGTGGTGTTAACATCACACACACTGGTGGTCTACTGTAGGCCAAAGGAAGTGGTGACTGAAGTCACAGGCTGAGTGGAAGCCAACACTGGTCAGGGCATGCAAACACACACTCCACACCCACTACACACACTCCACACATAACAGTCTTTCAATGGGTTGAATTTCCATTCCAAAACAAATTGGATCCCAGAACGAGGCTTGGCTTGGCTATGCAATTCCGGAAGGCTTTGGCTCAACATGCAGCAACAAGTAACTAGATTCACGTACTGGGAACAAACACATTGTGACTAGCACACTTCATCTTGTCTTCAGAGGCCACTGGGGGTAAGTGTTTATGCTTGTTCAATGCTGAGACATCCATGACATAAAGTGATGTGGGATTACTATACACAGAGCAGTTCTGTTCAGATCTGGACTCGGGTGCAACACGTGCAATCAGGATTGACGTTGGCTGGTTAGGTCAAAGAGTGAATGAACGTCACATGAAGTGTGGTTTTCAAAGTAGCCTACGTATAGCAAATATCGCCCAGAGTCTGGTCTGGGAGCGTCTGTGCACAGTTGTCGTAGCACACACTCTGCAGCTGGTTATGCACATGAATCAGAAATCAAGTCACACAGTTCCCTGTTACCCAGTTGAAATCATTTCCACAGTGAAAGAAAAGATGCCATGCAAATTGGGTAGTGCTCTCAGGGAAGTGGTTAGCAGACAGCTTGTCTTCTTGCTGGTATCACAGATCCTGCAGTGAGGTCATTGTGCCACCAGTTGCCATGTGGCTGGGAGTACACAGCACAGAATGTGTTTCAGACCACAAGCAGTACAACTTGACTCACCCAACATTCTGACAGCACCTTCTTCAAGCACACTCTCTCTATGTCTACTACTACAAAGCCTAATCAAAATGACTGGTCTCCCTGGACCATCACTATGGGATTTTGAGGTTCAAGATGGAGGTACCACTCCCACGGAGTGTATGAGTGAAGGTTACGGGGTGTGGGTGAGAGTGTATTGGTCCACCAATTGATATGGGAAGCTGTGCTCCTTGTGTAATTCCTCGCAGGAAACATGGACACTTCCTTGCACAAAACATGGCATGAAAAGACCCTGAACAAGGTGAGAGTTCTGGTGTTGGCTAACACAGGTAAACATCCAGGATGATTGATATCCGAAGACCATGCAGTGAAGTGGCTAATGAGCTGACAGCAGTCCTATCTTCCAGCCCTTACCAGGACAGGGTGGCCGATGTTCGTATGCTGAATCAAAGCGTATTGTATCCTTTACTCCACTGCAGTCAAGACTGCATCAGGCTTGCAGATCCAGACACTGACCAGGGAAGATCGAATGGACCATTCTTGATCCGCAAGACCAAAGACAACACACACTGCTTTACCGCATGCCCAGTTGAAGGAGGGCAGTCAGGTGGACAACACCATTGGCAACCAGCCTATCCTCAAACGGTCAATTGCCGCCAAAACTGTATGCCTCCATTTCATGCAGGGTTGTTTACTTGGCACACAAGAGCGACCCCACACAGACCAGCACAGCTGGTGGTCAACACGGAACATCTGGCTTGTGCTTATATCTACCCACACAATGTATGAAGACTCTCCAACTGCCCAACAGAAGAGCACCGAAACAAACTCAGTAAGCCAACCAGACCTAGCTTGGAATGAGTAGGCCACGCCACGGGGAAGATCAGGGGCAGGAATGAAGAGCCATTTTGGCAGCATGCAGTCAGACTTCCTACATAAACCATCACAATGGCAGGCTTCTTCAACCAAACACAGTGAAGTCAGTGTCTCCACAGTTGTCCCCACACTGTCTGCCTCCAACAGGATGTCAGCCTATACACATGCCCTAAACCAACTGGTATTACATTGCTGTGTATGTAGCAGTGTTGAGGAGCGCCAATTGAACAGTTTAGGTACACTGAATCTTGTGTGTTTAGTACAACCCCCTTGGTAAGGTTCTATCAACATATTCCTCAAAATCATTTTAACAATTTGTGAAACGTTGACATAAGCTGAGCCTCTTTATACAGGGTTCCGTGAGCACACAGAAATCTTAGAGCGCTCCACACACATGGTATATACTATTAGCACTTCTATCAGTTTCTCAAGGAAAGAAAGAAGGGCCCATCATCAGTATAGGGACGGATTTGATCCAACAACATACAGAATTCGAGTTAGTGCGACATCTCACTGACCTTTGATCTGACTATAGCCTCATACCGAGGCTTCGTTTCCCTTCGAAGCTGCAAGGCAAAACCATAGGGCAGGCTGCATGGGTGCAAGGCTATGAGATAACCTTATAGCATTGCGGTGGTCAATATTCAGAGGACAGGACAGGAGCGGTCAAAGTTCTTGTCTCGTTCCGGCCAGACCTTGAATGTGGGTGCGTGTTCAGGGTCTGGGAACGGGACTATCAAAGTGCAATCACCCAGGCACATGCATGTACATGAATCACAGCTGCTCAGCAACACTCACCCCTCCTTTGTCTGGGTAAAGGGAGGAGATAGCTGGGCTTCAATGGAGTGAGGTTCTATACCTCAGCAGTATCAGGTATCAGCTACAAGCCCACACTACCAGCCCCAGAAGTGGCACTCGTTTGAGAGGGCAGGCCTATAGCCACTACATTCATCAGCACATGTAAACACTACACAACTTCCAGCTCAGATTGAAAAAGTGCCAAAGTGGCATGGGAAGTAGCAACGTCACAGAGCTAATTAGCTAAGATAGGGTCAACCCATCAAAAGTATCATCCTGAACTAGGCACCCTTCTCAGCACAGTTACAAAGAGCTAAAGGAAATATGTAACCATTCCTGTGATCACAAACACTACATGTAGCCCAGGTGCTCACTTGTGACACACAGGGTGGCTAGCTAGCTAGACAATAATAAACCACTCAATTAACAAGCAGGTTTGTGAAACCATACAAACACTCCACCCAGGGTTGAGTAGAGATACCAGGAAAAGGAAACAGGTACATGTAGTCTTGAATGAATGTGAAGCTCACTCAATCCTGAATGAAGGCTTTTACAACGGACCAGTTGTTTTCAATACATGTACACACGTCACCATGCACTGTACAATGTGTGCAGCATGTATTCCTATTCAAACACTACTTCTCAGAAATGGTTCTACTACCTGCACTTACCAACCACGGTAGCATAATACACTACATAGGAAGAATTTATGAACTCTTGTTGCCTACCATATAATGATATACATTAACTAGTATTGCTCAATACTGACGTAACACTGTGTGATATGATAACGATGGATGTGCCAGATCCACATGTGCGCTGGTCAGCCACAAAGGAAACATGATAAACAGAAATAATTATGGCAGTATTGTCTGACGATCAAGCAGAATCTCCATGAACCTGTGACCGTGAGACTTGCAGCTTAATGAGATTTACTGTGTACATCTTTCAGAGGACAATGGGCAGAGATGGTGTGTATGTAGTGTGGACTAGCACTGCGGTCACTATGCAGGCATGCTGACCCTGCATGGAGGGATCTCTGTTACTATGCAGGCATGGAGGGATCTCTGTTACTATGCAGGCATGGAGGGATCTCTGTTACTATGCAGGCATGGAGGGATCTCTGTTACTATGCAGGCATGGAGGGATCTCTCCACAAGTAACATGCTATGTACATCTTCATGAATCTCACGCTTCATGAAGGCCCACAGGCACTCAATTGACTCCTTGCCAACCAATCACAGCGTTTGCTATCACGGTTTCTGATTAGGTTGATTAAGCTCGTTTATAGGGGGATAAAATACTGCTTCTTTATAACCAGGTTTTCATGGAGTTACCTTAGTATGGTGTTTGGGTACAATTACGGATGCAATTATTTCCAAAGCAACACACACTCTTGGTAAATGTGCTATTACAGATGACAATGATGTCATCATGCGTTCTTGCTGATCATTATAGTACATTAACTATCGTGTGAACACCTGTAGAACAGGGCTGTCTTCTATAGTGTGGGGTCAGGGTTTCCAGGTTCGACTTATTTAGTTCTGTGAGAAAGTATGTCTACTGCCAAGCTGCGTAGCCAACACAAACAATCACACACATATTGATACTCTTACAGACCGTCCAACACTAATCACAGTAGATGAATCCTAATACACCAAAGTGCACACACAACAAACAGAGGAGCCATGACAACTAGCCAGAGCCTGCTATGGCACAGTGCAACCAACAGCTACAACACATCAAGTCGATAGCACGTGCGAACTAAAGACACAATGTATTTAATGGCCATTACCTCTGTCCCTGTCTGCTGACTAATGAGCTTGTACGGAAGGAAATCTTGTTGCTACTGCAGCATCTATCAAGCACTCTATGCTATAATATGATGCCAGTGTATGCACAGCACAGACAGTATATGGACTGGCAGGGTTGGCTAAGGAAGGATCATTCTTGTGCTATAATATTATCCACTGTCTTGAAGAAAAAGTAGTGTGTTTAATTTCACCCCCAAACCCTTTCAGTTTAATATTAAATTTATGGTCCATCAGGCCATATGGTCCATCAGGCCATATGGTCCATCAGGCCATATGCATGTGGTCTCCCAAGCTACAGTCATTTGCAGACGTGGAAACTGCACCGAATCATTCAGTGCAGTTTCCACGTCAGCAAATGTGCATCTATACAGTACAGCCACTTTCTGTGCTGCAATTCAATGTGCTCTTGATAGCGTCACAACACTGCTACAGTAGTACATGTACTGCGTTAATATTTACCATGGAACTGATCGAGTACAAAATTTATCTATTGTGGCAGTAAACTGCTTACCAAGAATTGAACTGCAACGCAGCCAAGATGATAAACATTCAGTCGTCAACGCAGTGACGTGTTGTTCGTTTGCTCGCGCTTACCCGCTTCTTCAGCATCTAACTAACTTGCTGTGTTTACGATCGAAGACCACCAATTCCGCGTTCTGCGCTTTATAGAGACTGACAGGAAATGAAATGAAGCCATACGTTACGCAGCTACTTGAAACCACGTGGCCACAAAAAAATTACTGGATGCATTTCCTAAACTCAGCGGTCAGACTGTGGTCAGTTTGCAATGTGACATGGAAGCACCTTCTACTGCCCAACTGGTGCTGACCAAGAAACCCTAGTTTCAGCATGCCCATCCAGACTGGAGACCATCTGGTACTGGTTCAGGATTGACTCTCCAACGAAGCACAGAGCATCTACAATGCTACTCACGTCCTGACAATTGTCCACAACCCTCTCAAACCAACCACAACTGACGGAGCTGAGGTGGTGTAATACACAGTCAGGCCTGAGCCCAATCTGCCAGCATAGTGGGGAAAATAGGTCTGCTCAAGCAGGAAGCAGGGAAAAGGGGGTGTTTGTGTAGTAAAATTAGTGTGTAAATCGAAATAGGATTCTGTAAAGGTAGGGAAATTCCGGACATGGCCCCAGCTTTTGCTGTCTAGCAGTAGTTTTACAAAGAACTGTTCGCGTCGATGTTGGAAAGTTCAAGGTCACATGCACTCGTATTAAAAGCTGGTTGAGTCAAGTGAATAAACCAAAGCAGAGAATGCACGAGTTTGAGATTACAGTCACCTGGATAAACATAAACTGCCTGTTTTCCATCATCATCGTTTGTCGTGTTCAATGGCACATTTTGCATAGCTGCACGGAGTCTGCACTTTCTGTAATCAGTCTGGTAAACTAATGATGTAGAGCCAGTGAGTAAAATAGGTGCAAAATTTTGAAGAATTGCAGCAAAGAAAAAGAAAAATAGGTCACTTTTGGAGCAGATTGGGCTCGGGCCTATTCACAATATCCATGTGACAATCAGCAATGCCATTGTGCAGCTACTCTAGGTAGAACTGATTAGTACCAATGAGTCAGACAATCAATCACATGCAGACTGGTTGAAACAGCACCTTAAAGCACAGGGATTTTTTCATGCACCTGCAAGGGAAACTTTCCTCAATTGCAGTTCCTACTATACTGTAGTACTAGTACTGTAGTATCCATTCCAGGGGAGTGAAATATTTGATTTCCTCACTACTTTCAAACCATGTGGACAAGGGCTGCTTCCCTTTGAAGCGTCCGCGGCCACAGCTGCTAGCCTTCGCAGTTGCTTCTTGTGGCTATTAGGGTACATTCGTGATGCAACAGCGGATGGTAGGCAAAACTTGCACAAACCAGATGTGGGGACAGTATTTTGTGTAGCTTCGTTCCCAGGCCTACCCAATTTTTTGCTCTTCAGTTCATGGATGGAAAACAGCATTGTGAACGAAACAAAAAATGGGGTAGGCCTGGGAATGAGGCTATGTATTATGTACATTTTGTTGTTTACTTCAGAATACGCAGATCATGACATGACTGCCTCACAATCTCCAACATAGCATACACGTGCAGCGTGATTCTGTGAAGGACTCTGGTGCTCTGAAAATGACAACGCTGCACAGGCCATACATGCAGCTAAACCTCTTCATCGAATACGATATTGGTAATTCAAAGCCGACACACTATTCCAGGCTCGGTTTCCTTCCACGCTCTTCTGTTGAATATGATCAAAAGGTGCGCATGTGTGTCGCATATCTGAGTCACTCATGCATCCACTCATGCCATCACAAGAGCAGCGACATGTACTGCGCATGCGCACTGGTAGCAGCTGGTCTATGGGATTGACTTCACAGCCAATCTTGTCCAAAGAATGTGTCACACTCACTCCATGATTGAAACGAAAGAAACATACCGCATTGGTTATGGCATACAAGGACCAGGGCATTATTTCTGGTGCCATTGCTATTTTATGGAGACATTGGCGGGATATAGACCACCACAGAGTCAACATTATTAACAATTGTCTGTTTACGGAGGTATACAAGCACTCTTGAAATGCCATTGGATGTAGCCTAGTCTCACCCACTGGTGTTGGCAAGGAAGGTTTGGGACATACATAATAATGCTCAAAGTTTCGGCTGTACGTGCAACAGTAGCACCCACAGCACGGATGGGTGATATAATATATCCATATGTATTATCCAAGAATTGTACTGGTGTGTTTCACACCTTGTAGTGACGCCACGATACTTATGGGAATCCTTGTTTGCCTACATCTCAATTTTGTCTACCCTCATTTCACCTACAACTCTTGTGAGATTCTGAAGCCCTTCCGGAGTTGAAAGGTTAGTTCTGCGAGAGACTTCCAAAGGACACTGATGGGCTGTGACGATGTTACGATGCATCCCTTCCTTATTGCGGCACCTTCGTTGACAACGTTTCCCAATAGGTGCATGGAGTATGCGCATGCTTGAGAGAGCATGGTTAACCAAATCATTTAAGATGAGTAAAATAATCATGCGTATCAAAATAATGCACACCACAGGAAATGAGCCGGGAAGCTTGTCCTGTGAGCAACATCCATCCTGCCAGTGTACCTGCTCAAGAGGTGTGATAGTTCCAGGGATTCAGCTCGGACGTACATGTACATACATTGCTTCCTGGTTAGAAGCAGCATCCTCCCTGTCAACTTGTGACTGACCCATGATGGTCAGCAGTGCCAGCTTCAAGCCTATCAAATACAGCTGCAGGACACACCCACTAGAATCCCACGTGGACAAGAACGACCTGGACTCCCGTCTCCTCCCCTTGGACACCGGGGCAGCAACTTGACCACCATCGCACATGCAGAATGAGGTGGGCACAGTCTATAGTTAGTTGGACAACCACACTGGACAACAGTTTGATGAAAGGTTTGGCAATATGTATGGTTGCATACATATGGAACTATGTGATCTAGTCTCGTGCCCAGACCACACCCTCTCGTGGGAAGGGGGTGTGGTCTGGGCTCGAGACTATATGTGATCATGGTTTGTTACAGAGAACACAAGTGCGCTGAAGGAATCATCTACCACAAAGTATATTCTCAGAGTATTGGATTACAGTACAGTGTTCATGCTATTGAATCCTGTGTTCCTGAGTGCATGGCGCAGGTCTGGTGCACTAGACTATAGCTTACTCTGTTCATGTTACGAGTATCACCGGATAGCAAATCAAGTTACCCGCAATCAGGAGCCTAGGCTCCTGCCGCAACACAGTATGGTCAAAGGTATCCGCTACCTGAGGACACTCCCACCAGTCATCTCAAGTTCGAAGTACCCAACCAGCGATTGGTAATATAGGTAAGGAAAGTACTGACTGCATGAATCAAGATTGGGTTCCAATTGAACACCCAAGCACTTGCCAGGGACTACGTAGATACACAATTCCTGAATGCAATTTGTTTTGGTAAACGGGCAACCAATACAGCCAGTAGGTGGGCAACACTACAGAGTAGGTGGGTGTTACAGAGTAGGTGGGCAATACTACAGAGTAGGTGGGTGATAGTGCAGAGTACGTAGGTGGGTGATGCTACAGAATAGGTGGGCAACACTACAGAGTAGGTGGGTGTTACAGAGTAGGTGGGTGATAGTGCAGAGTACGTAGGTGGGTGATAGTGCAGAGTAGGTGGGTGATAGTGCAGAGTAGGTGGGTGTTACAGAGTAGGTGGGTAACGCTACAGAACACACCAGGGTAGGCTAGCAATCCTCCGCCCACATCCCTTTCAGCAGCACGGATGCAGCGGATGCATGCAGTCTGTACCACTGTTTAGTACACTGGCACCAGGACAATGTCGGTACAGGACAGGAAGACTACAGGACAAGAGACAAGACGACAGGACAAGAGACAAGACGACAGGACAAAAAGACAACAGGACAACAACACTAAAAGACAACAGGACAACAACACTAAAGGACAACAGGACAACAACACTAAAGGACAACAGGACAACAACACTAAAGGACAACAGGATGGCTGAATTTCTAAGACTGTTTTGAGCAGCAGGTGTACAGCAGTTGCTCTATTACTGAAAGATGATTGGATAGACATATCGTAGTCGCGTGTTATTAGGCGCATGCACCTATAACTCCACAGGAAGGAAAGAAATATGCGCCTATAAGTGAGATGCGCAAAATAACGATATAATAATAATGACATTCCTCGAATAGGAAGTGCACTTCAATTCGAATTATAGCTGTTTTCCACTCCGTATACAGCATCGAAAATGGCAGAGTTTTCTGGAAGAAGACTGCAGCGCTTACCTGGGACGAGAGTTGAACCTGCACCTAACAGCGAATATGTGCCTATAAGTGAGATGCGCCTAATAACGCGCGACTACGGTACATGCAATGACTCCACCTATACTGTCAACTGAATGGACCCAAAACAATACATTAACAGCTTGCTGTCCGATTTTGGCCAACGTGTAACCACTCTCAGTATTAGAACAGACTAGCCCAATGCTGCCACAAGTGGCTGATAATTATTCTATAGAGGATCAGCAGTTCACGTTTTGCGGGGATCTTGCAAAAAATGGTACAGATCGCAAGTCGTGTCGTCCAATGAGATGGTTCTTTGAATTTTGAACTCAGTCACATTCCCAGGTGCAAGTAGTGCACATGCACAAACCTTATTGCATTATCCCCACAAAACCCGGTACTGTAACTGGCTCAGTACCAATACGGTCTCAATTGCTTGTGGCTTGTGTACAAGCATCATAGGCCATGCAGCTAACACATGCATGTGTGTAAACATGGCTGCTGCAGTCAGTCCATGCTGCTGACAAGTGACGACCAGGCTATGTGGCTACAGGTCGTACCCAGCTGCGAATGAGGTACATACTCACACTTTGAGTGCTAGTAGTAGTACAGGTGACAATGCCTCAGGGTTTTATTCAGGTGGGGGGTTATCCCCCTATAAGATTTCAGACTTAAAAGCTACTGTTGTCTCGTCTTGTGGTACTTCGCATTAACACCTGACAATTTTAACCAGCTATGTACATGTATGTAAAAAATGGCATTAGAAACCTCAGAAAGAGTGCTTAATAATTGACCACACCCTTTGGGGGTGTGGTCTAATTATGCACTCTTGACCTCAGAGAATGCAAATAATATACTGAGAGCATGCCCTATAGTGATCCATCTGCATTGGGTCACTGTCTTTACCCTCTGCCGTGCATGCACGTGCGGGGTAATAAGTTTTCTGAGGGATTTTTGTTCATGCCAGAGCTTCTCATTCCATCAATCTCCCCTCCCGCACCCACCCGCCAGCAGCTGCAAGTGGTAGCCCACCCGCCAGCAGCTGCAAGTGGTAGCCCACCCGCCAGCAGCTGCAAGTGGTCGCCCACCCGCCAGCAGCTGCAAGTAGTCGCCCACCCGCCAGCAGCTGCAAGTGGTCACCCACCCGCCAGCAGCTGCAAGTGATCACCCACCCGCCAGCAGCTGCAAGTGGTCACCCACCCGCCAGCAGCTGCAAGTGATCGCCCACCCGCCAGCAGCTGCAAGTGGTCACCCACCCGCCAGCAGCTGCAAGTGGTCATGCACCCACCCGGCCGCCAGCAGCTGCAAGTGGTCACCCACCCGGCCGCCAGCAGCTGCAAGTGGTCACCCACCCGCCAGCAGCTGCAAGTGGTCACCCACCCGCCAGCAGCTGCAAGTGGTCACCCACCCGCCAGCAGCTGCAAGTGGTCACCCACCCGCCAGCAGCTGCAAGTGGTCACCCACCCGCCAGCAGCTGCAAGTGGTCACCCACCCGCCAGCAGCTGCAAGTGGTCACCCACCCACCAGCAGCTGCAGGTGGTCGCAGTGTCTCTGTCAGCCGGACTGATACTATACTTCTGCCAGGCCTGAAACAATACTAGTCTATCATGCATGGCCCCGTATGAGATATTGGTGGTGGCTGCGCGCAGTATTTTGTATATCTTGGCATTCACAGGGAGGTCTATTTTACTATGCCAATCTCACCATACAGACAGACCATTAATACTAGGAATACACATGTGCAATGTCTTTGCCTCGTGCACGTGCTTAGCCTCGTACCCAGTCCCACGCCCAGCTTTTCGTCGCTTGCAGTACGGTAAAGCGGGGAGCAAGTGACCGTACTGCAAGCGACGAAAAGCTGGGTGTGGGACTGGGAATGAGGCTACGCGTGGTTTCGTGGGCAGTAAAAGAAAGCGTGAAGTTCAGAAGATGAGAAGACGGAAAGTGTCCCCTCCAGGAGGACGAACACGTTAGCAAAGTTCTGCATCCCTTGCCTAGCGCGAACATCCATGGCTCAATGTCGCAAATGATTCTCAGCAAGAGTTGCTTATACAATGTAGTTTGCATCATACTACGAGCAGACTTCACCTAGTTCACACCGTGGAGCGGTCAAGTGCATGGGGACAGCTATTGCTCCAGCTCCATCGTGTAGTGCCAGCAAAAGTCCACACTGTGGTGTGCCTACCAACCTCGTCATATAGTGCTACACACTCCGCCTGCCCACGGCATGCAATTATTAATCACAGGGGTCCCGGGGGGACTTAAAATTGTGACAGATGAAAATACATACAAACGTGGTGCTCGGCACCAAGTAACAGTGCTGTCTTTACTTGCTTTAGCTCCTGCTCCATCATGGTATCCGTGTGAGTCAGGCACTCTAGAGCTCTCCGTGCAGAGGTCTGGCAAGCTCTTGCCCCCTCATGGTGTTCCCGTGAATTCTCATGATGCTCACTGACGCACACCAAACAACAGCTCTCATGTGTACAGTGTAGCTCGTTACCCAGACGCACCAATAGCCTTGTGTGATAGTATCTCTTGCAAAGAGCATTAACACTGGGTCCGTCCGGACAAGGCATCATCTTGACAATACATTAACACAAAGTTGAGGTTATATGCACAAGGTAGCGTCAGTTACTAATCTAGTCCCGTCCATCGAACCTTACTCCCGTTACTGACTCCCATCACTTATACACATGCACGCACACACACACACACTGAAATCGTAATGTAATACTCTTTACATACACACAATGTACCTCACCCAGTGGCGGATCTAGGGGGGGGGGGGGGGGGGGGGGGGGGGGGGGGGGGGGGGGGGGGGGGGGGGTCACCGGGGGCCGGTGCCCCCCCCCCTTACCACTTTATTTTCCTCCTTACTAACTTGCTGCCGCTACGTTGCAACTCCTGGCCTGGCCTCCTCAGTTCGCAACCCGAACCGAACGGCTTGGGAGCGAGACCACAATCTAGTATACCCCTCCGTGTACGTACGTATTACGTTCGCGAGTGAAATTTGAGCAAGGAAGACGCTCATGGCGGCCTGGCCTGCAATCCTCGACTTGC